>WNWK01001973.1:37500-230000 GCA_009830355.1 Cherax destructor
ACCTCTAATTCTTTCAATAATAACCCTGCCATACACTTTACCTGGTATACTCAGTAAACTTATTCCCCTATATTTTTTTACACTCTTTTATCCCCCTTCCCTTTATATAAAGGAACTATACATGCTCTCTGCCAATTCCTAGGTACCTTCCCCTCTTTCATACATATATTAAACAAAAATACCAACCACTCCAGCACTATATCCCCCACTGCTTTTAACATTTCTGTCATGATCCCGTCAGTTCCAGCTGCTTTACCCCCTTTCATTCTACGTAATGCCTCACGCACCTCCCCCACACTCACATCATGCTCTTCTTCACTCCTAAACGATGTTGTACCTCCCTGGCCAGTACATGAAATTACCGCCTCCTTTTTCATCGACATTTAAAAGTTCCTCAAAATATTCCCGCCATCTACCCAATACCTCCAGCTCCCCATCTACTAACTCCCCTACTCTGTTTTTAACTGACAAATCCATTCGTTCCCTAGGCTTTCTTACCTTGTTTATCTCCAAAAAATTTTCTTGCTTTCAGCAAAATTTCTTGACAGAGCCTCTCCCATTCTTTCATCTGCTCCTCTTTAGCACTCTCTCACCACTCTCTTCACCTTTCTTTTACTCTCCATATAATCTGCTCTTCTATTAACACTTCTGTTTTGTAAAAACCTCTCATAAGCTACCTTTTTCTCTTTTATCACACCCTTTACTTCTTCATTCCACCACTCACTCCTCTTTCCTCCTGCACCCACCCTCCTATAGCCTCAAACTTCTGCCCCACATTCTAATACTGCATTTTTAAAACTATCCTAACTCTCTTCAACCCCCCCACTACTCATACTTGCACTAGCCCACCTTTCTACCAATAGTTGCTTATATCTCACCCTAACTTCCTCCTCCCTTAGTTTATACACTTTTACCTCTCTCTTACTTGCTGTTGCCATTTTCTTTTTGTCCCATCTACCTTTTACTCTAACTGTAGCTACAACCAAATAATGATCTGATATATCTGTTGCCCCTCTATAAACATGTACATCCTGAAGCCTACCCATGAATCTTTTATCCACCAATACATAATCCAACAAACTACTTTCCTTACGTGCTATATCATACCTTGTATATTTATTTATCCCCTTTTTCCTAAAATATGTATTACTTATTACCAAACCTCTTTCTACACATAGCTCAATTAATGGTTCCCCATTTACGTTTACCCCTGGAACCCCAAATTTACCTACTACTCCCTCCACAACATTTTACCACTAGATGATCCCAACCAAATTACTCTCTCTGTTCAAAACTCCACACACTCCTCAACATTTCCCAAAATCTCTCTCTCTCCTCTACACTTCTCTCTTCTCCAGGTGCATAAACACTTACTATAACCCACTTTTCACATCCAATCTTTATTTTACTCCACATAATCCTTGAATTTATACATTTATATTCCTTCTTTACCTGCAATAACTGATTATTCAACATTGCCACTCCTTCTTTAGCTCTAACTCTATTTGAAACCCCTGACCTAATCTCTCTCTCATATATATAATATATATATATATATATATATATATATATATATATATATATATATATATATATATATATGTAGGGTGGGGCCCTACACAGATTTGCCCAGGGTCCTTAAAAGTGTTTATAAATTATGTTAACTACATATTATGATGAGGCGAAGAAAGGCATGACAGTGATGTACCATGATCAACGTGGTTTCTGGCATGCACCAAGTGAAAGGAAAAAGTATCTATGTTAAAATAAATAAAATACTGTAACAACTGAAAATTGCATAATGAATAGTTTCCGATTAAATACCAGTAAAAGTTAATGAAAATAATATAGGGAAATCACGGTAAGTATAAAACGTTATGACAATGAGACGCAGAGAAAAAATATTGTGTTTATCAACGGAATAGTGGTGGTAGTGAGAGACTAGTTTGTGGGAGGTAGAGAGTATATTTTAAGTATAACTAGTGGAGGGAGCGAGGGAAAGCAGCGGAAACAGCTAAATCTAAGCTGAAGGAGTGCTGCTAGGTAACTGATCTACTGGCAGAAAATCGGGTAGAATTAAGGACGAAGACAGGAGTAAAAGGGAAGACAAAGAGAAAAAGGGAAGACAGAGGAATAAAAAAGAAATTTTTACGCTTCATAATTATTGGATGAGAGACACTCAAATTGGCAGTAAACCTCAAGAATCCGATATTGAGTATATGGACTGCAATAAGGCCTTCGATAGCGCCACACAGGAGACTGATGAAGAAAGTAGCAGCTCATGGTATTGGATAAATTATCTCTCGAGTTGAGTCATAGCTGACAGTTAGGCAACAGTGTGCATAAATGGGAACCCATTACAAGTGGTTTGCCACAAGGGTCAGTACTGGGACTCATGTTCACAATCTACATATACGACATTGATGAGGGTATAAATAACGACATAAGGTTGCAGAAAAAGAAAATAACTAAGGTACTTATAAGCCAAGTAATGTAGAGCTCAGACTGAATGTGGAAAAGGGTTTAGAAGTTCTGAATAGCAAAAATTTAAAGCCAAATAAACAGTGCATAAGTGTTCACAATAAAACTAATAGGATTCTTTGTTTCATACCAAGAAGTATAAATAATAGTCCTAAGATTATACTTAAACTTTATACATCTTTGGCAAGGTCTTTTTAGAATATGCTGCTTATTTCTGGTCTCCATATTACAGAATGGATATAAATGCGCTAGAAAATATACAGAGAAAGATGACTAAGTTGATCATGTGTATCAAACCTTTCCTACGAAGCCACGATAACGGCACTGAATTTGCATTCTCAGCAAAGATGTGTGAGAGACAAGTGAAAGTGCCTATGGTACGTGTACAAGGATACGTTGAGTTACAAAAGTGTTCACATGCCTCGTACTGAAACAAAAATACATTAATGGCACCTTCTGAGGTCAAGACTTATTATTGAATTTTTGTTAACCTAATTAGACAACATCACAGATAACACTGCTACACACACATTATATTAAGTCGACGAAACACTTTATCACTGACGTCCCATGATAATGGTCTGAATCAAAATAAGCAGTAAAGGTATATACGAGCTACAAAAGGTAGATTTTAATACAACTGGTGTAAAGATCACTGATGGAGGGAAGAAACGAAAGTGGGTCAAAATATTACAACTTTATATATATATATATATATATATATATATATATATATATATATATCTCGTCTGCAGACACCACAGTTTTGCCGCACTTCAGTCAAAGGACCAACGGTAACACAAAGCATCAACATATATTACCAGATGTATAACAAACACCCATGTCAGATGATTTATTTCTGGCCATTGCAAAAAAAACACTGTCTCAGACTATCATCAATATACCTATTTACTACCACACTCATATCTGGAACGAACTTGTTCTAATAGGATGCTAACCCAATAATGCCAACAATGCCCCTCACAAATAGCCAATAGGGTAACAATATATTAGGTGCTATGGACCAACAGGTCAGATATGTGGACACTGCATTCCGTAATAGGGATAGTAAGAAGGGTGACGCATGCTTCCCTGGGAATGAGACAAGCCTGATTATCTGCCATGGTTTCTGCTGTTGGCAACCAGTTATGATATATTCATAAGTATAGAAAGAACAACTGATTTGATTAAGTTAAATGGAGGAATCTCGGTTATATGTTGCATTTTGGAAAGAAAAGCAGCAAGCCGAAAATGGACGACCAGTAAGTGGTGTTAGTTGCTCTCTGGGCGAGTACTGAAGGATAGACAGATACCTGAGCAGAGCTGACAAGACAAGTACTGGGTGCATCTTTCTATAACTGGGGTGACGACGTTAACTAATTCAAGTGAGGAATCCCTTTTAAATTGGCAAACAGATGCTATTAATAAATGTAGCGATTTTTAAATGATGGACAAAGAAAACATTAGAGGAAAGAATCTAAAACTCTTCTACATAAATAGCCAGAGGGCAAGAAATAAAATTAATGAAGTAGGACTACCTGCATGTACATGGGTTTTTAATGTTAGTGAAAACAGTTCAGACGAGACGTTTCCACTCTTTTGCTACGGGTGAGAGAGCAGCAGCAGCAGCAGCAGCAGCAGCCAGGATATGAATGCAAGAGCAATCCAATCACATGTCGACCAATAAGACGACGACCTCAACTGATAGTGATCACCTCTCTCTCTCTACATGTGTATATACACTGAGGTGCGTATCTTTCAGTATACTACACAGTTTACTTTAATCCTTATTTTCGGAATTAAAGTATTTTTTACGTAAAGTGTGAAGGTGAAATGAAGTCTTAATGACCCACGTGCAGAAGATAAACTAATGAGCAAATGTCTTACCTGCCCCACAGATCACTCATCAGCATGAGCTACATACTAAACTGACTACTCTTACAACCGTTACTGAGAATAAGAGCAACGTTACCCCCACTCGCGTGAGGTGGACCCCTACTTCCCCCGGAGACTGTTGGGGAATGGGGGTGGGGAGTTTGAGGGGAAAGTGGTAGCAGGTGTGCAATACACCACTCACTGCTTCACCAGCATCAACCAAGAATAACAGTTTAGACTCTTATCTAAAGGACGTGCCCAAACACTGCACATCTCACTAATGCTTACAAATACCCTCGCATATAAGGCTCGAGCCTTTCATAATAAATCTTGATCAAACACGAACTGATCTCAGCGTGATCAGAGCAGAAGCCTTCCACATTTTACATCTTATTTCATCCACTGAAACGCATGTCAGTCAAATTAATATTAACGAAATATTATTAGCAAAATCTGGATAATTTAAAAACGAGGTTAACAGTATAAAACTGAACACGTAGGATTAGTCCACCATATGCCAAAGTGATTTCAGATGAAGACGAAAATTGAGTATCGAAGCCTTGGCACACAGACGGTGGCGAATAATCACTTTCACTGTTGTGCACACCTAAACCCAACCGTCGTTTCACCTACACAAGAGCTACATATTTCAAGAAGAGCGTGGCAGCATATTCACTACTGCCGCCTTCCAGCCTGGCACTGCCACTTCCCTCACAGTCTGACACTGTCACTTCTCCCTCAGTCTGGCACTGCCGCTACCTAACACTGGCACTTACTGTGATAGATGGCACAGGTAATATTATTAAACCATATTCAAAGCACAGAGGTAACTGGGAATACAGCTGTGCTCTCTCTCAGCACTATACACACTGATGTATGCGGGCGGCACACAGATGTAGCTCCGCCTCCCACACTGCCAGTGGTTACCAATACAGCTTAGTCCCCACCACACCACCACCACCATAATCTCTACTACTTCCACCTCACTTTACAACAGAAAACGGGAATGGGATCGACTATGTCATTATTACAAGAATATTTATATAAATGATCTGTAATTACATCTTAGATACTTATTTTGTCCGTAAAACTAGCGGACAAAACGCACACAAAAAAAAATTAAATAACTTTTGACACTTGCAATTTTATCTGGTATAAGCAATTATAAAAAGGGAATCATTGCTAGTCATTAATCCAGAATGCGAGATTAATCCCCTGACGCTTAACTCGTTCGTCTGGTCAGGTACTAGTCACTCGCAGGAAGAGAGGTACTGCCCCTTCCCCCATAAATTCGTTCTGAGGAGAAAAACAATTGAGGGGTAGATTTAGAGAGGAGAGGGAAAGGTCAATGGGCATACAGCGGCTGAGCCAAGCAGGGCAGAGTAAGGTAACTCAAAAGCTAGGGTCTAAAAAAAAGTTTATGATTGTATCCTGCGTAGCTGCGTCCCCGCCCACGCCCGTTGCCTCACCCACACCCACGTCTCCCGCCAACGCCACTACGCGCACTCAAAATATTCACTACGTCATACCTGTGTAACATCCCTGTGACGAGGTGTACGAAGTTTGTTTACCCCCCTTACAGCCCGGCCTGTGGTCAGACTTTCCTGTGAAACTGAAAGCATGTTACTTTACATGTTTTACACAGGAAGTATTGTTTGCCCCCCCCCCCCCATTCTTTTTTATCATTTGATGGCAGGAAGATCGTACAAACTTCTACTTAAAATTCGAATGCATTTATCTTTACATTAATGCCCACTTCTTAATAGTTTTTATTCATGTAATGTTTTCTTTCCAAGAGGGATAAAAGACAATATCGTAGCTAGAACAATTCACAAATGACTAGCACTTAGAGAAACCTTAAGACGATGTTTCGGTCCATCCTAGACCGAAAACTACTACTACCAAATCTTTCACCACTACTATAATTTCCACTATTATTTCTTCCCTATTATTACTGCTACTACTAGTACGTCTACCTAATTATTATTACAACTTCCGCTACAATTAATAATGCTGCTGCTGCCACTACTAACAGCTCTCTTAACGAACAAGAAGTCACAATACCGTGACTGGAACAATACACAAATAACCCGCACATTGGAGAGTCGGACCGAAACGTTGTGGTAAGCTGCCCTCTCCTACGTGCGGGTTGTGCAATGACCTGCTCCCTCATTCTCCCTCCCTCCTCCCGATCTATCTTCTGGTCTTTTAGCCTTTCTCCCTCGGTTATTTGACAATTTCCAAAACAGACACAAACGTAGTCAAAAGTTTCTCCTAAGTACGGGTTATTTATTTCCTTTCCAATTTAGGATACTTGATTCTAGACCAGGCCGCCGGGGTAACAATCTCCAGAAATATCTCAGGTGTAGCATTGATGTGCTAGTTTATACATGTAGATGAATGGTTCAGAGAACCGACGAGTTGGTAAATTAGACACATATGCAACACTTGGGTATCTTTATTGATGAAACGTTTCGATGTTGTCAGTCCATCAATCTTGAATCTATTCAAGATTGATGGACTGACAACATCGACTCAAGGTTGAGGGACTGACCACCTCATACTCCTGTTCTTCACGATTCTCCTTTGTATGGACTGATGAAGCCACTGTGTGGCGAAATAGTTTATACATGTTCCTAGGTTTTGTGCAGTTTCCCCTGACATATAACTTATCACAGCCCTCCACTGACTGCTTTAATTCTCCACTTTGGTCCTGGTGAGAACTTTTATGTATGTGCTGTAATTTGTAGCTGTATCTCATTACTAGCAGGGATAATAAGTCAGGGATCCCGTGTGTGCATTATCATAAGCTTTTAAGAAGGCGTTGAGTCGAGTACCGAAAGTTTCTCTGCTGTTAAGAAATGTTAGTGGTCTGGTTCTCTGAGGTGTGTACCGGTTTCCATTGGATTATTTACTTTAGCTGGGGTTGGAGCTATCTTGGTTAGCCCAAGTGATAAGCGGTTAAAGATATCAGAACTGAAGGCAAAGGCAAGATAGCCTGGTCTGCCAGTCTGTTAGATTGGACTTGAAGTACGAGTCCATTTTGACCATTGGTTCTGTTTTTTTACTAGTGACATTACTCCACTTCTGTATATTAAGACTGTAGTTATCAAGCTGTAAAAATATAAAAGTGAATGCTTTATAAGATAAATTTCAGTATGTTTATCTAACTCTCCTCAAAACATGATCCCAATTTTCCCTATTTATAATTATGAAGCATTCCTGTATTATTATACATTGTATCGGAGGGAAGAATGCTTAAGCTGTGAAATGTTGAGTCACACAGTCTTGGTGAAAGTGATTACTTGGGCTAATTCAATTACAAGACACCGAAATAATTAGGGGATACCAACATTCGGTCTGACAATACCAATAGGTGTGCGGCGCAAAGTTACCCACTTTATTCTACTATCCACTCCCACAATATGGCTCAGCAAGTCTGCTCACTACAAACACTGCGTCTTAAGAAAGCTAGTTCAAAATAAAGTAATTCTGGCAGACAGGTGTTCGAAGGTTGACAGGCGACTGCTACACAGGTTGTTAATTTACCACTCTTCTTTCCTATAACAGCTATAATAAAGTCTGTCTGCTCTTATAATCATCAGTTATTACTGACACTACATATTCAAAAACAAAAAAAATTAATCACAAAATACATTTTAATAAATTAATACTTTCTATTTAAAGAACGAAATAAAACGAAGTCTAAAATAAGAAGAGTAAAAATAAATAAATGATAAAATTCAATAAAGTGATCTTACTCTTACATTGTATTCTTCCATATAGCTATATTTCAGCCTTAGAATACTCGAGTCAAAGACAATATACACTGTTATTCTAAATGATCCAACATGGCTCTTCTTATCTTTCTTTCCATACCCGCAAGATGCGCTCGTTAGTGTCACGAACAGAAAATCGATGCTAATGTTTATCCACCCGTTTTCTTTAGTGCAGCGAGACTCGCCACACCGTAAGTTTCCGATCCTAACAAAGTCCGGGGGATTCTTTACATTAATCAAGATATCCTTCCATTCGCCATTTTCATACACCCGCTTGTGTCAAAAAAAAAAAATGAAATACTGTACAGAACATTCAAGTTATTTACCTTATTCTGTTCAGCCCCACAAACAACAATAATAGTAATAAAAATAATTTTTATTTCTACAAGTAGTACATGACAACTGATACAGCCTTATCTGACATCATTGACATTCTATATAGAAGCCCCTGGTTATGCACAGCATTTCTGGCAACTTAGCTTAATCTTATCTTCCAAGAGGTTATCCACAACAGTCGGTTAACACCCAGGTACCTACTTACTGCTAGGTGAACAGGGAAAGCAGGTGAAAGGAAACATTCCTAATGTTTCATCCGTGCTGGGGATAGATCCCGGACCGTCAGTGCGTGGGCTGACTGCGCTATCAACCAAGGTACGAACACTCATTAGGTCATTTGAAGAAGTTTGTCTCTCAGATTATTTGTTGTAGCATTTGGCCACTTACCAGGAAGCGTCCCACAACAGTCGACTTACACCCAGTTACCCATAACCGCTAGGTTTACAGAGGCAATGAGTGTAAGGAGACATGTATATACGTCTCGCCCTGCTTTGTACAGCAAAACAATAAGCATTATGTTTATTGACGGAAATCTCACAGTTCAAATGTCAGTAACAGCACCTACACACTCTTGCTTATGATGGCTCAATACAGAATGCAGGTAGACATTATCCTAGAACGGAGAAAAACACGTGAAAGGCCTTAGAATACTTATATCAAAGGATCTGGCACTGGCTAAAACAATACGACAAATGGAGCAAAGACCAGGAAAATGACATGGTGGATTATGACAACTTTTAAAGCAAATGAAGAATCGCCAGTGATGGTTATTTCAATTTACTTGTGAACTCACAGCTTTAATAATATTTATTATTACTCTTTTAATGTTAAAACTGATTAAATATAACGGTACTGTACAATAAAAAAAACTATAAATTCTCACAAAGAATGTGTGTATATTGCATTCCTTGTACAAGCTGCGATAGCTTTTATTTAGCACAATCTGGAAAGTCACTTAAGACCAGAGTTAAACAGCATAAATATGCGATAACTACTGGAAAAGATTCCAATCTTTGTTCATAAATGTTAGGGATACAAGCCACTGTATAGACTAATGTCAAAGCATTACTTCCATGTAATTATAGTTCAACGAAATAGTGGAAGCATTACATATAAAGCATGATGTACAGCATATTTTAAATATGAGTTATGGTATCCATAAACATGACAATTTTATAGTCCAGAATATTGTTTATAATCTTAAAGGGTGAAAGTATTTTTCACAAAAATATAGACTGTGTTCTTTGTCGAAAGAACAGTTTGTCTTAACGTCATATGTTGGACAAATGTGTGCATGTGTGAAGATGGTTTTTGGTCTCCATGGAGTGGGCCGATGGGTCTGCTGCAGTTAATGGCCTGATATCCTAAATTTGAAATTACCTATGCACTTTTTTGTTTCTTATTGCTTGGCCATCAGTACATATTTAAGTTAATCTATTTAGCAGTTTGACATATTTGCAACTTTGTTTTACTGGACACTTTTTTTTCTAGTATTTGTTGTTGAAATTATGGACCAGTAGGCCTCGTAGTGTTGCCTCAGTGAGTGAGATAACACCTCACTTAGTGAGATGCCACCTTCACCTCGCTTTGTAACTGTTTCAATTGCCTCTCCTTCCTATTCTTGGAGATGCGTGTGGAAACACATGAACGCGCTCAGGTTTTCACTGTGGCATTATATATATGTCGTGCCGAATTGGTAAAAATTGGTCAATTTGCAAGAAATCATTTAAAATTAAGTCCTTTCTAAAAAATATCTTATACGTTTAAAGATATATTTTTTTCATTATGTTAATGTAAAAATTAATAATTTTGTACCAAAAGAATCTTAGAAAGCTTACCTACCCTTATTATAACAAGCGCAATTTAATTTAGCCTAATCCAATATATTTTAGATAAGTTTACAATAATTTAATAACAAACACATTGAAATATATTTTTTTCGTTAGATTCAGAATGATTTTTGCGAAATTATTGCATAACATTTTTTTCGCTTGCCTTATTCGGCAAGAACGTTGCTATTTAAGCCAAAATCGCAAGTTTTACCTATTCGGCACGACACACACACATATATATCAATGCACCACGCAGAAAAAAAGCGGGTATATACATAGAAAGATCGCAATCAACAGGACTCGACGGCCGAGTGATAAGAGCGCTGCCTGGGAATCTTGTCCGCCCCAGAAGCAGTATGAGTCCTGCTGACTGCGATCTTTCTCTGTATGTGTATGTATGTATATATATATTATACATTATATATACATCTTTCAACAAACTGGCAGTATCCCACCGAGGCAGGGTGGCCCAAAAGAAAAACTAAAGTTTATCTTTTTAACTTTAGTAATATGTACAGGAGATGTTACTAACCTCTTGCTCCCGGCATTTTAGTCTGCTCTTACGACACGCATGGCTACGGAGGAAAAATTATGTTCCACTTCCCCATGGAGAATATATATATATATATATATATATATATATATATATATATATATATACACTATTTTTATTCCTTTCATCAATTTGTACTGTAATAGCTGTGTACTACACAGCTCTGTAATAAGAGAAACCACTGAAGTTCTCATTGTATATGAATGACCCACAGGATGTACTGCGGTGTCCATCTGCTGTCTTCCAGAGTAGTAGGGGATTAAAGTCTTAGTGTATATGTACACACCTACACCTCTGTTATGTAATATCCTGGCAAAAGCAAAATTCACACCATAGGAACTGCTAGTAATAATAGGGTGGGGTAGGTTGTGTGTGTGTTAATACCCTTCATTCGTTTAAACCCTCATTCTATGCTCTTCAAATGTGTAACGTGACGCTCAAAATCTTTATAAGAGTAGTTTAGGATGCCGAGGATTAAATATTTTCATTATCCTTGGTATGTGTTCCTGATCATTACTAAAATAATGTAAACAACACTGACCAGCATATCTAAATGAAATCTAGCAACAACAAGCTAAACTTGTAGAAAAACATTAGTGCTTACAGTGGTGATTCTTCAAGATATTGTTACTCTGGCTACACCTTCCAACAAATAACATGTAATAGCTCGTGACGTGCGAGAGGCGGGGAGCCGACACCTGTCATGGCTGAGTCTGTCTATTGAAGCCGGGCCTGTAACCATGTTGGTCAAATTTTCCTGAATAGAAGACTGCTAAAGTATAATGTGTATCGACTGCATGCGAGTCAGCATGCATAGTTTGGTTTGGTTTGTTTAAAATCGTGTCATTACGATTTCAAGAGTCACTTATAAAGAGTAATTTTACCCCCCCCTCCCATCCCCCAGAGTGGAAATTAAGCTCTTTAATTCACATGCATAGATATTTACCTGTGTAAATACTCTAGTGTATGTTTGTGCGTAACAACTACATACATGCTGAAGAGACCTGCAATGTATGACGAAGATAAGACGTAGATGAAAGTAGTTCAGTTGGTTTTACCAGTTGAAAGACGACGACAGTGACCTCTCGTGGACAGCAACATTAAGCAGAAAGGCGTGAGTAAATACTTGTGTATGCCCCAGAGAAGTGACTAATGAACACAAGACAGTGACAGCTGTAGCTGTAGTGACAGGTAGCTGTAAAGTGCACTTATTGTATGACCCAGAATATCTTTACCATAAAGAACTTGACAGTGGTGTTTCAGGCAAGTGACATTTGATGTTATAATGAAGCAGTGTTGTGAAGAACAGTCCGTGCTCTAAGGTGTTCAACTGGTCTTTGCAGGGGACAGACAATAAGTGTTTAATGAACTTACCTGAGTGAGTAATGGTTATTAATGAACTGAATTTTGTAAACGAAATTATTTTAAATGCATTTTAAATATTCGTAAGTAAAAGAATGGAGCCTTGCTACTCCACCCACTCGAACATAAAACCAGATCACAACTAAATGTCGGTCGCTGCGCGATCCAAGAAAGGTATTCCCTTATTCCATAGCCCGTCCCCCGTCTCTCAATACACGCTATCGGAATAATGCAGAGTGCGGCTTTACCTGACAATGCAGTTCAATATTAATTCGCAAAATTTGAAGGGAATTAGAAGAGGCATTCACAAGTCATCATAGGTCAGCTAAAACAAAAAGTCCAAATTTAATTCAAAGTCTGAAGTCGCACAGAAGTCTGAAGCTAATTAGATGCAACTCTGAAATTATCACATGAAAAGCAGCAGCATTTTTTTCCAATTTATTCCAAAACAAACAAAGACCTACACAGCCAAACTCAATCTACACATTTCTCCAAGACTGACCAAGTTTTAATAATGTAAGCAAACAGGTAAGCAAGCAAGCAAGTTTAATGCAACCTTGAACATACCATACCATTTTTAACAATAGTCCTCAAGGCACACACATCTAATAGGAACACAAAAACTACATTAAAATTGAATTACCTAGGATAACTAAAATAAGGTCTAACACTGACTTGTTTCTGATCAAAGGACATTCTCCAATTATTTTACAGAAACAAATTTGATTAGTAAAATTGGCACAACTTATCAAGAGATGGTTTCCTTTGAAAAAAAAAAATATGCAACACTAAAAGTTTAAAGCTGATCAGAAGATGCATTTTCCAGGTACTGCGCAGAATCCAACAAAAATTGTATCTACACAGCCTAAACCCATGAAACGTTTCATTCATTTCACACGATGTATCAAGCATTAAGATTTATGACTTCACAGTTATATTTTAATGAGAGGGAAGTGCTAAGGAAGGGAAAAAAGAGGTCCAAGTACTAGATCAAGAGTCCCTCACCAGCACCAATACCATACAGCTATGAGGACGATGGCAAGAAGTCCTGGGTAGAGGTTGCTAGGTCGGAAGACGAGATGTATGGTAGTATACCTTACAACGTTAGTTTTCTCCCAAATGCTCAAATAAAAAATTGAAGATTGATTACCTGACAAAGGAAGTGGGTCTTCTTACCTGCAGCATCACTCCCTCACGTACGCCACCAAGTAGCTGCACCAGCACTTTCTCGGCTGCTGTGTTTAGTCAAGACACTTTTCCTTTTTCTGTAGTTTTTTCCTCTCCCCCGTCTATTCTTTAACTATCCCGACTTTCCCCCTCACCCCTAGTGAGTCCTTATCTGTGAATTCCAGTTCTAGTTCACTTTCTCTTCCACTTTTAGTACTCCAGCTCCTTCCTTCGTCGTCAGTGCATTGAAAATAAGATACGCTAGAGATTGTTATGCTGGGGGTCGCCTTGGTGTGCTTACTTTGTATTCATATACGCTTATTGTAAGGTTCTGGGACGGGCACTAAACAGGTGCTGGACTCCTCTTAACATTGCCAGTTAAACCAAGCTGTGAGAGCTCGTCCTTGCACTCTACATAACGAGCTCTTGGTTTCCAAGGAATTAAGAGACAAGAGAGTGTCGTTGTTTACCCTGCCCTCGTTACCCTCCTCCCTCTGACAATTTGCTTATTGACCTTTTAATATACGTACCTAACCTAAAATCTAATAAATATAACGAATTATCGAAAAATGGCTCTTGATGAAGATCGTAAACGCATTATATAATGAACGTAGTAGTTTAATAACGGGTTAGAAAGGTCATGAGAACAGGAAGGAGGCGGGGCTTGTAGAGGGTAGGCAAGGCTGAGATATACGCAAGGTGAATGTTACAGGCAAGTGCGGCGACGAGAGTGAAGGGTGAAGTGATGGTTGAGGTGAGGGCCACAAGGCCAGGTGAGGGCCACAAGGCCAGGTGAGGGCCACAAGGCCAGGTGAGGGCCACAAGGCCAGGTGAGGGCCGCCCAGCCACTCTCACGCTGAGGAACATGCACCCAAGTTTACATGTCTTGTTTACTTTCTCCCTCTTGCTTCCTAAACACCTATCCATCCAACCTTGCTTCGTACTCCTGCTTCTTCCTCTACCTCCCTCAATTTTCCTAGCAAAACTGTACTTATCCCTTCATGTCTACCTAGCATTGGGTATAAATACCGAGTGTGTATATTCACGGAGTTACTTTAATCCTAATTTTAAATTTACAGCATACCTGATATATTCTATGTGAGCTTTAGTCTTAATGTCCCTACTTGGTATTAACTTCATGGATCAGCCCCGCGGCTCGGTCAGCCCCCCCCCCCTCCTTCATCCTCCCTGCAAATTTGCAGTCATATACCAAGAATCAGTCACATTTTGAATCCTGCGGCTGAATATGCTAACATTAACAGGGAAAGGCTTCCTTTTATTCTTTTTATAAAGCTTATTTTGCCTTAAGCCTTGAACCGAATGTACGAAATTCACTGCGAGATGGTAATCGTCATTATCTGTGAGTGTATGTAATAGTGAAGAGTATTTAACGAAGAAAAAATTCAGAGCGTCCATCAATGCGGTACTATGTTTGTATGGAGCAAGCCATTCACCACTAGTTGTGGAAGCTCGACTTTTTTCTGTCTACAGATGACAGATGCGACCACAGCCACCCATATACAGTGCACTGTAAAGCTACTGATTAATTTTTATTAGTAAAACTAGATAACTTAGAAGAGAACTTTCAAAAAATTTCCTCATGCAAGTACTTGTTTTAAAAGTTTTTATTACTATTATTATTATTAATTATTGAGTTTAAGAGAAAGCGCTAAATCTGTAGAAGTCCTACAGTGCCGGTGAATGGGAAGCATTGAGGTTGTACCTAAGGAAGGGGACGACAGGTTCAGTGACCAAGACCCCAGGAACGAAACATTTCCATTAAACATGTCTTTCTTCCCTACTTGTCGGTATCACATACATTTATATGCAGCGACCTCAATGAGTTAATATGTAAACCGTAATATATAACTGATTTTGCGCGCACAACATAGTGCTACAGTTACCGCTGAATCTTTCACTATCTGTGTACACAAAGTCGAGGGTCAAGATTCTGGGACCAGTCCATGGCAGTAATGTGTTAAATAATTGTCCTTCATTTGTTACAGTGTGAAGTCCACGCACAATTAACCCTGGTCTCCTTACAGGACATAACACTCCCCCCCCCCTTTTTTTTTAACGACAATAAAGGCTGTAAAACTAAGTTATTACTAGAAAAATCACAAAACTGAAGAAACTATCCTGACAAATGTTGCAGTAACCTTTAACTATATGGATAAGGAAAATTCAGATCCACACGACACAGTTGTAAAGTTGTTAGTCACATTTTTTTTCTCTAAGTTTTCAAATTATTATAACTATGACCATAATTTTTACAGGGGTGGACCGGTAAGCCAGAGGAAGGCCTCGATCATGTGACCAAAAGCTCCAACGGAGGGTCATCATATGCTTTGAACACTCGCTGCACAACTGTAAGGATCCAGGTTATAAACTCTATGGACAAGAAACACACAGCTGAAGTTCAAGTTTCACTCACGCTGACTGGTCTAAGGCCAGACTACTTCTGACCGCCTGAACAGTCAGGCTAGTGTTGCTCTGAACCCACAGACCAGCATAGCAATTATAACATATCCCTTTGATGAGTTTCGAGAGCTTTCCTACTCCAAAAAGCAGGTTCTGCGCCAGGCTTGTCTGATCAACTAGGCTGTTACTGGTAGCGGCCTGCTGGCTAACATCCATCTCATCCTGGTTGATCTGACACTTGGTACTAGTTCAGTTTTCTCTTGAAGATTTCTACACTTGTCCCAGCAGTGTTCCTGATATCTTCTGGTAAGATGTTGAATAGCCTGGAACCATGGAACCTGGAACCACGGCGCCCTTTATTTTCATTGGGTTTACTGTACATTTTCTTTCATATCTTTCACTCCAGTATGTTATGGCAGTGTGCAGAGTGGGACTAAGCCCTCTAAGTACTTTCGAGGTATATATATTGGCGTAATGAGTATTTTTTTTACTTCCTCTAATGCCGGATTTTGCTGTTTATTATTGTGTTCTATCCATCAGAAAGTTGAGTATTCATTTGCCTACTTTCTCCTGTTGCGCCTAATCACCCTCATTTCGTATGCAATCACCCCATAATTACATTTGTCAAATGCCATTGCAAAATCAGTGTACAGCTCTTCTTCATTTTTTTCCAACACCTCCGTAATTGTCATAGTGATTTAGCAGTTGTGACAAACAATTTCCCAGCTCTAAATCCATGCTGGTGTGGGTTGGGCAGATTGTTCTGCTCCATAAAATTTGTAATTTGTCATCTCACTCTTTCGAAGACATGATGGGGTATGTTAGGGCTTCGTTCTTTAAGTTTTGACTACCGCTTTATTGCTTTCCCTATGCAAAGGAGCTATGTCTGGTATTCCATCTAGATCTAAGCTCTTTCTCTAAAAGATAATGAGTGCTCGTGCTAGTGGTACGTTGCACTTTTTTATATATAAACAAGGAATTCCACTAATACGGTCCAGGTGCTGAATGAGCGGGCATGTTTTCTATTTTTTCCCCAAATTCTATGGAACCAGTGCTCATATCAGTTATATGGTCTGCATGGCCTTCAGATGAAATGAAAAAATAAATTGCATTCTCCACCCTCCTTTCGTTTAGTGGGTTACCGAAGTCTCGTCTTGGTCTCCTAGAATTTCGCTCATTTCTTTTTCATCAGTGAATATGTATAAGTATTTTTTTTTCAATAACCTGGATTTTTTTTTGTTTCCTTCGTGCTTTTATCTGGTACTACAGTTTAAGTTTTCGGTCTAACTTTTTAATCTCTCGACTTAAGATTATCTTTCCTTTGTTGTGACATTTGCTTTTTTAATCGATTCGGTAACCCATTATCTTCTGTACATACTTTTACGCTCTCTATGCTTGATCTTTCAGATTTTCTTTTTAGTATATATTTAACGAAAACCTTGTGTACTTCTGTGTTTAGCTTTTCCAGGCACTAGTGAAAATTTAGGGTGCCCATGACTGTTTCCTATGTCTGATAGTTCTCTGATAATTTTGTCCTAGTGAATTCTGTGATTGCTTAAGTAAATTTATTGAACATACTGTACCTTCTCGTACATTATTGCTGGAGTTCCCAACCCCAGAGTTTATGCTCGTTTGTGCTTCTATGATGTTATCATCAGAGTATATTGGGTTTGTTTTGTCTCTGATTAGTTCCTCGTTGTTTGCGAAGATCAAATCCAGTGTATTTTCATTCCTAGTGGGATCTGTTATCTCTCTGTTCAACGCAGACTTTCACAAAGCCCTATTGGTTCTGTGGTAAGTATTTGTTGAGTCAGTTGCTTCTAAGAACCATTTCTCATACAACGCTCTGATTTACCATCTTCCATTTCATATTTGGAAGTGTTTTAGTTGTATCTCAATATTCAAAACATCCCTTTAATGTATTTATGTAAATTATACCATTCGCTTCCATGAAGAGCTCATTAATATAGCTGTCATTTTATTTCATTTATTTAATTTTGATTTCAAACCCTAAATGTTTGAAAAAAAAAAAGGAATCAGTATTTACCACCTGGGATGTTTTGGTTTAGTGTGGGTTTACTACCTCGTGTGATCCCTGGGGTACATATCCTTGCTTTCTCCAGTATTGATTATACACTTACCTGTTGTACGTCCGGCCCTGCTGTGTGTACGACACTGGCTTGGTTTGTCCCACTGCTGTGAACTTTTGTATCACCTATTGTTTTGCCCTGTTTGTCCCCCTTTTTTTGTATCTGCTCGTTTCTCTCTCCATCTTAAAAAAAAAAATGTTCATTTTTCCATATATCTTCTCAGTGGCATCGCGTTGTTTTCAAGTGGCGGCAGTCTGGGGGGCAGCTAAGGTCGCAGCAGTCTGGGCAGCTAAGGTCGCAGCAGTCTGGGCAGCTAAGGTCGCAGCAGTCTGGGCAGCTAAGGTCGCAGCAGTCTGGGCAGCTAAGGTCGCAGCAGTCTGGGCAGCTAAGGTCGCAGCAGTCTGGGCAGCTAAGGTCGCAGCAGTCTGGGCAGCTAAGGTCGCAGCAGTCTGGGCAGCTAAGGTCGCAGCAGTCTGGGCAGCTAAGGTCGCAGCAGTCTGGGCAGCTAAGGTCGCAGCAGTCTGGGCAGCTAAGGTCGCAGCAGTCTGGGCAGCTAAGGTCGCAGCAGTCTGGGCAGCTAAGGTCGCAGCAGTCTGGGCAGCTAAGGTCGCAGCAGTCTGGGCAGCTAAGGTCGCAGCATTCTCTGAGCTGCATGGAAGTTATGTACATCTCTGGATGAAAATATTTGTATTTCTTTCTAAAGAGAGAATTCCCCCATTCATTAGCATATGTGAACACTTTCTGGTATGTTGTTACCAGCATTCTCTTCCGTATACGCACAAGACCTTAGTGTAGAGTTTACAGACATCCCTACTGCCTACATTTCCTGTGGTAGACTCATTTAGTTTTCTGAGAGATTTCCTGGATTCACTTTTCTGCCTCTGAGCACATTTTTCCATGCTGTTTAGTTTCTTGTTTTACTGCTAATATCCACTCTTCCCCATTTGAGTTTTGCTCACTATACACAAATAACCCGCACATAGGAGAGGGGGGCTTACGACGACGTTTCGGTCCGACTTGGACCATTCACAAAGTCACACTAACAGAAAGAAGAGTATTGTATTGTAGTAGGTTCGCCGGTCTTGTCCTGGACCGGGCCTTTTCCAGGTGGTGACCAGGGGTTGGCTCCCCGGGTGGGGGTGTCGCTCATTTTCTTATTTCTTCTGTCCTGTGGGGACGTCTTGCTGTGAGAAAGGAGAGGAGGGAGTACATATAGGCCAGCAGACAGGGACAAGACAAGAGAGGTAGTAGGAAAAGAAGATAAGTAGTAGTGATAGAGGTAGTAATAATAGTAGTGGAGTCAGTCGAAGACTAAGAAAGAGAAGAACTGCAAGGGAGCTAGGGGCCAACAAAGGGTAGGAACAAAAACACAGAAGGGGGGAAAATAATGGACCAAACACCCAAGGCAGAAGAAAGAAACCCGAAAGGAGAAAGGGGAAAGAGGAAGAGAGAAAATGAGAAAAAAGAAATCAGGTTAAGTCATTGGTGTTCTGAAGTTTGGAGCATTTTAAAGTGTAATGGGAAAGCAAGGCATCTACAGAGACAAAGCCACGACTAAGATTCATACAAGGACGGCGTGGCCCTGGCTTGGATACTAAGGATTATAGTGCAGTCCTAGAAACTGCACAAATTGAGAACACACCTACCAAAAATTCTACCCAACCAAAAGCAAAATTGTGCAAATTCTATGTTTGGGGCATCTGTAAGCATGGACTATCAGGAAAAACAAATGGGACATGCAACTTTGAGCATCCCAAAAAATGTCGTGACCTGTCTAAAGGAATGTGTCGTTCTCCCTCCTGTAAATTCTTTCACCCAGAAATGTGCCACTCTTCGGTCCTCCAAAACAGTGTTACAACACCAACTGCCCTGCATACCATCTGAAAGGGACCAGGAGGTACACACCTCATAAGACAGTAGTTACCACAACCCCACTCCAAGTGATTTTTTTAGTGGCAGGAAACTAAGAAAGAAAATAGAAGGAAATAACAAAAATAGCCCATCACCTTGGAGCCTTGTTGGACTGGAGACACAGTCAGTGACCACAACTACTGATGCCAATAACAAAATTCCCCCAACAAACAGAATACAACCTCGTTTATATTTGCTAATATACAGGGCCTTAAGCCATCCACCAACAACTAAATACCTTTTATCGGTGGACTTCTAGAGGAGTCAAATGCGATGTTTGCAGCCTTCACAAAGACCCACACAAAACATCACTTTGATAACATGTTGGGAAGATATCTTAAATAACATAACATTTTATTGTGGCAACATTTCACTCTCCAGGAGCTTTATCGGGTTGGATCAACAAGTTACTCAAAAGATCCTTATGTAACTTTTTTTGTTTTCTTAAGAACTGACACAATCTAGGGACCTAAGTATGGGAAGGGGGTGTGTGTGGTTGGTAGTGGTGTTACGAGTCGTGATAAAGAGGAGAGAGAAAGAGGGAGGGGAAGAAAGAGGGGAGAATGGAGGGGAGGGAGGGAGGAGAGGGGGAAATGGAGGGAGATTAAACGAGTTTGCAGCAGTGTTATATTGCGTGTGTGCTCAATATCAGTATCATACCTTCAAATCCTGCAGATTTTGTGCAAAATACTCTAAACTTTGGTTGGTCACAGCGGTGGTGGTAATTGTATATTTTATGAAGTGTGCCATCTATTGGGGGATTCTTTAATTTTCCTATGTTTGCCGTCCGACTTTTCTCTGTTCTTAGGATTTCTTTGTCCTTTCCATGGCACAGGAATCTTCTTGACAACTCACTTCACGTACACGTACCAGTCCGTCCATATAAGGTATTGTACAGTTCTTGGGAGTTTATTTATCCTGTCTTAATCTTTTATTCTATTTCTTAAAGGCTTCAAGCGGTGTTCCATTGTTATATACTGAATTAAATCCTAGTCTTCAACTTTAACTTTTTTTTTTATATATTATCACAGTCCTCAGGTCAAAGTCTGGTCACTAATAAGGAGCCAGCTGGGGAAATGGGTATTTCCTTTATGTACTTTCTTAATGTACATTAAGAGGTATTAACCTGGATGTATTCAGTAAAATAAAAAAATAAGAAAAATGTCTGCCAAAGAAAGTGTTTACGGGACCGAGAAAGTAGGTGCGGCCCTTGTAACCGTAGGCTGCCTTCATTCCTCACTCTATCGCTATGGACCTATGGGACCGAGAAAGTAGGTGCGGCCCTTGTAACCGTAGGCTGCCTTCATTCCTCACTCTATCGCTATGGACCTATGGGACCGAGAAAGTAGGTGCGGCCCTTGTAACCGTAGGCTGCCTTCATTCCTCACTCTATCGCTATGGACCTATGGGACCGAGAAAGTAGGTGCGGCCCTTGTAACCGTAGGCTGCCTTCATTTCTCACTCTATCGCTATGGACCTATGGGACCGAGAAAGTAGGTGCGGCCCTTGTAACCGTAGGCTGCCTTCATTCCTCACTCTATCGCTATGGACCTATGGGACCGAGAAAGTAGGTGCGGCCCTTGTAACCGTAGGCTGCCTTCATTCCTCACTCTATCGCTATGGACCTATGGGACCGAGAAAGTAGGTGCGGCCCTTGTAACCGTAGGCTGCCTTCATTCCTCACTCTATCGCTATGGACCTATGGGACCGAGAAAGTAGTGCGGCCCTTGTAACCGTAGGCTGCCTTCATTCCTCACTCTATCGCTATGGACCTATGGGACCGAGAAAGTAGGTGCGGCCCTTGTAACCGTAGGCTGCCTTCATTCCTCACTCTATCGCTATGGACCTATGGGACCGAGAAAGTAGGTGCGGCCCTTGTAACCGTAGGCTGCCTTCATTCCTCACTCTATCGCTATGGACCTATGGGACCGAGAAAGTAGGTGCGGCCCTTGTAACCGTAGGCTGCCTTCATTCCTCACTCTATCGCTATGGACCTATGGGACCGAGAAAGTAGGTGCGGCCCTTGTAACCGTAGGCTGCCTTCATTCCTAACTCTATCGCTATGGACCTATGGGACCGAGAAAGTAGGTGCGGCCCTTGTAACCGTAGGCTGCCTTCATTCCTCACTCTATCGCTATGGACCTTTGAAAATGTCAGTTTTTTAAACCACTCATTACCCAACCCCAAATCTATCCACCATCCCCATAGCATAGCTGGAACAAGCAGATGCAGCCTCGGCCGGGTACCTAGGAGAGGTCAGCCAATGAACAGACCAGGGTCATGTACTACTCTGACCTCCGAGCAACACGGGAGTCCCAAACCCAAAAGCATGGAAGTTGTGCCTATGCGGGAAATGCAAAATTCTACAAGGAGTTTGCTTACACATCAGAAAGGATGATACCTAACAAATTTAGGTTTTGTAAATACAAATTTTCCAGTTTCCTAACAAACATTTTCCTTGGAATCTTAAGTAATACGTGGAGAATACGTCTTCTGATCGGCTTCAAGGCCTTTAAGATTACACATCTTAATTATGCACATTTATGGATTGATACTGAAGGTGTAGATGATAGTTTGCCAATTTTATCCGAGATGATGAAAAATTTAAAGTTTGTTTTTTATGCGATGAAATTTTATGAGGTGTAATTCAATCAGCTTCAAACCTTAGGCGCTGAATTATCTTGCACATTAATTTTATTTGTAGAATTACAAAGAATTTGAAGCAGAACATAAATGAAGAAAAACTTATTTCAGAGTGCCATTTTTATAGTGTTTTTAAGATTCAAGAGTTTAGCGAGCCCTTCAACCTCCTATTTTCAAAAGGCTTTATTCTAGAGTTGGCACATACATTCAGGTACGGTGTTTTATTCTTTCTCTTAAAGTTTTCGTTTATAAATGTCATCCAACTGGATTAACACTGTTGGTAAAGTATAACCCGGCACAAGCTGATGGCACTACTGGCATGTGCAGGTGCCTTCTGGCCAATTTTATGTAGACAATTCCTGATATTTTCTGTGCGATAACTTCTACCTGCAGGGCACTTCCGGGGGTCAACACTCCCACAGCCCAGCACCAGACCAGGCGTCCTGGAGGATCAACGCCTGATTAACCAGGCTGTTATTGCTGGCCGTACGCAGTTCAACGTACGAACCACAGCTCGGTTGAAGCACCGAGGTTCGCTGATAATTTCCCTTATGCATGGAGGGAAGACGAAGAGTCTGAGACCTCTGACACTCACAGAACTGTGATAATCGCGCCAGTGCTCTTAAGTTATTACTCAACTTGAAGTTTTGAACACTGGTATAACCCACCTAGAAGGTTGGCACTGTTAGTATGTGGGTGTTAAGTGGCCAATTTTATTTTTAAAATACTAAGGCATTTTTCCTCTGTAAAATAACTTGAAGCCTCTTCTGAACGGCTTCAATGATTAATAGCTAATAAAGGATACTTATTTTAGTCCGTGTTATTTGCAATTACTAATTGATAAAACTTTTAAGTTTTGGGACTGTGATAACTTGGGAAGGCATCTTCTGGTCAGCTTCAAACTTATTTCAATGATTTACTTGTCTAAAAGGAAGCTTTGTACTGATTTTGGATTGCGTCTATCAATTTACCAATTTTATTACAGTTTCCGCGCACTAACTGAAGAATGTCTCTTCTGATAGGCTTCAAACCTTAAACGATGGTGTATCATATTTAGATATAAATGCATTAGAAAGTTATGCTGCACTCAGTACTGTTTACTTTGCATGTATCAAGGTAAACAGCATTGAGCTTAGGGGATACTTTCCTGGGACTGCACAGTGTTACCTGGAAACAGTTCCAGGGGTCAACGCCCCGCGGCCCGGTCTGTGACCAGGCATCATGTTGGATCAGAGCCTGATCAACCAGGCTGTTACTGCTGGCCGCACGCAGTTCAACGTACGAACCACAGCCTGGCTGGTCAGGTACCGACTTTAGGTGCGTGTCCAGTGCCTGCTTGAAGACAGCCAGGGGTTTGTTGGTAATCCCCCTGATGTATGCTGGGAGACAGTTGAACAGTCTTGGGCCCCTGACACTTATTGTGTTGTCTCTCAACGTGCTAGTGGCACCCCTGCTCTTTATTGGGGGGATGTTACATCGTCTGCCGAGTCTTTTGCTTTCGTAGGGAGTGACACTCGTGTGCAAGTTTGGTACTAATCCCTCTAGGATTTTCCAAGTGTATATAATAATGTATCTCTCCCACCTGCGTTCCAGGGAGTACATGTTTAGGAACTTCAAGCATTCCCAGTAATTGAGGTGGTTTATCACAGTTATGCGTGTGTGAAGGTTCTCTGTACATTTTCTAGGTCAGCAATTTCACCTGCCTTGAAAGGTAGTGTGACGGAAATACTTTTTTTTTATTATTCGGGGCGAACCATTAAGCTTGCTGAATAATAATATCTTTATTTACTACAAGTACATGTACATGGTATACAGGCCTAGCTGACATCAATGACATACTACTATACTATATAGAAAGCCCCTTGTTATGCTGAGCATTTCAGGCAAATTAGGTCAGTGTCCCAGGATGCGACCCACACCAGTCGACTAACTCCCAGGTACCCATTTACTGATAGGTGAACATAGACAACAGGTGTAAAGAAACACGCCCAATGTTTCTACCCTGGCTGGGAATCGAACCCAGACCCTCGCCGTGTGAAGCGAGAGCTTTAGCCACTAGGCCACTAGAGCCCCAATTTCTATCAAAACTATCTAGTTCCACGGAGAAGGTCCTAAGACCAGGACCCACATTAGAAGAAATTTTCTCATGTCTCCTGACACCCAAAATACGGCCATCACAAACTGTGAATACGTATACATGTTATGGGTGGTATTGTAATCAATGCAAGTGTAGACACTAAGCCTACATGTCTAGTTTCCAAAGTTGGCGCTAGAGGGCCGGCCTCAAGGTAGGCATACCCAGACCTGCCTCTCTCTCAGTTGGCGCCCACTCAACCTCGAGTCAACAACCCTACTCACTCTCTCGCAGCTGGGGCTTGGCCCCAGGGGGCACTAAACACACTGCCTGTGTACAAGATCTCAAATAAAGAAGCCTTATCGTTGATCCCCGCTTGGATAAAGATCAAACAGCTGCGGGGAGAGATTGCGAGGGTTAGGAACGAGGGGTAAGTGTGCAAAAGTAGAGTAAAACTGAAATCCAGTAGTACATCACATCTGTTCATGGTTCTGTGTATTATCGCTCCATCGCCACATCTCAGACCAGGCCTAATGAATGATAAAGAGAAATGGTACAAGAACGATGACTCACGAAATCGTAATGACACGATTGCAAAACAAACCACGGTACGGGGGGGGGTGTACGGGGAGATTGAACTCGAGGCGCGTCTTAAAACTCCAGACCGACGCGTTAGCCACTGATGCCAACTGGCTACAATAAGAGTTATCCAACTAGGTATAGTTATACACCATAGGAAGGTTAGCATAGACATCACTGGCCACGCTGGCAGGAGATTCATCTCTAAAAACTTGCATTTGTGGTCACAGTGGTGCCTATGCTAACCTTCCTATGGTGTATAAATATACCTAGTTGGATGAATCTTATTGTTGACAGCTAGCCCAGTGGCTAGCGCGTCGGTCTGGAGTTTACGATCCTCCGCGAGTTCATTCCCCACCCATACCGTGGTTTAGGTACAAGAACTATTAAGAAAC
Organism: Cherax destructor; assembly: GCA_009830355.1. Classification (NCBI taxonomy): domain Eukaryota; kingdom Metazoa; phylum Arthropoda; class Malacostraca; order Decapoda; family Parastacidae; genus Cherax; species Cherax destructor. Next base: position 62,999 of record WNWK01001973.1, read on the forward strand.
ACAGGAAAGTAAAATATATAATGGATATAAGAAGAATTTTGTAAAATTTACCTGAAATCTTGCATGTTCATGAGACAAAGGTCATCAATGTTAAATGTGCAAATGATTAACAGGCTTCAGTCACACTAGTATAGTAACAATGTGTTAGGTATAAACATTTAGCTAATCACAATACTTAACTTACCTTATGTTTAACAACAGTTAATCGGTTAATTTTAAAAATGGCATTAGATAAAAAAAAACGAGGCAGGTAATCTTATAATACTTACTCTACATCCTTGAGAAGTGACGAAGCTGTGTTCTTGTGGGCGGCCATCTTAAAGACATGCTACACTTGTGCTCCACTCATTACTTCTCTACACTCACTTTTAAAATGTATAAACACTTTCTACATGAAATATGCTTCTCCGTTACTGTATTTTTAGTTTGTTCTATATTTACTCGTCTTTTCTACGTGAACTATGTTCTTGTATAAGCACTGTTTTCTCTACATTCCCTTAAGTCTGTTCTTCATTATCTATATTTACATCAAATGTCTACACTTTATAGATTATAGATTTCCAGCTCGCGTTCAGCTTCAAATGTTTGACAACACTGTAAATGAAGTCTTCAAAACATTTTCAGCACCACGGGTAAAACAATATAGCCTTAATTACGAACACTGTCTTCGACATCCCAAAATTATTTTACTCATTCATATTTATATATATAAAAGGCCTCTGCAAAATTTATATGCTACTACTAAAATTTTAGTATGAACATATTCGAACTTGACATCGTCAAAATATTTTCCAACGTCGGAAATGTTCCTAGAAATATTTAAACTTTAATATACTCGTACTTATTGTAACCAGCACGAAATATGAATATTTGAAATGTATTAATAGTCAATATATAAACAAGGATTTCAAATGCAACTAATGAGACATTTTATTGTGGCAACGTTTCGCTCTCCAGGAGCTTTGTCAAGCCGTTACAGCTTGACAAAGCTCCTGGCAGTCTTCATCCTGGGTAAAGTGTGCAGTCTTCCTCCTGGATAAAGTGTGCAGTCTTCCTCCTGGATAAAGTGTGCAGTCTTCCTCCTGGGTAAAGTGTGCAGTCTTCCTCCTGGGTAAAGTGTGCAGTCTTCCTCCTGGGTAAAGTGTGCAGTCTTCCTCCTGGGTAAAGTGTGCAGTCTTCATCCTGGGTAAAGTGTGCAGTCTTCCTCCTGGGTAAAGTGTGCAGTCTTCTCCTGGGTAAAGTGTGCAGTCTTCCTCCTGGGTAAAGTGTGCAGTCTTCCTCCTGGGTAAAGTGTGCAGTCTTCATCCTGGGTAAAGTGTGCAGTCTTCCTCCTGGGTAAAGTGTGCAGTCTTCTCCTGGGTAAAGTGTGCAGTCTTCTCCTGGGTAAAGTGTGCAGTCTTCATCCTGGGTAAAGTGTGCAGTCTTCATCCTGGGTAAAGTGTGCAGTCTTCATCCTGGTAAAGTGTGCAGTCTTCATCCTGGGTAAAGTGTGCAGTCTTCATCCTGGGTAAAGTGTGCAGTCTTCATCCTGGGTAAAGTGTGCAGTCTTCATCCTGGGTAAAGTGTGCAGTCTTCATCCTGGGTAAAGTGTGCAGTCTTCATCCTGGGTAAAGTGTGCAGTCTTCATCCTGGATAAAGTGGGCAGTCTTCCTCCTGGGTAAAGTGGGCAGTCTTCCTCCTGGATAAAGTGGGCAGTCTTCTCCTGGATAAAGTGGCAGTCTTCTCCTGGTAAAGTGGCAGTCTTCCTCCTGGATAAAGTGGGCAGTCTTCCTCCTGGATAAAGTGGGCAGTCTTCCTCCTGGATAAAGTGGGCAGTCTTCATCCTGGATAAAGTGCGCAGTCTTCATCCTGGATAAAGTGCGCAGTCTTCATCCTGGATAAAGTGCGCAGTCTTCATCCTGGATAAAGTGTGCAGTCTTCATCCTGGTAAAGTGGCAGTCTTCATCCTGGATAAAGTGTGCAGTCTTCATCCTGGTAAAGTGCTGCAGTCTTCATCCTGGATAAAGTGGCAGTCTTCATCCTGGATAAAGTGGCAGTCTTCATCCTGGATAAAGTGGCAGTCTTCATCCTGGGTAAAGTGTGCAGTCTTCATCCTGGTAAAGTGGCAGTCTTCATCCTGGGTAAAGTGCGCAGTCTTCATCCTGGATAAAGTGCGCAGTCTTCATCCTGGGTAAAGTGCGCAGTCTTCATCCTGGGTAAAGTGCGCAGTCTTCATCCTGGGTAAAGTGCGCAGTCTTCATCCTGGGTAAAGTGCGCAGTCTTCATCCTGGGTAAAGTGCGCAGTCTTCATCCTGGGTAGCCAGCTTCATCTGTAAGTGCAGTCTTCATCCTGGGTAAAGTTGCGCAGTCTTCATCCTGGGTAAAGTGGCAGTCTTCATCCTGGGTAAAGTGTGCAGTCTTCATCCTGGGTAAGTGGCAGTCTTCATCCTGGGTAAAGTGCGCAGTCTTCATCCTGGGTAAAGTGCGCAGTCTTCATCCTGGGTAAAGTGTGCAGTCTTCATCCTGGGTAAAGTGTGCAGTCTTCATCCTGGGTAAAGTGTGCAGTCTTCATCCTGGGTAAAGTGTGCAGTCTTCATCCTGGGTAAAGTGTGCAGTCTTCATCCTGGATAAAGTGTGCAGTCTTCATCCTGGGTAAAGTGTGCAGTCTTCATCCTGGGTAAAGTGTGCAGTCTTCATCCTGGGTAAAGTGTGCAGTCTTCATCCTGGGTAAAGTGTGCAGTCTTCATCCTGGGTAAAGTGTGCAGTCTTCATCCTGGATAAAGTGTGCAGTCTTCATCCTGGGTAAAGTGTGCAGTCTTCATCCTGGGTAAAGTGTGCAGTCTTCATCCTGGGTAAAGTGTGCAGTCTTCATCCTGGGTAAAGTGTGCAGTCTTCATCCTGGGTAAAGTGTGCAGTCTTCATCCTGGGAAAGTGCAGTCTTCATCCGGGGTAAGTGTGCAGTCTTCATCCTGGGTAAAGTGTGCAGTCTTCATCCTGGGTAAAGTGTGCAGTCTTCATCCTGGGTAAAGTGTGCAGTCTTCATCCTGGGTAAAGTGTGCAGTCTTCATCCTGGGTAAAGTGTGCAGTCTTCATCCTGGTGTGGCAGTCTTCATCTGGAAGTGTGCAGTCTTCATCCTGGGTAAAGTGTGCAGTCTTCATCCTGGGTAAAGTGTGCAGCTATCTTCACTCCTGGGTAAAGTGTGCAGTCTTCATCCTGGGTAAAGTGTGCAGTCTTATCTGGAGGCAGTCTCATCCGGGTAAAGTGTGCAGTCTTCATCCTGGGTAAAGTGTGCAGTCTTCATCCTGGGTAAAGTGTGCAGTCTTCATCCTGGGTAAAGTGTGCAGTCTTCATCCTGGATAAAGTGTGCAGTCTTCATCCTGGGTAAAGTGTGCAGTCTTCGTCCTGGGTAAAGTGTGCAGTCTTCGTCCTGGGTAAAGTGTGCAGTCTTCATCCTGGGTAAAGTGTGCAGTCTTCATCCTGGGTAAAGTGTGCAGTCTTCATCCTGGATAAAGTGTGCAGTCTTCATCCTGGGTAAAGTGTGCAGTCTTCATCCTGGGTAAAGTGTGCAGTCTTCGTCCTGGGTAAAGTGTGCAGTCTTCATCCTGGGTAAAGTGTGCAGTCTTCGTCCTGGGTAAAGTGTGCAGTCTTCATCCTGGGTAAAGTGTGCAGTCTTCATCCTGGATAAAGTGTGCAGTCTTCATCCTGGGTAAAGTGTGCAGTCTTCATCCTGGGTAAAGTGTGCAGTCTTCATCCTGGATAAAGTGTGCAGTCTTCGTCCTGGGTAAAGTGTGCAGTCTTCATCCTGGTTAAATGTTTCTTACAAACACTGCTCCTCGTTTAGCCTCACACAAAATCTTCGTCCACATATAATATTTCAATCTACACAATCAAATCATTAACTAATCAATATAAAAAACCCAGCCTACTGAAACTCCTGAGGGAGTATTATAAAACCTGCCTCCTTTCACTAGTAACCAGAGGTAAAGAGCTTAACATGCTGCAGGTTCTGGGGAGAGTAACACGAGCACATTACACTATCATCATACATGGAGGCACAGGATTAATACTGATGGTGAGACCAAACGACCAAGACCTCCATCCCCCCCCCATCCCCGCGCATTAACATCGTTGCCATCGCTCTGCGAAAGTTTCATATTTTTGAGGTCCGGCAAAAGTCAAACAAACCACCATTTTTTTCTTCTTCAGCAAATGTATATTGGAATTTTCTTTTAAAAAAAATATTTACTTTCGAGAAAATGTTTTATTTACTTTATTTTAGTTGAGAAAATAAAGTATTTAATTATGAAAAATAAATGATTTAATTAAAATATTTTCCTACGACTTTATTATATGCGGTATTTAATTAGACATTATTTATTTCTAAAGAATGTTTTTTTCATACCGAAATTCCTGGTTGCATCAACTGCATATACACAAAAATATACTAGCATGATTACACGTTAAAAATCCTTCCCCCCCCAAAAAAAAAAAAAAAAAAAAAAAAAATCCTTATACATATATTTAAATACACTGTTGGTACAAAAAAAAATTATCCTGAGAAATACTATAATTTTATATTTTGAAATTTTTCCTCGTAATTGTTACTTTTAATAAGGGGGAGGCAGTGGAGAGGAAGGCAGTTATTTGTTTATAGGTTGCTTCACACACAGACTGACAGAATGGAAACCTTTAATGACAACGTTTCGTTGCCTCCAAGTGAAACTTTGTGTCGGCTTCCAGCCTTCCATTATGTCTTTTATCAGCATGTTTATTTTACAACCTTCCACTAAAGACTGGGAACTGAAGCAGTCGTAGGTAAATACACATACACAGTTCAGGACATTTATTAAAGGAAACATTTCGCTACGAGTGGCTTCTTCGGACTGAAAAAGTCACTCGTGGCGAAACATTTTCTCAATAAATGTCAAACTACGCACGTATACATGTTCTTATCTACATACTGTCAGTCTCGCCAAACCTACTGTACACCCTAATATTAAAGTATTAGGGGGGGGGGAGGAGTACGGGTAATTTTTTTCATTCTAATATTCAAAGTTTTTTTTTTTTTTTTTACCTTCGCTTCAAAGTTGATACTTAGTGTATTCATTTACTAGTTTGGTCTCCCTTATATCAAACCATTCCTATCCTCGCCTACTTTTTACCGTTTCAAACTGTTCATCCTTCCTTTTAAGTTCTCCTTCCTTAATTCCTATTCTACTGGCTCTGAATTTCAAATTCCTTCCTGGTTTGTGTAGGAAGATGATACACAAGCACCTGGCCCCCGCGCTCCCTGCACCAGTATGATCGATTATTCCACTAACCTACATTTCCCAGTCACACTCCTGGCCGCTCACTCTCGTTGGCATACAACTCTGTTTTTCAAGGAAAATCATCATTTATTGTTGACTTGCATTTTTACTCTTCGTGATACCTTAATTGCGTAGATATTGAACTTCACCATGGGTGGTGATAAAAAGATTACTCTCTGATATGAACCTAAGTTGCTGTGGTGCCTAGCTGAGTCACCTACAACCCAAGCAAGTTGTTCAATTGTCACAGAGACTATTAGCTTCACTACCACCACTGCTATAGTATTCTCTCCTTCCCACCACCCAACTCACACGCCTTCTTACTACATCTTCCTCCATGCAACCTTCTCTAGTCATGGGGGACGCAGGTAAGGCGACTCGTAGCTCAACGGTGAGAGCAGTCACATCACACAATACAATTCTCACGGAAAAATGACAAGGTCCCGCGTTAGATTCCCATACACGGTGAAACGTATAGACAAGTTTCCTGTCCACTTATCAGTATAAAAAGGTACCTTTGGTTATAGCATATTATTGTGGGTCGCATCCAGAGAAATTATTTTTTTTTTGGCAAATGTGTTAGTAAACTTCAAATCTACCAAGTCTTAGCTTATCGTGGGCAACAATTACTATGTAACAGAAATCCAGTCGTGGTGAAAGTAGGGCAGTGTTGGGTATATCTAATTATGTAAATTTAAAAACTGTTTCAGCTCAAGTTACACATTTCCAAGTGTTCATATCCTCACAAAAATCAGTTCACACTTTTCCATTATTATTATAATCAAAAGGAAGCGCTAAAGTTAAACCTATAGGGTCATACAGCGCTGCATCACACTTTTCCAGCCTCAGGTTATATTAAACATCCGTCAAAAAGTGGGTGCCAACACCCTGACCCCCAAAAAAGTCATACTAAACTCGTAAATTAAAACTATGCGATAATATTTTTGTTATAGCATAGCTCATTCATTAGTCAATGAGCCTTTATTCGGCTCCATTTAACTGACTAATCACATCATATAAATGTTAATTATCAATTTGACGCAGAAAGTGGATACAATTTTAAGATTTCAGATATTTTATCACTAATAGCGAAGTTATTTTTAAAACAAATAATTTCGAAAATGTCAATTTCAACATAAATCAGGATAATTTAGTTGATGCAATGTGTGAGCATTATAATTAACTCGGATATCATTAACAATGATGGGAGTCGTGTGAACCGAGTATGTTACCCTAAATTTATTTGACGTTCGTCACACGTTCTTATCAGTTCCGCCCCCCCCCTCCTCCGCCCCGTATTTATTATCCAGTTCAACTCACCAATCAGGTGAGAGCACTCTTCCCCAGCCAAGGTGGCGTCATACCTGTCTGCCTGACTCGGAGAGCAGACTTTATTCAACTCTGGTCGAATCCACTCGTTGCTTTGAGTGGCTCTTGGTTATCTCATCATTATACTGCTAATTTGGTATCTTACCATTGTATATAAGTGGTGAAGGAATACATGGATAAAGAAATCTACCCCTAATTTGTTTGCCTTGCCCTCCTGATAGCTATATCTGATAGCTATATTGCTGACTTTGTTTACGGCCAGGTACTACCTGCCTTGAATTCTTACTCGTGTTCGTAATACCGGCAAATCTTGCTTAGATTCATCTCTAAAGCGATGGATTTTCGACAAAAATAAGTATTGTGGGATCCTGACTGATATAACACCAATAAATTTATTGACATTTTCATATAAAATGAATTACATAAAGTATTTTAGCCAAGCATTAATCATACAGTGAGGGACGACACTAATCAATCCAGGTCCATTCTCGAGTTGTAAATGAAATATGCAGTGTTTGTTCTTAATTTATGAGCATGTGAGCTCTCCTTACTTTAAGTAACCTCTATCCTCCCTCCCACCACCGTATGCATCGTAAGAAAGTCCTCAGGTCCCTTCCCTTTTCCAAATATTCCCTAAGAACAAACACAATCATCAGATATGTTGCCTATTGACGTCACTTCTGTATTACCATGCCATCAACGGATCCTGCAGCTGTCTCGCACTTTATAAGAGAACGTCTATGCTTTGTGACCAGTCTAATACTTTGAAGAGATAAACCACGTTTTAAAGATAACCAGCCGGCCTGGGGATCTAACCATCAACCAGGCACAACTTGTACTGACGTTTTAGTATGTATGGTTGTTTTCCTATATGAACTTTAATGTGTACATGTTTATGTAGGGGGATGAGAGCCTGAAACAGTTGAGCACAGAAGTGCACATGTACAAATCTACTTAGTGTTGAATGTTAAATAAAGCAAACAGGAGACAGTACGCCAATACTGTGTTTTGTTCAGCACTGGACAAGTGTTGCAAATCATAAGTTTAACCATCATAGATTTGTAATGAAACAGAAGCAAATAACTCAGCCTTGATCCCACACTGATCCCACAGCTCTGTTAAATGAGTGCCTAAGCTGCGGGTGGCCCACATGCCAAGCACCCAGGCACGGCGCATGCGTGTCCTTACTATTTGAATTGATGAAAGGCGGTTGCCAGGCAACGACCAGCTGGTGTCATGAAACAACCTATAGGAGTATTCGTACTCTGCGCCGGAGCCCGGACTCCGAATGTCAGATTAAAAAAAAAAAAAAGGGCAAAATTTAAAAAAAAAAAACTACAGGCCAATCGCATCAACTTGTTAAATTCTTTGAGATGGCGCTAGTAAGGCAACTTACACTTTCATAGAAAAGTCAAGAATCTAACAATAAAATACATGGCTCTCGGGGAGAAAAAGATTTCTCTCTTAACTCGGCAACCAAAATAAAATCAAACACTGGAAGAAAAAAAAATTAAAACTGTTTACATGAATTTTGCAAAGAAACTTAAATGTCACTGTAAACTTTCAAAATAAATGTAGTGAAGCCTATACTGCTTGCAGCAGCGCTGTATGACCCTTGTGGGTTTAGCGCTTGGTTTTGATTATAATAATATACTGCTTACATGAATTATAAAACGTCTAACCTCTGAGGAATGCGTCAAAGCACTGTACACTAAAACGGTAAGATGGAATACTAGATAATATACATGTACACGAAAAATACTCTAGCACCACGTGGCAAATATCACACTACCATAACTACCTACTGTAGAGATACAGGGTTAGGGTAGGTTCGTCAGGACACCGGACAGGTGTTTCCTGACGCGGGTCTTAGTCAAATGATGACCCGCTGTTGGAGCTTTTGGTCATCTGACCGAGGCCTTCCGCTGGCTTACCGGTCCACCCCTTTAAAAATTATGGCTATAGTTATAACCACTTAGTTAGGTGAGATACAGAAGTGCAAAGTAAACCAGATATAATAAATACTGCTAAGACAAAAGTTGTATAAGCCAGCTTTAATGAGTATGTAGGCGTGCAGACCAAGAGCAGTAACAGCTTGGTTGACCATGCGGTCAACAGAGTAATGTGGCCATAGGCCAAGTCAATTTCCAGTGAGTTATCTTTTCTTTAGTGTTATTGTGCTATTATCCGTGTTACTCATGCAGAATAGTTAATAATTACTACCAGTTAAGCTATATTGTGCTATATACTTGTGTAAATTTCTGCTTTCAATTCGATTCTCGTTTAATTGCTCAGTCATGTCTCAAGTAAAGTTAAGTAGTAATGTGTTTGCTGCCAGTCGAGGAATTGAAGTTCTAGTAACCATGTGCGATAATACTGTGTGTATTGCCATTCAGCGCCATAATGATAATGAGTCAGTAAACAGCCCTCATAGTCCCTTAATGACTGAAAGACAGTCTCTAGCCTTTGAACAATGTGTTTGTTCTTCCAGCTTGTATCAGAGAATTGCCAGAGTGATGCGGAATGTGAAGTTCAGATTAGTTCTTGTAGAAAGTATGTGTTTCACTTATTAACGTAGCCGAGCGATCAAGGCACTAGTATTACTGTCACTCCTGTCTGGAATTCAGCCCCTACAATATCTTGCATGCAAGATAGCGTTCAGATGCCTAGGGTACCGGAGGTATCCCGGACCGCCTTGAGTACTGAGTCTATCCTTGCAATGTTGCTAGTTCAAGTAGTAGTTCCTCTCCAGGGACGCTTTGTTGAAGAAAGACTATTTGAATGAGTTATAGCATCTCTCGCTGATGCAAAAGCAATTTCAGAAAGCCGTTTCTGTTGCTAGTGTACTCACTAGAGTGCCAGTTGTTGTCCCTCGTGTTCCAGATAGTGTTCCTTCCAGTTGACAGTAAGCCTTTGCAGAGTAAAGTGTCGTGTGTCGAGTAATTCTTACCTGCAGTAAGAGATAGTGAGAACCGTTCTCCTTTGCTCATACTTTGTGTCATTGAGCTAACTATTTCAACCGGGGAGGATCCATCCACTCCACCGAGCCTGTTTATTCCTCCAGTAGGAAAGTGATTATAAGTTAATCAAAACCGAGTTGTTCATTCCTCCAGTAGGAAAGTGATCATAAGTTGTGAGCTAAAGATAGAAAATTAGAAAATCCAGTTTAGAACCGAATTATTGACTGTGTGTTTTGTTATTAGATTTCCAGTATCTAGCAAGATTGTTGTGTGTTCAAGTTCTCTCTGAGTTCTGAGTTTTAACAGTATAACCCGTGTTAGCCGAGTTTATCTTTCCTGTTAAAACTTCTTCCCTGTAAATATTTATTCTTCCTCAGAAGCCGAAGAGTACATGAATACATATCGATTGATCGATCAAATTTGAAAATTGTAATTTATATGTAATCCGTTATATCTAGATCCATTAAATTTCTCTTATGTACCATTAACTCAAGAAGTGCGAGAGTAAGATTAAACTTGATCAGTTCAAAGTTATAATGTGTTTGCTATTGTATAGATTCATCCAGTACCACCTGTCTGTTCAGCCTATAGAGTTGTATAGTATGCCGAGACGTCATACGATAACATGGCCGAGCTGTCGTGTCAGTATCATATATACACTTGTGTAGTGTATCTTTCCTTTTATACAGCTGGTCCCTTTGCGTGTGACGTCACGGTACCCGCTGACGTCAGAGGCTCAGCGCATGTGCACAGCCTCTCTTAGGCACTCTCCCTCACTAACGTTAGACCTACAGGCGAGACAGACGGGTGGCTGGACTCTCCTTCACTTACTGTAAATATACCGTAACCATCCAACAAGGAGTATCTTTGACCTCCTATATATCTCTCCCAAGACCCACGCGACAGGGCTACTAGAGTAAAACAACTCTGGAAACCGGTCAGAGATAAGGGTCAAAACACCTGCAAGAGTTGCTGCCAACACTTTTGTTACCACCCAGACAAACATTGCTATACTTAGCCAACCACCACAACCCAACTCACCATGATGGCAACCAACAACAATTATCCGTGAGTCAACAACATCAAGTTAAAACCTCATACAACTCTACCCCCCCCCACCTAACTACGCCCCTTTTGTGGAAAATATCGGTATTTTCCAGAATCCAGTTACACGCACCCCCAAATGGGAGGAATGGGGGCATAAGAGGGGAGAGAGAGGGGACGCCTAGATACAGGTGTCAGTTCTGTATATACGTACTTAATTCTAAGAAGTAGCCTCGTATTTGAAAGCTAATTATACACTACAATTACTACTACACATATTTAAGTTAGAGATAGTCGCTTAGCTTAAGGCGGTAGTTACATTTCCCATAAACAATAGGCCGTAGGCACCTTCAGCCCGCTAGTTGAGTGCCGACTGGCGTAGGCTGAGCTGAGTAGATGGTCACGATTGAGTAGTGAGTCGGGCGATGTGGAAATTTTTTATATAATTTCCTAAATGTAGAACATATGAATGAATAATATAATAATTATGTAATAAAATATGATGCTGTTTGGACTCTTCGAGAAATTTCGAGGGAGGGGGGTGGGGTGTAGAACAGCCAGTAGTGACGCCGGTGGAGATGCCAATTGCAATTTGTGAACACTGGTTGTAGTGGGAAATTGTTAATAATTCGGCGTCTTCCGAGATCAAACTGGTGTATATCAGTCTCAATTCGTAATTTGGAAATTGCTGACACGTTTCTGCTGAAGAATTGGGACAAGAAATCTGCGGGACCTTAAGAATTACGCGTGGAGGACGAAAATAGAGGACTTCAATGAATCCTTCCCAACAACACACCTTAGCTAAGTGACGATTATCCATAATGTAAAGTAGTTTTTGCGTTGGCCTTCGTAAATCCTATCTGCTAGGGTATAGTTAAGGTGTGTTCGATCAGCACTGTCTTCCAGTAATTAAATGGTAAGTGTTAATACCAACTATATTTGTTGTTCCCAGCAAGCCTAATCCTATACAGTCCACTAAACTTCAATGTACCAGAGTAACCAGTTTTAATATTATAAGCTTCTTGTGAAAGTGGTGAAGTGGGCAGAAGTCCCACTTACCTCAACCAAATTACTTGCAGGTAATAATTCAGGTAAAGCCCTGTAAACCTCCTGTAGGTGAAAAAAACATACACGGGTGGGGTTGAACCCGCGGTCACAGTCAAAACCGTGACTGTGACCGCGGGTTCGAACCCACCCGTGGTATGGTTTGTTTGCAATCGTGTCATTACGATTTCGTGAGTCAGAGACTCCTGTAGGTGATTTGCTCAATAATAATAATTTTTCACAGGCGACTTCCCCCACACGAACCTAGAGCCATGAATACAGTCCTACACCAGATCACCTCAAGCAAGGGTCTCATTAGATGAACCAGACAGTTTTGTGACTCACAGGTATTTATCAGGTAACCCCCGCCCCTCAACCCTACCACTTGAGTATTGTCAATGCATTCAAGTGCACCCATGTGGAAAGGTGGCACCCCACGACCAGAGATTACCATATCAGCTGCCTGTCACAAATCGCACTGCCTACTGTGAAGAATAAGGTCAGTACCCCATTGACTGAAGTACCCCCCGAGGTGGAGCGGCAGGCTTCAGGCTGGGTTTCACGGATGAAACGAAGGACCACTAACCCGACTCGGCTATGATCCCACAAACACTGCTTAATTCCCCACACCTTTCCTTCGTGAACGCTAGTAATCAATGTTGCTTCAGCTATGGGTGTTAACATAAGAAACATAAGAAAGGAGGAACACTGCAGCAGGCCTGTTGGCCCATACTAGGCAAGTCCTACACAATCCGTCCCACTAACAAAATATTTGCTCAACCCAATTTTCAATGCTACCCAAGAAAAGCTTTGATAATTTTATTTACTCATGTGCAATTCCCACTCAAATCCAACCCCTCTCACTCATGAATTTATCCAACCTAAATTTGAAACTACCAAAGGTCATAGCTTCAATAACCATACTAGGCAGACTGTTCCACTCATCAACTACCCTATTTCCAAACCAATACTTTCCTATATCCTTTCTAAATCTAAACTTATCTAACTTGAATCCATTATTGCGGGTTCCCTCTTCGAGAGATATCCTCAAGACCTTATTTATATCCCCTTTGTTAATACCCATTTTCCACTTATATACCTCGATCATGTCTCCCCTCATTCTACGTCTTACAAGTGAATGTAATTTAAGAACATAAGAACATAAGAAAGGAGGAACACTGCAGCAGGCCTGTTGGCCCATACTAGGCAAGTCCTTCACAATCCGTCCCACTAACAGAACACTTGCTCTTCAATCTTTCTTCGTAAGGAAGATTTCTAATGCTATGTATTAATTTAGTATGTATTTCTAATGCTATGTATTAATTTAGCATGTATTTCTAATGCTATGTATTAATTTATGTATTAATTTAAGGCATAATATTCAGAACAGGCTGTTAATAGGACTACTTTTGTTACAGGACTCACGCCTTTACATCCATGTTGGTCCAGGATATGATTCAGCAAGGAATCACTTTAAAAAGCGTGAACGCAATTATGCAAAACAAGTAGTGATTAATAAAAGAACATCCCCAAGCGTTCAGTGTGTTCACACATATCTAAAGAGACTACATTAAACAAACAATAACAAACATATTGAGGGTGAAGCACGGATGTTAAAATTAGTGCAGTTGGCTACCCACGGAGTGCATCTTGGCAGGGAGACAACGTGTGCCAAGTACTGGGGACCCGCCAGACAAATCTGCATGTCAGCCAGTTAGACCTCATACTAAAAAGTTAGTTTAACATTGTCAACAGAGGCCATTGTTGGACCTTTACACTACCACCTGTCACCCATCACATACACATATCTTAACAATTAATATCTGACGTGATAAAATAACTTATTTTCATTTACTTCAGCTATAGTAAAACTCTTAGGAACATGGTACTTTAAATGTTCATTTCGTATCTGACACTTTATTTGATACTGAAGTTATACTTGTATCATAATAAAGTGGAGAGTCTAGCGTCTGACTGGACTGCAGAAGAAAAACTAACCTGACAGCAGGTATTTCCAGGGAATCTATTATCCGATAACAATTTACCAGATTGGCTTATCCAAGATGGACTAACTCAAGCTTACAAGTAGTACTTCAAAGTTCAAACAAAACAAGTGAAAGATACGCCAACAACTAATAATTCATCTTCATCCAGGGAATGAGAAAACAGAGGTATTACGCAAGTCAACTTTTATCCCAATAAAATAGTAAATTAATGAGAGGGGGGGGGGAGGGAGGGACGACGAAGTGTATGATTCATGATGATTGAGCAATGAGTGAGTCGACCTTGAGACTATCTTCCCTGGTCACTGGCAGCAGCCACGATGGTTACCACACAAGTCTTTATTTACGTTATGGGTACACACCTTCCTTTTTTTTTTAAATGGCCTTGAAGGGAACAGTTCGTCGTAGTCAGCGGCATCATCATCCAGTAAGGCACTACTAGTACATAATTACTGGGATCAAATGTGTCTACTCATCTGACCTGGCCACGTCTCTTCGCTCCTAGGTTCACTCCTCTCCTGGCTTTAACAGCCTTATCGTACCTCTTCTTAAAAATATGTATGGATAATGCCTCTACCAAGTCTCTCTCCAGATTGCTCCACTTCATGACAACTCAGTTTGAAGATATGCTTCCTAACATCAATATGACTCGTCCGAGTTTTCAACTTCCAGCTGTGCCCTCGTATTCTGTTTCCCATCTCTCAAACATTTTGTCTTTATTCTCCCTGTCATTTCCTCTATGTATTATGTACGTCGTTATCATATCCCTCCTATCCTCAAGTATCATGAGATTGAGTTCCCTTAATCTCTCCTAATAGGACATACACCTTAGCTCCGGGACTAGTCTTGCTGCAAACCTCTGCATTTTCTCCAGTTTCTTGATAATGACCAGGTGTGGGTTCATACAGGTGCTGCATACAATATGGGCCTGACATACACGGTGTACAGTGTCGTGAATGGCACCTTACTAGATGTCGAAAAGCTATTCTCAGATTTGCCAGGCGCATGTTTGCTACATTTATTTGGTTGATGTGCGTCTCAAGGGATATGCTCGGTATGATACTCACCCCAATGTCCTTCTTGAGTGAGGTTTGCAGCCTTTGCCACCCCTGAGCCTGTACTCCGTCTGCGGTCTTCTTTGTCCTTCAGCAAGCCTCATAACACTGCACTTGCTGGGGGTTAAACTCCCGAAGCCATTTGTCAGACCAGGCCTGCAGGCTGTCCAGACCCATGTGTAGCCTTTCCTGGTCCTCGTCTGCTTGTATTCTCCTCATTAGTTTTACGTAGTGTGAACAAGAATACCTCTGACTCTCTTCTTTCCTTTATGTCATTCACGTATACAAGAAACAGCACCGCCCTAGCATTGAACCTTGCGCGCAAATTGAAAATATAATATGGAATGTTTAACTAAGAGGGTAGAGTTGAATGTGGTGGTGCAGGTGAGTGCACCATGATCAATAACACTTACATGGGTTGCTGCGACCCCACTTTCTATTTAATACATTGTCAAATGTAATAGCTAACTTTCCACACGAAACATGTTTTGCAAGCAGTTAAATAATATTTAAATGTTAAAGACGAGTTTTATTACTGAGCGGTCCAGCCAGACAGTAGGAATGCTGTGAAGAATATATAAGTGGCGCTAGTAATTAGACATTAATAACACGTCAGCAAGCCTGGCAACACGACCATTGCTCATTTTCAAATCATTGTGCTGAAAATGAATATTCAAAACCTAAATACGTATTAGTTCATTACTTAAAAAATATATCTATATGAGATTCGGCTGAGAGCAGCCACGGGAGGGTGGAGATAGAGGGCCCGGAGCAAGCCACACACAAGGATGTTAAACCTGGAAGACAGCTGTTATGGGAATGATGTGGTTGCTAACCAACTCCCCCGTCCGTCGCTTTGTTCCCAGCATACAGCAAATAAATCTCAGTTTGTTGATTTACACGTATGCTGCGTCGCGTGTGTCTGCACAGTTTGTTCCAATATGCTTTTGTTGCATCATGTGTTTGTATTATTATTATTACAATCAAAAGAAGCGCTAAACCAGAGGGGTTATACAGCTCATGTGTTTGTAGCCTCGCCTGTTTGCTGCATTGCGTATATGCGGCATCGTGTGCTTGTGGTATCGTGTTTCCTGCATTTAGTGACTGTTGTATCTTTTGTTTAATCAATTTTGTACTTGTTGCATGTTCACACCTTATGTTTCATAAATATGATTGATGAATTGTGTTGTATCATGTATTTGTTGCATATGATCCATCCTGCAATTGAATGTTAGTTACGTACGGTAGTGCGCTTGTTTGTTGCATTACCTGTAAGTGCCTGCAACATCATTCCAAATGTACAAACAAAACACGAACTTGTGACAAACACTGCACAACTTGCTACTAATACAGACATTGCACAGGTGAGGTGGAGGGAAGGCGGCAAGAGAAGCGGTAAAGGGCAGCAAGAAGCAACAACAAAGAAAAGAAGGAATGTAGGTCCAAGGAACAAAGTCAAAATCATACAGCCTTCGAACGCTCATCTGACATACGTCTACTTTATTAA
The DNA here is from genome assembly GCA_009830355.1 of Cherax destructor. Classification (NCBI taxonomy): domain Eukaryota; kingdom Metazoa; phylum Arthropoda; class Malacostraca; order Decapoda; family Parastacidae; genus Cherax; species Cherax destructor. The sequence continues at coordinate 79,230 of WNWK01001973.1, forward strand.
TTCCCCCACAATTTCATCAACCCGTTTACAATGGACAACCCTTGATTTTACAGCTTCGGTCCTTCATGTAACCATCAGCATTATAAGACTCACTGAAGGCATACAATGTCAAAACTGACACAAAATTAAGCTTTGTTTGATATTTTTAAACACTACAGCTCCCTTCGGTTAATTAAGGTGTCCCGTGGTTCGGTTGGCAACGCTCTCGCATCACACACTGAGTGTCCGTGGTTCAATCTCCGGCACGGGAGGAAATGTTAGGCATGTTTCCTTAAACCTGCTGTCTCTGTTCACCTAGCAGTAAATAGTTACTTGGGTGTTAGTCGACTGCTGTGAGTCACATCCTGGGGGACAAGATTAAAATACTACAGTGGAAATAAGACAGTCCTCGATGACACACTGGCTTTCTTGGGTAGCTAATTCTCAGAGTAAAAAATCCGACACTGTTATATATATTCGTATTTCAGCGACGCAGCCACCACCAAACACCAAGAAATATGTGTATACTTTTCTACTAAAGTTGATCATAGATGCTACCAATTTCGATGCAGTGTGTATCCATTTCTCACAGATTTTATGAGTAATAAAAGTTATACAGCTTTATATGTGAAGCTGAACGAGATATTGTAACAGTTTCAGGAGTGAAGCAACAGCGACGAGAGTTGGGGGGAGGGTGTTGACCCCTTCTCGCACTTACCACCACTCACGAATACACAATACCACCACTACAAAGGTGCCACCACAATAACACCTGCAAGAAAAAGACATCCGCTTACCAACTAGTAACACAACTAAGATAGCAGGAATCGTTATCATAAACAACATAACACCACAGAATGTGATAATGGCACCCCGGATCTTAACACATAATGAAACATTTCCCTTTCTCTCCCTTCTTTCTCCCCATCTTTGAGAGAGAGAAGGGGAGACAGAGAGAATCTTTACTCAAAACGTGCTGTACCGAGATACCTTGAGATGTGCCTGTTACCTGTTTCCTACTCTCACAGCCCGGCCTCAGGTTAGGCTTTTTGTCTGACTGCCTAGTCAATCAAGCTGTTGATGCTGGCAGTCTGTTGACCCTACCTATCCATTACAACCAGGCACTTGACAGAAGTAGTGATCAAATTTCTTACTGAAGGCTTGTACACTTGTTCCAGCAGTATTTATGATATACACTCGTAGAAAGGTTTAATAGTCGAGGCCCCATTAACTACTATAAATTAACACTGAACACACAGGTGGTCTCTCTTCTTAGCTGGACTCTAGCCGGTGAGAGCCACGTTATTACTGAATGGCAGCTGATGATCGGGAAGCAGCTGAATGTGATGATATCACTTCCGGTGGAGGGAGGGAAGGAGGTGAAGGAAAGACCTCTAAGTGTCAAATTGAAGATTAAGACATGTGCAACAGTTGGGTATCTTTACTGATGAAACGTTTCTCCTACAGAGTAGGCTTCTTCAGTAAAATAGAAAGGGAGCAGTAGTAATGAAATAAAAGATATAATCAGTCCAGAAACCTTGGAGAAAAAGTATTTGAGGTGGTCAGTCCCTCAACCTGAAGAAGAGTTGAGCTCCATGGTCCGGAACAATATCGTTCCAGACCATGGAAGTAGCCTACTGTGTAAGAGAAAAGTTTCATCAATAAAGGTCTAACTGTTGCACGTGTCTTAATCTTCGGCTTGTCGGTATTTTATATAATTTTCAACAAGTGTCAAATTATTGATCAAGCAGCTGGGTAACCACACAACACTCAAGCATATACCACTCATTATTAACTACATATTTTAATTAAAAGTCAAGCTTGCATGAAACAAATATTTTGAATGTCTTTCATGCCTGCTCGCTCAACACGCAATTTCTTGAAAACAAGAGAAGCATAGCAAGGAAGAAAATATTGAAAAAAAACACTGTTTTCTCAAGTGTGTGCGTGTGTTTCATGTGTGGGGGTGTTAACCCCCACACATGGGGGTGTTAACCCCCATGTAGACAAGTGCACATATTACGATACACATCGCGAAACGTGTTAATTTGAAGTATTTTTTTGGCTTCGCTTGTTGCTACTGGTATGACTAACTAGTATGAGGTTATAGTTTGTATAATGACAGCCACTTATTTTTTGCCAACATTTTCCTACCTTCAATGTTTTAAACTAATCTTAAATACGTCTTATGACGACCCAAATGCCACTTTAAATGTTATACTTATTGTATTTGTATTATAGTTTTTTGAGTCTGTATTTCATATCGACTGTACATTAAGCACGAAAGACACTACTCAATAACTTAATATTAATCTAATAGATAAGGATACGTATTCCCAGTATATCTAATAAGGTGGTGTCGGAAGGGATGAAAGAGTATTGGAAAGTGAATGTGTGTGTGTGTGAGAGAGAGAGAGAGAGAGAGAGAGAGAGAGAGAGAGAGAGAGAGAGAGAGAGAGAGAGAGAGAGAGAGAGAGGAGAGAGAAGAGAGAGAGAGAAAAGAGAGAAGAGAGAAGAGAGAAGAGAGAGAGAAAGAGAGAGAAAGAGAGAGAAAGAGAGAGAAAGAGAGAGAAAGAGAGAGAAAGAGAGAGAAAGAGAGAGAAAGAGAGAGAAAGAGAGAGAGAGAGAGAGAGAAGAGAGAGAAAGAGAGAGAGAGAGAGAGAGAGAGAGAGAGAAACGACAGATGGTTCTTTAAAAGATAAGATGAATCACAAAACCAAGGAAGAAAAGTTGCAGAAGTGATGAGGAATCTGTTATGAAAGAAGCCTGTTCAGGGATGTAAAGGAAATACATCATAGCATAATAGTGAAGACAAAGTCGAATATGTTAGGTAAGAGGCCATGTGCAACTAATGTCACAATAAAATGTCATATTAGTTGCACATGTGTCCTTTTACCTAACGTACTGTGGGTAATTCTACCAACATTATTACACAGTCGAATACGTATGCTGATAACGTGGAATTTAGAAATTAAAAAACGACATGGAGGTATGAATGACATTCAGAGCGGAACAAGTGTTACGGGTTGGTTTGGTCATGTAAAACGGTCCGCCACGGATATATCGTCACGATTATGAGGAGAAAGCCAGAAAATAGGTCAAGGAAGTGGGAGGATAGGGGATAACGAAGATCAGGTCAGGTTCTGAGAGTAGTTTACGATGCGCTGAAAACGGCAAGAAAACAAACAAAACCGGGGCCGGGTTTCATGTTTGGGATGAATATAAAGGTTGATTCAACAAGACGTCTGTGAAAGGCTAATAGCCCCTAAAATAGCCCCTAAAATAGCCCCTAAAATGATGAACAGTTTAGCGTCAGTAAGAATACATTTATGTTTTTTAAGACTGTTGGAAAAGTGGGCGTTAAATTTCACCCAATATAGTGAAGATAGAAGTGCCAGGAAATACAACTCCTGGTGGCAGAACTATAAACTAAATTACTACGTTTATGACAGTTGGGTATTTCAGGCGGTTCACACGCAGTTTTTTTTTAACGTTTATTTATGCAGTAATAAATATACATTGCGTCCTCTGGCATTTGAGGGATTCCCCTATCGGCTGCATTAAATACACTATATGGAGGGTGGTTTATTCCCGACATCGATACCATGTATGCATTACTTCACCATCGAGATAACGTATCCCATTTTCAACACTACATTAGGATTAGACATTAAAAAAAATGTATACATGTAGTCAACGTTTACTAACCCCATGTTAAATGATATATGACAATCTAATCAGCTGGATTTGAAAGAGGGCATAGTGCCCATGCTCGCAACCACGCCTTACACAAGCCACCACACTAGTATTTCCACGTAACCGTTGGGCAGAACACAGCCAACTTTGATGAATAATAAATGATGGTGGTGGTGGTAATGATGGTGATGATTTACTTACAAATTCTCGTAATTCGTGTGGATCATCCAGCGTTAGCAACCTGAGGAACATTACGAAATAAACAAAGCTTAATACGAGCCCCAAGGTTGCTCCCCTCCTGCTCCCTCACCTGTTTCAGGGAAACTACTAAGACATTTATGATGCACACTGTTAAGTCATCAGTGGCAGCACTTCACGCGGCGCTGCCAATAGGTTGGGTTGGCCAGTAAGTGAATGGGTTATAAGTCCCAGAATCTATCAATTCTCTATATACATTTTCAGAGTTTGCTGGTGCAGTAAGACCGCCATCTATTCACCAGCAGTGTTTCAGGTTCGATCCCGGCATATGGAAACGTTGGGAATATTTCCTTAAAACTGTTGTTCATGTTCACCTAGGAGTAAGTACGTAGGTACCTGGGTGTAGGATGAATGGTGTTGGTAGCATCCTGGTGAAGATGATGAGAGAACTCCTATAGAAATCGGCAAGACATACTGCCTTTCTTGGATTATTATCCCTCTAGGTTAATAATCTGAATAAAATTAACTCGTGCCTGACCTGTAACGTGACTCCAGGCAGGAGAGGGTCACCTCACACCTACGTGTGAAGGTGACCCAACATGACCTACATCGTCAATTAAACCGAGAAACACACAAAACTAAATCTTCACATTCAAATATTAAAATCATTTCATGATTTGTTCTGATACTCTGCAACCTAACCCAAAAGTTTCACAACATAGAGACATGCACTAGTACTTTAGGCAACTGTCCGGATAAGCCATAATTTTAACAGCTGTCCTACTAAGGTTAATTCAGTATCAAAACATCTTACTGATGTACGCCCCTTTATCAATGCACAATCCAGAGGCTGTTTTAAGCCACACTCCCGCTCACATATCTTATGAATTTCTACGTTTCACACGGTGTTTCTTGCTAATTTTCCAATGTTGAGTTTTCTGTTAATAACACGTTGATAAGTATGAACTTCCGAAGTCCAAAAGATTAACAATCACACACCTATGGTAAAGTTATCACTACTACGATGTGTTATTGTATATAGAGAATGAGTACTACAGTGTACGAGCACAGGTCTACACTCATGACTGAAGTTAGTGTGGACTGAGCTCACGTTCCCTACCAGCCAACTCCAGGTCCCGGCTGCCGCTACACACCACCATCATACATCAATCTACATTCTCCAAGGTACTCAGTGGTTGCACTTGTAATCATTATCACGCACATTATGACAGAGAGCCAAACTTACAGCACTTCAAAGCAAAACCTGAATGTAAAGAGTGTAAATAGCCTTAAATGTTATATACAGTATGTTTCGAATTAAGTTGCCAAAGAGTGCCAGATTTACGTGTAAACACTGAGAATAAATTCTTAATACGTCTATCACTAACATATATTAAACAGCTGACGTTATTGAACATAATACACCAAGAGGCTAAACTATAATACTAATTTTGGACAAATGAGAAAAATATTAATATTAATTAAGCAAATGTGTCATGCGGGCTCGACATGGCTGGAGGTAGAAGGGGGGTGTAAGAGGGGCAGGGGAAGTGAGGGTGGGGCCAGTGATGGCACCAGCAGGGGAGGGAGGGTCATACGACTGATGGGGAGATTTTATTTCTGGTTTAGTTATCCCTCCTTGGGGCAAAGTCTTATCCCTCCCTCTCACACATACTTCAATCCTCATTATAATCTGTTAAGGAACTACTCCAATAATTTTCAAATAATCCATGATAATTCCTGGTAAATCCACAACGTTCTAGGACATCAATTCTCTGAAGACGAAGATAAAAAAAAATATTATACGTCTAACCCCCACCGTCTTATCACCTCCCTCTCACACTAGCTCAATCACGCTCATTATAGTCTACCCCATCAGATCACGCTGGTCTACCCTCAGATCACGCTGAAGCTACCCCCTCAATCACGCTGAGTCTACCCCCTCAGATCACGCTGAGTCTACCCCTCAGATCACGCTGAGTCTACAGTACCTACCCCTTCAGATCACGCTGAAGTCTACCCTTCAGATCACGCTGAAGTCTACCCCCTTCAGATCACGCTGAAGTCTACCCCCCTTCAGATCACGCTGAAGTCTACCCCCCATCAGATCACGCTGAGGTCTACCCCCCCATCAGATCACGCTGAGGTCTACCCCCCATCAGATCACGCTGAAGTCTACCCCCTTCAGATCACGCTGAAGTCTACCCCCTTCAGATCACGCTGAAGTCTACCCCCTTCAGATCACGCTGAAGTCTACCCCCTTCAGATCACGCTGAAGTCTACCCCCTTCAGATCACGCTGAAGTCTACCCCCTTCAGATCACGCTGAAGTCTACCCCCTTCAGATCACGCTGAAGTCTACCCCCTTCAGATCACGCTGAAGTCTACCCCTTCAGATCGCGAGTCTACCCCCTGATCACGCTGAAGTCTACCCCTCACCTGAAGTCTACCCTTCAGATCACACTGAAGTCTACCCCCTTCAGATCACCTGAAGTCTACCCCCTTCAGATCACCTGAAGTCTACCCCCTTCAGATCACGCTGAAGTCTACCCCTTCAGATCACCTGAAGTCTACCCCTTCAGATCACACTGAAGTCTACCCCCTTCAGATCACACTGAAGTCTACCCCCTTCAGATCACACTGAAGTCTACCCCCTTCAGATCACACTGAAGTCTACCCCTTCAGATCACACTGAATCTACCCCCTTCAGATCACACTGAAGTCTCCCTTCAGATCACACTGAAGTCTACCCCCTTCAGATCACACTGAAGTCTACCCCCTTCAGATCACACTGAAGTCTACCCCCTTCAGATCACACTGAAGTCTACCCCCTTCAGATCACACTGAAGTCTACCCCCTTCAGATCACACTGAAGTCTACCCCCTTCAGATCACACTGAAGTCTACCCCCTTCAGATCACACTGAAGTCTACCCCCTTCAGATCACACTGAAGTCTACCCCCTTCAGATCACACTGAAGTCTACCCCCTTCAGATCACACTGAAGTCTACCCCCTTCAGATCACACTGAAGTCTACCCCCTTCAGATCACACTGAAGTCTACCCCCTTCAGATCACACTGAAGTCTACCCCCTTCAGATCACACTGAAGTCTACCCCCTTCAGATCACACTGAAGTCTACCCCCTTCAGATCACACTGAAGTCTACCCCCTTCAGATCACACTGAAGTCTACCCCCTTCAGATCACACTGAAGTCTACCCCCTTCAGATCACACTGAAGTCTACCCCCTTCAGATCACACTGAAGTCTACCCCCTTCAGATCACACTGAAGTCTACCCCCTTCAGATCACACTGAAGTCTACCCCCTTCAGATCACACTGAAGTCTACCCCCCTCAGACCACACTAAGGGGATATGACATATTCCTCAGTAAGATACTAGTGTGAGATTTATGGTTGTGGAGAGAACATTTCGCACACCAGGGATTTTATCAGTTGAATTGATAAAAAAAAAATCTTGGTAGGTGAAACGTCTTGTCAATAAAATACATACCATGAACTACATTGTGTGTCATATTAACATAACTATCTGTATGTAATGCCAGTCTCTCTCTATCTCTCACGCACGCAATCATATACAACAGGCCTAGTGTCTAATCGACATGTGCCTAGGACAAAATGGTAACTAACACACACAGACTATGACTCAGGAACTATGAATCGACCCCTGCAACCACAAATAGGTGAGTACAAATAGGTGAGGTGAGTACACACAGTTTTCAGCAACCAAGAACATCTAGGTACCGAACTACACTGCCAGATCTCTAAGTAAACACTATGATGACATCAAAGAGCTCCTAGTCACTATGTGTATGTGTACTCACCTATTTGTGGTTGCAGGAGTCGAGTCTTAGCTCCTGGCCCTGCCTCTTCACTGGTCGCTACTTTGTCCACGCTCTCTCTACTCCATTAGCTTTATAGTATCTTTTCTTAAAGCTATGTATGGATCCTGCCTCCACTACTTCTCTCTCCAGGTTGTTCCACTTCCTGACAACATTAAGGCTAAAGAAATATTTCCTAACATCCCTATGACTCATCTGAGTTTTCAACTTCCATTTGTGTTCCCTTGTTCCTTGTGTCCCATTTCTGAAACATTTTAGCCCTGTACACCTTGTCAATTTCTCTCAGTATATATGTCGTTATCATGTCCTTCCCCCCTATCATTCGTTTCCTCCAGTGTCATCAGGTTGAACTCCCTTAACCTCTCTTCATAGGACATACCCCTTAGCTCTGGGACTAGCCTTGTTGCAAACCTTCACACTTTCTCCAATTTCTTGATGTATTTGACTAAGTGTGGGTTCCATACTGGTGCTGCATACTCCAATATGAGCCTATCGTACACAGTGTTGTGACTGACTCTTTCCTTAGATGTCAAAATGTTATTCTTAGGTTTGCCAGGCACTCATATGATGCAACAGTTATTTGGTTGATATGGACCTCAGGGAATGTGTTTGGTGTGAGGGTCACCCCAAGACTCTTTTCCTTGAGTGATGTTTAGTCTTTGACCCCAAGTATGTACTCCATCTGCAGTCTTCTTTATCCTTCCCTGAGTCTAATAACTTTGTACTTAGTGGAGTTAAAACTCCAGGAACCATTTGTTAGACCAAGCCTGCAGCTTCTCCAGATCCATTTGTAGCCTTTCCTGGTCCTCGTCTGCATGTATTCTCATTAATTTCACATTGTCTGTGAACATGGATACCTCTATCCCTTCCATGTCATTCACTTATACAAGAAATAGCACCGACCTTAAGACTGATCCCTGTGTAACCCAGATCATCATATATACCCAGTCTGACATCTCTTCACGGACCATCACTCATTGTTTCCTTCCTGTCAGGTTTACTTTGATCCATTATAGTGCTTTCCCTGTTATTCCTGCCTGATTATCTAGCTCTGTAACAATCTCATGTGCATTACTGTATCAAAAGCCTTCTTACAGTCCAAGAAAATTCAATCTACCCATCCCTCTCTCTGTCCTGTCTTACTTCTGTTAGCTTGTAGTCAAACTCCAGTAGGTTAGTGACACAGGATTTTCCATCCCTAAAGCCAAGTTGGTTGTTATGTATGAACCCACTCCTTTCTAGGGACTATCACTCTTCTAATAAACCTCCTCTAAAAGTAGACATTATCACCTACAATACAATTGATCATTACCCCACCTTCTTGGTCACCAAGATAACAAAATTACCAGTTTAAATTAATAAATTCTCATTCAAGCTCAATCATGAAGCACAAGTGAATAACTGCCACAACAATTATATAGTAGTAGTGTTTCCTGATGTGTTTCTTGCAGCCATTATTTTGACTATACCTGAAGTCATCTAGATCCTTTTGCAGGGATTCATCAGACTCAATCCCATTTGGTATATCATTCAAACAAACCAGACACAGTTCTGGTCCTAATACAGTGGTACCTTGAGTTACGAGCAAAATTCGTTCCAGACGGCTATTCAAGTGCCGATACCAAAAAATACACTTACACAAGCACCTACAAAAATACACTTACATAATTGTTCGAGGTGGGAGATGCTCGTAAGTAGAGATACCACTGTACTGCACTTGTTCTCTTCTCTATTATGACATCTCCCAAACAATCACTCTTTCCTTCCTTCCCCTAAGTTAATCGTTTAATCCACTGGTGTACATTCCCTGTCATTCCTGCCTGCCCCTCAAACTTTTTGCCCAAGTCTCTTGTGGGGTATAGTATCAAATGTCTTCTTGCATACTAAGAAAACTCAATCTACTCATCTCTCTTTTTCCTATCTCGCTTCCATAACCAACGGGTTGGTAAGACAAGATTTGCCATCTATGAACCTGTGTTTTCATATACAGTAGTTATTGTTTACGAAAATACTTCTCTCCAAGTGCTCTACCACTCTTCTTTTAATTATTTTCTCCATTACTCTGCATATGCATGTTAGTGAAACTGTAGTTCAATGCTACCTGACTGTCTCCTTTCTTAAATATAGGGACTACATTTGCTGTCTTCCAGATCTATAGCAACTGTCCTGTGCTCACTGACTTCTTAGAGATATCTAGCAGTTCAGATAGTGCTTCTTCTGCCTTTTGTAGAATGGTGACACCTTGTTAGGTCCCAGTCTTTGATGTATCCAACTCTAAGTTTTTTTTTTTTTTTACTTCTTTTCCTGTTGTGTGTATGGTGTTACTTTACTCTTTCCCACAGGCTTGTTACTATTCTATTTCTGAGAAACTTCAAAAACATTTGTACAATACATTGTCATTTTTCATGAGCTCTCCTCCTGTCTTTCATCAAATTACCTTGTCTTTTACTGTTGTCTTTCTTCAGTTGTAGCTATGAAACCTCCCTCACCCTTGCATATTCCTTTCCAGCTAATCTGCTCACCTCTGTTCTAATCTGTCCTTCACTTTCTACATATATTGTTTCCATGCTCTTAACCTTCTCAGATTTCCCTCTCCATCTCTGGTTGAACCACGGGCTCTCTGAGACTCCTATTTCCCCTTCTTCTGGGTATAAAGTTCTCTGCTTCCTGGTACCTTCCAACTAGGTACTCAATTGTCTCATTAATGGAGTTACCATTAAGTTCCCTCTTCCATTGTACTACATTCAGGAATTCCTTCAACTCTTCAATGCTCCCTCTTCTAAAGTCTGGCTTCTAGCACCTTTCAATTGCAGTTCTGCCCCCTACTTTTAGTTTCACAATGCATTCAAAGTTCAGTACAGTATGGTTACTAGCTCCCGGCAGGCTCACATATTCTATTTCACTTATGCCAATCTTGCTGGCTCATCTCTCTCTCTCTCTCTCTCATTAATTTGCCAACACAATTTTTCCCTAACTACCTCCATCTGTGCCCTCCACATTTCCATTCCCCATGTGAGAAAGTAACTGGGGAAGATTTTTCTGAGAACATACAGTTTTATGTTTTATCTAAATAATACAGTCCGACAGTCATTCAGTATTCCAGTTGATAAATTTTCTTTTTTCAGTATGCTTCCCAGAGTTTTTATTTTTGCATTTTGTGTTTTCCAAACAGCTAATTTCGAAAGGCCAATAACTAGGCCCACCCAGACGCCAGTAGCTGTAAACTTGGTTGTTAGACTGAAAGGAAAATATTGCATATTCTGGAATTATTTTTCTTTTAGCCATTACCCAACTGCCATTATGTGTGCCCTTCAGCAACACTTGCTTTGCTAATCCAGATTTAATCTACACAAGAGTACAGTACATTATATTATCTTCCAAGACAGAAATTCTATACCCATAGTTCATGACACTGACTATGGTAAGTAAGATACACATGGAAGTGCTATGAAACAATCTGTAAGCCATGACAGCAGTAAAAGCACCAGTTATAAATTATAGAAGAGCTTCTTGGTAAATGGTTTAAGAAATATATTGGGATTGAGAGTCAGGAAGCATTGCAGGAAAGTCAGATTAAAAAAGCCAGTTAGATTTTGCTAATTGCCCTGCTCACCCACATAACGACAATTTAGCTTTAACTTTTTTTTTTTCAAAACACTGGCCGTCTCCCACCAAGTTGCCAGAGGAATGCTACATAACAGCTTCGATGTCCCTACAAACTGCAAATATCCCCACCCTCCAGAGTGAAGGCACTGTACTTCCCACCTCCAGGACTCGAAGTCTAGCTAACTGGTTTTCCCCGAATCCCTTCATAAATGTTACTTTACTCACACTCCAGCAGCATGTAAAGTCATAAAAACATTTTCCTCCACTCACTCCTATCTAACACACTCGCACACATCTGTTGGATGTCCAAGCCCCTCGCATACAAAACAATGTACCCCTCCCTCCAACCCTTCCTAGGATGACCTGTTCATAAAATACTGTACTCAGCAATGCAGATATTTACTATGCAGTCTTGAACTTACCCTTGTATTGTAGAAAATGACAAAAACAATGAGAAATCACTGGATGTAAATACTGTGATGTACAAAGGAACAGAGCACAATCTAGATTAATCCATATCATTTTTTGGAGAAGAATGCACACACCGGTGTTACTAGTCACAAATCCTGAGCATGGGTAATAGGTCATAATTTTATACCACGATTCATTCACAACTCCATAAAATGTATTAATACTATAAGTATACCCCACTTTGTAATATTACTAGAAATAAATTTTTTATTTTGATTTTGATGATCCATAATGAAATATTTCTTTGCAAGTTGGTAAAAACCTATACTATACTGTACCAATAGCTCAGTTGGCAACACTCGCCTTACATACTGAGTGTCCGTGGTTCAATCCCCAGCATGGGTGGAAATGATGGGCATCTTTCCTTACACCTGTTGACCCTGTTCACCTAGCAGTAAGAAGGTACCTGGGTGTCAGTTGCTTGGTGTAGCTTTCATCCCAGGGGAAAAGATAAGAGGACCCCAGTGGAAATAAGACAAACTGTCCTTGGGTTATCCTGGGTGATTAACCTTCTGGTTAAAAATCCAAACAAATCTTATCTCATATTGTAAATAAGTCCGTTCTGTACTCACTGCCACTCGTCCAGTTCTTCATCAGATGAGTATGCAATATAACTATTGTAAGTTTTATGAAGACTGAGCCGTCTTGTGCTCTCCTGAAAATCAGAAAAATTACTGTGGAAGTATTATAGATCTACAGTATGTCAAAGACCTCTATCAGCTTCTGTATTCTAACTATGACATAAGATCAAATTATTTTATACTAACCTATTCTACATCATTAAACAAACCAAAGCACAAAAAGGCATGGAAAAAGTAGACTAGAGTACCTATAACCTACACTGTGCACTTAAAGTAGACAGAACCAGAACTGGAATGACTACACTGCAGAAAAAAAAAAAAACTGAATGCTAAGAGCTTATGTAAAGATTTCAAGGTGTCTTCACAACTGAACACAGATCAGTGTAAAAGATGAAAAAAAAAAAAAAATTATTCAACTGTTACAAAACCCATTACAAAACAGCATTTCAGGAACCACTCAATATCTTAAGAAAGCCACTTATCCAGTTCCTTAACAAAATGTTAGTCAGAAAGAAAAATTTATGGAAGATGTCTGGTGTAATTCCCATATTCAAGAAAGACATCAGACACATTAAACTACAGAGCAGTATCCCTAATAATTATTCCAGTTATGATGATGGAGAGGATACAAGAAAGACTGAAAACTTCATAGATCATCAGGAATGGAATGTCTTCTCACAAGAACCTACCTAACAGAAGCCTATGACAGATGAACTGAAATTAGTGTTACACAGATGGCTGATACTGTACATTCAGGAAAATCAAGCCTGGGTGATAATCAGGGCATTAACATGGATTTAAGGAATACCTGCACTTTTATGATATGACAATCATGGTTAGAGGTTAAATATCAGGATGGCTGAGTGTAACTAGAAGAGCTCAGGTTGTTCTTCAACTCTATACATCTTTGGTTAGGCCTCACTTAGATTATGATGCACAGTTCTGGTCACTGTACAACAGAATGGATATAAATGCACTGGAAAATGTACAAAGGAGGATGACAAAGTTGATCCCATGTATCAGAAATCTTTCCTATGAGGATAGACTGAGGGGCCCTGAATCTGCACTCTCTAGAAAGGTGTAGAATTAGGGGGGATATGACTGAGGTGTATAAATGGAAAACAGGAATAAATATAGGGGATGTAAATAACGTGCTAAAAGTATCTAACCAAGGACTCACATCAATGGTTTCAACCTGGAAAAATTTAGGTTCAGAAAGGAAATAGGAAAGCACTGGTTTAGTAATAGAGTTGTGGACAAGTGGAACAAATTCCCAAGTACTGCCATTGAAGCTAAAACCTTGTGAAGGTTTAAAAATAGGCTGGACAAATACATGAGTGGGTGTGGGTGGGTATGAGTTGGACCTGGCTGGCTTGCACTAGTGGGTCTGATGTGGTACTCCATCCTTCTTAGGTGGATGTGACTTGCACCTAACTGGCTTTGGCCAGTAGCTTAGGCTGGTAGGTGACTTGGACCTGCCTAGCATGGATCAGTAGGCCTGCTGGAGTGCTCCTTCCTTCTTATGTTCCTATGTCCCATACTGTCCCTAATATATGTAAATACAAATGGAAGATATAAACAGGAAGGATGCATCTAATGAGCATCAACATGGCCACTGATATTTGGTTGGAGATTGGCGAGTTTCAGTCATAAGTCACCATGCTCTTCAGGTTCAGTCTGTTCTTAGTTACAATTGCATTTGCATGGCTAAAACCAGCTTCAACCATGTATGAAGTTGGGAAAGCAAGTAAAAATGTCTTCACCACTGCACAAAGCTGGGGGTATTTAGCAACAGTATTTACATTGCTCCAATAGTCACTTAAGCTTTTACTTCTGAACAATGCTTTTGCTTCAAGATCCATAGTCAACAAGTTCTTCCTGTAATTCAGTCAATGTCTGCATCTTGTATTTCCAAATCAAATGGTGCAAGAATCCAGTCAAGCACGTGCATTTTCTCCAGGTCCTCAAAGTGTACTTTAAAGTCTTCCCTTAATTTGTCAAGGTGTGTTGTGTGTATCTCCAGGTCACCATCTGAAATGTTTCCACTTTCTTCCAACTGCCATAAATTTGAAAAATACTGAAAATCTCTTCATGCTAGTGAAGCTTTAAATAGGCCTATTTTGACTTGGAAACCTACTAGAATTGTCCTGGTCTGAATAATCATAACATCTTTACCCTATATGCATTTCTGTACTTTATTAAGGGGGAGGGTGGAAGGGCACAGATACACAACCCAAAGCACGTCCCCAGACATTTAATGACCCCCTTTTGACCCCCAGCCATTTATAGACTCCTTCAATAGTCCCATCGACCCATAGGGGTTGATACTGACCACTTTGGGGAACCCTGAACTTTTAGACAGAGTAGAAGATAAAAAAAACGATAATTATGTGGCATAATAAAAAAAATTAAAAGAATGGGTGACAGAAGTTAACACGGTTCATGGAAAACTGTATTAAGACAATACTGTCATGAAAAACACAGATGAGAGAAGAAAACAACAAAATATACGATATGTGTGGAAGTGATTGCAAGGTATAAGCAAGACCACATAAAAAGATCACTCACATGTGGTAAATGAGTGTTTCCAGGAAAGGGTTTGTAAAAGACATATTATGGAATTACAAAAGATGAAGCTTAAAGTATTTTGTAGAAGGATGTGCATAGAACCAGAAGGAGCACTAGAATGTTAAGTGTTTACCTTATTAATAACAGTAAGCAGTACTGTACAGTACAATAATATTAAAATAAGAGTAAAAGTGAGGTGAGAAACTATCATATTATCCATTACATTATATGTATACATACACAAAAAAAGAAAGGAAGAATTGATAAATGCACTTTCAGGCTGTAAATTATGTGAAATGCTTTCAAACAGTGAGCAAGAGTAATTATTATTATTATTATTATTATTATGACTATTACAAAGTTCAGGAAAGTACTAAATGTGATAAATGGTTTAAAACCAACAAGTTAAAGATATGGGAATCTTTACTGAAGAAACGTTTCCCCACACAATGGCTTCATCAGTCCAATACAAAGCAGAAAGGTGTAAGGAGAGGATGAGTTTGAGGAAATCAGTCCCTCGGCCTGGAATCAATGTGTTCAGTCCATCAATTTTGTAGAAAGTAAATGCTCAAGATTAAGCAAATCACCAGATACTGATGCAGAGTTCACATAAGTGGCTTGCACTTGATTAATTAAAATGAATTTTTTTGTATAAAATAATAATGGTAAAAAAAAAAAACTTATTAGATGAAGAACAAAAACAAACAAAATTTCCCATTTCATATTTAGCATCATTCTGTTTAGTCGTTAATTTTTAATTCTTGATATAAAAGTTCGATTTTCAGGGAACTTCACAATAGGTTCCTAAGAATTGTGAGTTAAATCTGCATTTTAGTGTGCAGAGAGTCCTAGCAAAATAACAAGAGGTTAGCACACTGGCCTATGAGTCTTAGGATTTGCTTGCCACAGGTTCAAGCTCCGCAAGTTCTGTGATTTGTTTGCAATCATGTTATGAGTTCGCGAGTCAAGTCACTGATGTATAGCCACGAGTATATAGCATTGTACTGAGCAATACACAATGCTAAATTTATTATATTTCATACCTTGAGCTTAGAAGGAGTGTCAGTCCCACTAAAATAGTCACTGGTTAGGCGATCCCTCGTGTCTGCTTTAGCAAAAAACTCTCTTGCAGACATAAACGTTTCAGAAGCTGGTGAAGATGCAACCACTCTCTCTCCTGTTGATATGGTAAAAAATACAGTAATTAAAATTGCAGTTAAAAATACCAAAAAAATAAAGAATTTCTCATAAAAGTGAGTATGTGCCTATTTGTGATTACGTTTATAGCTACAGGTGTACAACAATGCTCATAGTGTTTAACAAAACATTTTTTTTTAATTTCTAATTAATGTAGCCCATCTTCACAATTATTGCCTTCTCTTTTAAACCACTCCAGTGCTTGTAGCAGTACTTACTGCTTCCTCTTGTACGCCATTCCAGTGGCTGTAGCAGCACTTACTGCCTCTTCTTGTAAAGCATTCCAGTGGCTGTAGCAGCACTCACTGCCTCATCTTGTAAAGCATTCCAGGGGCTGTAGCAGCACTTACTGCCTCTTCTTGTAAAGCATTCCAGAGGCTGTAGCAGCACTTTCTGCCTCTTCTTGTAAAGCATTCCAGTGGCTGTAGCAGCACTTACTGCCTCTTCTTGTAAAGCATTCCTGTGGCTGTAGCAGCACTTACTGCCTCTTCTTGTAAAGCATTCCAGTGGCTGTAGCAGCACTTACTGCCTCTTCTTGTAAATCATTCCAGTAGCTATAGTAGCACTAATGCCTCCTCTTGTAAACCATTCATTGTTGCAAAAGCATTTATTGCCTCAACACATTACATGGCTCTGCCATTATATATAAAAATATTGCTTTGGCACTACTTTTTTTATTTTAGAACTCAGTCATCTTGTTCTCTCTGTTGATGGTGATTAAAAGTCTATCTATTGAATTCTTTTATATCCTTTTATTGTATGATTTTACACAGTAGGGTATGCAGTTATCTTCTATTCTCTTTCTCTCCTATTAGCTAATGTGGGCATTTTTTTTTTTTAATGTTTTACCAGTTTTTTTTATAACTAATTATTTTCTTCCCTATTCTTTTGACTATTCATATCTCGCCCACATGTATTTTTTTTTCATGGACACTACACCACCACAGTATATCTGATTTTGGCTAAATGTACATTTGTAAATCTTTTGAGGGGTAGATTTTCTCTATTCATCTAAAGATTAATTTACAGTTTGCCAGTAAGGCTTATGAATTCCCAACCATTTCATTTATATGATCTTCAGGTGATATTCATTTGTCCACAGCCCCTCAATCCTTTGCCTGCCTTACACCTTTAACATTCTGTTCCATGACTTGTACTCTTCACATGGTCTGTTATTGCTTTCTCCCCATAATTCCATAATAGTTCTACTTACTCAACTTACCTAAGTCTTTTTATAGGAATTAACAGCTTTTTTTATTACAGGAGGGTCCCATTTATACGGCAGGTTAGGTTCCAGGCTACGGCCATAAAGCAAAAATCACCATAAAGCGGATCGCCCTTTTTTTTCCCACTTATAAATGTCTGATAACATTTTTACACTATCATGTATTAAGTTAGCAATAGAACTAGGCACAAAAAAAAAAAAAGTAAAATGCATATACTTACTCATTACTTACCATAAAATATTTCTAGTCTTAATGTAGGGTGAGAGGTGAGTAGTATTTATTGTAGGAAGTCAGGTGTGGTAGCCTGCCCGGCTACCACACCTCACAATTGTTTGTTTTACTATGATTCTATATATTTTGTTTATATGATATGTAGCATGTTTCTTATATAATTTGAAAAAAAGTCATAGATGGATTAATGAAAATGTCTATAATAACATAACATACGATATTTAAAGTGCCCCAGACCAATTATTATTATTATTATTACTATTATAAATATTACTATTGTGTCTTCAACACTAGTGAGACACAATTAGTGATTTTAATGTACCTACACACCAGCACAGTGTGTAAGTTTATTTAGGTTCAGGTACACACAAGTAGTACAATTATCAGAGTAGTATATATGAAATACACAATAACTTTAAAACACTTAAAACTTTGGAAAGGTACCAGGCATAATCGAGAGACACGGAACTCATGGAGAATGTAAACAAACAAGAGTCTGGCACGGACGCCATAATAACGAATCAGGAGCTGTATAAATGAATTTTTGGGTACAATTTGAAATGTCCGTATTAGCGAATAGCCTTAAAGCAGGCCCCTTCGGTACCACTAATTTTGGACAGGATGTTTAAATGATCATCAAACAAAGAAAAATAAACAAAAGCATACACACACATGCATATACAGCGGTACCCTGAGTTTCGGCCACCTCCCAACTCGAACAATTATGTAAGTGTATTATTGTAAGTGCTTTTGTAAGTGTATTTTTGGGGGTCTGAAACGGACTAATTTAATTTACATTATTCCTTATGGGAACAAATTCGTTCGGTAATGACACTTGAACAGCCTTCTGGATCGAATTATGGCCAAAACTCTGGGTACCACTGTATATGCAAGACAAGCCACAGGGGGTGGAAATCTTTAGCTCAAGTACTTTCACACTTCTCAGTGCATCATCTGGAGCTATGCAGTGTTGCAAGGCAGCAACTGAAGGAGGGGAATTTTCTCAGAGTAGCGTAGTGTGGGTCTGTCACCTGCCACAGCTTCTCTCAGAATGTGGGCCAACGGTCGGTGCCAACCCCGCACCACCACCACACCCCTCCCCCAATATGGGGTAGAAGAATTTTTGAGATGTCAAGTATTATGAAATTAGAAAATATAATAGCCAGCCCCAAGCTTTTTCTAGCCACTTAGAACAGGTCATATGACTTGAGAAAATACGTTTCTCAGTGAATACTATATATGTACATACGTATATGGATTGCTATTATTCTGTGTAACCATTTTAATTAATAAAAGAAAGGAATTGAATGTGCTCTTTGTTTAAATGTCCTTTTCTGGGGTACTTGAATGTTCCCAGGGGTACTCAGAAGTGTCTCTTTATATTTTCCTAAATATTGTCTACTATTCTTTTCAATTTCGACTAATATGCCTTACTTGGGAATCTTCTATACCATTCCAATAATATTTATATGAACCAAATTTCTACTTCTAATATCCTTTAACCCCACTACCTATGTTATCATGTAATCTTGTGTACCTGTCAATGTATAGAACAGTAACAGGAAAATGCATTATATAACCATTCACAACTGATGTAGCATGAAGTTTTGGTGCGTTGACACAGGTCAAACGTCACCAATCCATCATGAAACCACCTGGCATAATGAGCAATCCTGTGATTTTGTATAGCATTGTTGTTTAAGATTGTGTACAATAGACTCTACTAAATAGCTATCGAGCTTGTATAACCCATAATTTGAGTTATACAGTGGTACCTCGAGTTACGATGGTCCCCAAAATCGCCCTTTTATGTAAGTTTATTTTTTTAAATGCTTTTGTAAGTATATTTTTGGGGGTGTAAAAGGACTAGTCTATTTTACATTATTCCTTATGGGGATAAATTCGTTTGGTAATGGCACTTGAACAGCATTCTCGAACGAAAAAATATCGTAACTCAAGGTACCACTGTATATGGTATTCCTGTCATGTTTCAAGAGAGAAGATTCAAATATGTTTCTTTCCATGACAGAACTGTTTGGTACAATAATCTGGGCAGCAGCCCACACCGGTGGGTAATTACAGGAACTAACGTGGTTCAAGATAGCGTTTCACTCCTGCCCTGTCCTGACTGAGTACGTATTTAAGTTGCGCTATTCTGGGTTCCAGAAGTTTACCTGTTTGACCAATATATAAGAGAGGACACTTGAGTACATGGGACCTTGTAAATCCCACCAACTTTGTTGGAGGGTGTGTTTTTCGTCAGCCTTTGTTTCACAGACCGTGTTTTTAAAAGCAAGGTTTATATTGATCTTTTTTAATACCTCACGCAGGCAAACCAGGTTCTCATTGTATGGTAAAACTAGTACATTTTTCCCTGGCAATCACTTCCTTAGGTTCAATCCTGTAGAAAGTATTTCTTGCTGACATTAGTGCCTTCTCGACAAAATCCCTAGGATATCTCAGTTTTGTGGCTATGTTGAATATCTTGCTGATTTCGTCCTCTAAGTACTCTGGACTGCAGATGCGCAAGGCTCTAAAGAACATTGTGAGGAACACACCCCTTTTTACCCTTTACCCTAGTTTCTTGATTGGAATACTAGTAATGAATGTATGACGACACATTGGTGGACTTCCTATAAACTGTAAATTTGAATTTTCTATCAACACGATGGATAAAAACATGTAGGAACGACAAAGTGATGTTTACTTCATGTTCTGTAGTGAACTTAATGGAAGGTACTAGACCACTGAGTCTGGGTAGTAACTCATCAATGTTGTGATCTCTGGGCCATAGGCAAAGATCATCATCTACGTATCTGAACCAACTAGCTTTATCTGGGAGAATGGCTTTAAGAAGTCTAGTCTCATAGAATTCCATATACAGGGGGCTAAGGGGATTTCCCATTGTAATGCCTTGTTTTTAGCATAGTATTTCCCTTCAAACACGAACTGGCAAACAGTAACACAAAGTTTTATCAATTCAATTATGCAGAACAGGCTGGTCAGGCTAGCTACTACACCGTTCGATCGACTACACAGGTTAGTACTTGTGTGTGTATATGTATGTATAATGTGTACGTACGTATGCACGTGTGTGTGCTCACCTAATTGTGGTTGCAGGGGTCGAGACTCGGATCCTGGCTCTGCCTCTTCACTGATCACTACTGGGTCCCCTCTCTCCCTGCTCCATGAGCTTTATCATACCTCATCTTAAAGCTATGTATGGTTACTGCCTCCACTACATCACTTGCTAGACTATTCCCCTTCCTGACTATTTTATGGCTGAAGAAATACTTCCTAACATCCCTTTGACTCATCCGAGTCTTCAACTTCCAATTGTGACCCCTTGTTTCTGTGTCCCTTCTCTGGAACATCCTGTCTCTATCCACCTTGTCTATTCCACACAGTATTTTGTATGTCATTATCATGTCTCCCCTAACCCTCCTGTCCTCCAGTGTTGTCAGGCCAATTTCCCTTAACCTTACTTCATAGGACATTCCCCTTAGCTATGGAACTAGCCTTGTCGCAAACCTTTGCACTTTCTCTAATTTCTTGACGTGCTTGACCAGGTACGGGTTCCAAGCTGGTGCTGCATACTCTAGTATGGGCCTGACGTACACAGTGTACAGTGTCTTGAATGATTCCTTACTAAGGTATCGGAACGCTATTCTCAGGTTTGCCAGTCGCCCATATGCTGCAGCAGTTATCTGGTTGATGTGTGCTTCCGGAGACGTGCTCGGTGTTATACTCACCCCAAGATCTTTCTCCTTGAGCGAGGTTTGCAGTCTTTGGCCACCTAGCCTATACTCTGTCTGCGGTCTCCTTTGCCCTTCCCCGATCTTCATGACTTTACATTTGGCGGGGTTAAATTCGAGAAGCCAGTTGCTGGACCAGGTGTCCAGCCTGTCCAGGTCTCTTTGAAGTCCTGCCTGATCCTCATCTGATTTAATTCTCCTCATTAGAACATAAGAACATAAGAAAGAAGGAACACTGCAGCAGGCTTACTGACCCATGCAAGGCAAGTCCATCACTCCCCAGCTTAGACCTGACTACCTGGAGTTAACCCTCCCCAGGTAAACTCCAGGTAGTCAGGTCATTTCCACTTAAGGAATGAGCACGGCATAAGACCTAGTAGCACAAGCTAGTCAGGTCCAACTCACACCCACCCACCCACACCCACTCATGTATTTATCCAACCTATTTTTAAAACTACACAACGTCTTAGCTTCTATGACAGTACTCGGGAGTTTGTTCCACTCATCCACAACTCTATTACCAAACCAGTGCTTTCCTATATCCTTCCTGAATCTGAACTTTTCCAACTTGAAACCATTGCTGCGAGTCCTGTCTTGGCTGGATATTTTCAGCACACTATTTACATCTCCTTTATGTAATCCTTAAGCAACCACTCAGGGAGGTACTACCATCCTGCCAGGTGACTGTGAAACAGAAACCTGAAACTGTTTTACATGATGGTAGGATTGCTGGTGTCTTTTTTCTGTCTCATAAACATGCAAGATTTCAGGTACGTCTTGCTACTTCTACTTACACTTAGGTCACACTACGCAAACATGTACACGTTTATTGTATACACACTCATCTGAGTTTTCTTTGATTTTATCTTAATAGTTCTTGTTCTTATTGCTTTTCCCTTTCATATCCATGGGGAAGTGGAATAAGAATCTTTCCTCCGTAAGCCATGCGTGTTGTAAAAGTCAACTAAAATGCCGGGAACAATGGGCTAGTAACCCTTTTCCTGTATAGCTTACTAAAAAGAAGAAGAAGAAAATCGTCAAAGTGGGATGTTTGAATGTGCGTGGATGTTGTGCGAATGATAAGAAAGAGATGATTGTAGATGTTATGAATGAAAAGAAGCTGGATGTCCTGGCTTTAAGTGAGACAAAGCTGAAGGGGTAGGAGAGTTTCAGTGGGGAGAAATAAATGGGATTAGATCAGGGTTTCAAATAGAGTTAGAGCTAAAGAAGGAGTGGCAAAAATGTTGAATAATCAGTTATGGCAGGTAAAGAAGGAATATAAATGTATAAATTCAAGGATTATGTGGAGTAAAATAAAGGTTGGATGTGAAAAGTGGGTTATAGTAAGTGTTTATGCACCTGGAGAAGAGAGAAGTGTAGAGGAGAGAGAGATTTTGGGAAATGTTGAGTGAGTGTGTGGGAGTTTTCAACCAAGTGAGAGAGTAATTGTGGTTGGGGATCTTAATGCTAAAGTGGGTAAAAATGTTGTGGATGGAGTAGTAGGTAAATTTGGGGTGCCAGGGTAAATGTAAATGGGGAGCCATTAATTGAGCTATGTGTAGAAAGAGGTTTGGTACTAAGTAATACATATTTTATGAAAAAGAGGATAAATAAATATACAAGGTATGATATAGCACGTAAGGAAAGTAGTTTGTTGGATTATGTATTGGTGGATAAAGGTTGATGAGTAGGCTTCAGGATGTACATGTTTATAGAGGGGCAACGGATATATCAGATCATTATTTGGTTGTAGCTACAGTTAGAGTAAAAGGTAGATGGGACAAAAGAAAATGGCAACAGCAAGTAAGAGAGAGGTAAAAGTGTATAAACTAAGGGAGGAGGAAGTTAGGGTGAGATATAAGCAACTATTGGCAGAAAGGTGGGCTAGTGCAAGTAGGAGTAGTGGGGGTTGAAGAGAGTTGGGATAGTTTTAAAAATGCAGTATTAGAATGTGGGGCAGAAGTTTGTGGTTATAGGAGGGTGGGTGCAGGAGGAAAGAGGAGTGAGTGGTGGAATGAAGAAGTAAAGGGTGTGATAAAGAGAAAAAGGTAGCTTATGAGAGGTTTTACAAAACAGAAGTGTTAGTAGAAGAGCAGAGTATATGGAGAGTAAAAGAAAGGTGGGATGTGAGAGAGTGCAAAAGAAGAGCGGATGAAAGAACGGGAGAGGCTCTGTCAAGAAATTTTGCTGAAAACAAGAAAAATTTTGGAGTGAGATAAACAAGGTAAGAAAGCCTAGGGAACGAATGGATTTGTCAGTTAAAAACAGAGTAGGGAGTTAGTAGATGGGGAGCTGGAGGTATTGGGTAGATGGCGGGAATATTTTGAGGAACTTTTAAATGTTGATGAAAAGAGGGAGGCGATAATTTCATGTACTGGCCAGGAGGTACAACATCGTTTAGGAGTGAAGAAGAGCAGGATGTGAGTGTGGGGGAGGTGCGTGAGGCATTACGTAGAATGAAAGGGGTAAAGCAGCAGGAATTGACGGAATCATGACAGAAATGTTAAAAGCAGGGGGATATAGTGCTGGAGTGGTTGGTATTTTTGTTTAATAAATGTATGAAAGAGGGGGAAGGTACCTAGGGATTGGCAGCGAGCATGTATAGTTCCTTTATATAAAGGGAAGGGGATAAAAGAGAGTGTAAAAATTATAGGGGAATAAGTTTACTGAGTATACCAGGTAAAGTGTATGGCAGGGTTATTATTGAAAGAATTAGAGGTAAGACAGAGAGTAGGATTGCAGATGAGCAAGGAGGCTTTAGAATGGGTAGGGGATGTGTACATCAAGTGTTTACAGTGAAGCATATATGTGAACAGTACTTAGATAAAGGTAGAGAAGTTTTTATTGCATTTATGGATTTAGAAAAGGCATATGATAGAGTGGATAGGGGAGCAATGTGGCAAATGTTGCAAGTGTATGGAATAGGTAGTAAGTTACTGAAGGCTGTAAAGAGTTTTTATGAGGATAGTGAGGCTCAGGTTAGGGTGTGTAGGAGAGAGGAGATTACTTCCGGTAAAAGTAGGTCTTAGACAGGGATGTGTGATGTCACCATGGTTGTTTAATATATTTATAGATGGGGTTGTAAAAGAAGTAAATGCTAGGGTGTTGGGGAGAGGGGTGGGATTAAATTTTGGAGAATTAAATGCAAAATGGGAGTTGACACAGTTACTTTTGCTGATGATACTGTGCTTATGGGAGATTCTAAAGAAAAGTTGCAAAGGTTAGTGGACGAGTTTGGGAGAGTGTGTAAAGGTAGAAAGTTGAAAGTGAACATAGATAAGAGTAAGGTGATGAGGGTATCAAACGATTTAAATAAAGAAAAATTGGATATCACATTGGAGAGAGGGATTATGGAAGAAGTAAATGTTTTCAGATATTTGGGAGTTGATGTGTCAGCGGATGGATTTATGAAGGATGAGGTTAACCATAGAATTGATGAAGGAAAAAAGGTGAGTGGTGCATTGAGGTATCTGTGGAGACAAAAACGTTATTCATGGAGGCAAAGAAGGGAATGTACGAAAGTATAGTGGTACCAACACTCTTATATGGGTGTGAAGCATGGGTTGCAAATGCTGCAGCGAGGAGGAGGCTGGAGGCAGTGGAGATGTCCTGTCTAAGGGCAATGTGTGGTGTAAATATTATGCAGAAAATTCGGAATGTGGAAATTAGGAAAAGGTGTGGAGTTACTAAAAGTATTTGTCAGAGGGCTGAAGAGGGGTTGTTGAGGTGGTTTGGTCATTTAGAGAGAATGGATCAAAGTAGAATGACTTGGAGAGCGTATAAATCTGTAGGGGAAGGAAGGCGGGTAGGGGTCGTCCTAGAAAAGGTTGGAGGGAAGGGGTAAAGGAGGTTTTGTGGGCGAGGGCTTGGACTTCCAGCAAGCATGTGTGAGCGTGTTAGATAGGAGTGAATGGAGACGAATGGTTTTGGGACATGACGATCTGTTGGAGTGTGAGCAGGGTAACATTGTGTGAAGGGATTCAGGAAACCAGTTAATTGATTTAGTTGGACTTGAGTCCTGGAAATGGGAAGTACAATGCCTGCACTTTTAAGGAGGGGTCTGAGATAGTGACAGCTGGGAGGGACTTTTCTCAGCTGTCGTATCTGAGCTCCTCTGCAAAGACAGTGATTATGTATGAGTGTGGTGAAAGTGTTGAATGATGATGAAAGTTTTTCTTTTGGGGATTTTCTTTCTTTTGGGTCACCCTGCCTCGGTGGGAGACGGCCGACTTGTTGAAAAAAAAAAAAAAAAAAAAAAATCATATCCCCCTAATTCTTCACCTTTCTAGAGAGTGCAGACTCAGGGCCCTTAGTCTATCCTCATAAGGAAGATTTCTGATACATGGGATCAACTTTGTCATCCTCCTCTGTACGTTTTCCAGTGCATTTATATCCATTCTGTAATACGGTGATCAGAACTGTGCAGCATAATCTAAATGAGGCCTAACCAAGGATATATAGAGTTGAAGAATAACCTGAGGACTTCTATTATTTATACTTCTTGATATGAAGCCAAGGATTCTGTTAGCTTTATTGCAAAAACTTATGCACTGTTGTCTTTGTTTCAGATTACTGCTAACCAGAACTCCTAAATCTTTTTCGCAATCACAAGTATTAAGATCTACATTATTCAGTTTATATGTGGCATGGTTATTGTCCTGCCCAACATTTAGAACTTTGCATTTGTCTACATTAAACTGCATTTGCCATTTCTCCAACCACTCCATCAGTGTATTCAAATCATCCTGGAGTGCTCTACTGTCCTCATTAGAATGAACTGGACAGCCTATTTTGGTGTCATCAGCAAATTTGCTTATGTTGCTATTTATTCCCTCATCTATGTCGTTTATGTAAATTGTGAACAACAAGGGGACCAAAACTGACCCCCGTGGGACACAAATCTCTTGTGAGGAACTGTGTTGAAGGCCTTCTTGCGGTCCAAGAAAATGTAATCAACCCACCCTTCTCTCTCATGTCTTACTTCTGTTACTTTGTCATAGAACTCCAGAAGGTTTGTGACACAGGATTTGCCTTCCATGAATCCGTGCTGGTTGTTGTTTATATCTTGTTCTGTTCCAGGTGCTCCACCATTCTCCTGATAATCTTCTCCATGACTTTGCACACTATACAAGTCAGTGACACTGGTCTATAGTTTAGTGCCTTGTTTCTGTCTCCTTTCTTAAAAATGGGAACTACATTTGCCGTCTTCCATACCTCAGGTAGTTGCCCAGTTTCAAGGTATGTGTTGAAGATTGTGGTTAGTGGCACACAGCATCTCTGCTCCCTCTCTAGGGACCCACGGGGAGATGTTGTCCGGTCCCATCGCCTTTGAGGTATCAAGGTCACTGAGCAGCTTCTTTACCTCCTCCTCAGTTGTGTATGTCATCCAACACTTGTTGGTATATTCCTTGTTGGTTTCCCGCTCTGTTCTGTCTTCCCAGAGTCTTTCCTGTCCCCACTGTAAATTCCTCCTTAAATCTCGTGTTGAGCTCCTCACATACCTCTTGATCACTTCTTGCGAGTTCCCCACCTTCTTTCCTCAGCCGGTGTGTGTGTTCCTCTGTGTGTGTGTGCATTTATTCCTTTTTTCTAGTTAATTCAAATAAGTTTGAAACATTTTCTTGACAATCTTCAATTTCTGAAGCAATCTGGTGATATTTTCCCAATAAAGCAGTTTCCTCATCACTGAACCAAAAGATCTCTTGTCCATTCTACAAATTTGCTTTTAATTCTTTGTTTTTCATAAACTTTACTGAAAATGTTCTTGAAAAATAACTAAAAGCATTCTTCTTAGTCATGTCATTCTATGACTATCAGAGTAGCTTAACAGATTGGGAATCAAAGAACATAATAAAAATCTGAGCTGTTTGCTAGTTATTGAAGTACGTATTTACTCAAAATATTTCATCCATTTTTCCTTAATGACTTTTCCAGTACTTTTACATTACTCATCAGTAAGACATATAGTTCACAATGTTTGTTAACCAATCTGAAAATATATAACATATAAACATAAAAGAGGGTCCCGTTATACAGCGCTTCGCTTTATGGCATGACCTCAAAATAGAAAAACTCTTTCATCAAGATTCAACACTTTCATAACATAACAATATAAAGGCTTTCAAATGAGCAGTGGCAGGTAACAGCTCTTAGCTTCTAAATAAAGGCATGAACTCTTAACCTAACCCTGTAAAACCATTGTGTAAATAACAAAAAATAAAAGGATAATGAGGAAGAAAAATGAAAATAAAAACATTAAATTGAGAAAGAGAAACTGTAAAATATGGAAAACAGAAAATGTGGAAGAGAACACAGAAAATAAGTATGAGATGGAGAAAGAAAGATCAAAAGAAAAAGGAAGAAAAATAGGTGGAATAAAAAAGAAAGAAAACAGATGGAATAAAAAAAGAAAAAAGTGCTATGAAAAAGAAAACGGGGAATACAAAAAGGAAGAAAAACAGGTGGAATAAAAAAGAAAAAAGATAGAAGAGAAAACTTAGAGATGAAAGGATAAAGAGGGAAAACAAGAGTAAGAGAACAAGAAACGAGGATGAAGAGAAAGGGCATGAAGGAAACAGTGAAAGAAGAAAATGAGAGGTGGATTAAGAGAAACAGGGGATTGAGAAAATGAGGAAGAAAAGATGACAAGTATGAAGAGCAGGAAAAGGTACTAGCTAAAGTGAATCACCATTATGCTCTTACCAGTTGAATTGCTTTTTTCAAACTCTGACTCAGGTGACTCTACAATAGGAAGAGTATTCTCCTTGGACGGTGTGAGGAAGCCAAGAACTCTGGTCTTGACACTCTGAGCAAATCCTCCAATGCCTCCATTCATAGCTATCTGAGGCCCACCATTGCTACTCTGGGATACCCGAGTATGCGAAACTGTTATTTTGCTCTCTCTGGAAGTCACATTGGTGTCCTGAAAATTGAAAGTCGAAAGCCATAAATCTAAGTATTTACTTTTTTGTGCAGGACAAGAAAAATGGCCAACAAGATCAGTCAATATTAGTGCAGCAGTTTGTGTGTTCAGTATTTGGGAGATATATGAAGCTTAACAACATAGTACATTAAAATACAATATTTATGCAGGTGCTCTGCAAATTTTAGAACACTTTCATTATATAATACCACAGTGGGTCTCACTCATTGTACCATACTTGTTTATAGATCATTATTTTACACCATCTGTACATGATAGAAAGAAAGTTTATGTATACAAACAAATAAAAGTTACAGAAAAAAAATCACAGTACTACAGTGGTCCCTCGGTTTTCGTGCATCTCCAGACTAGAACATTTATGTAAGTGTATTTTCGTAAGTGCTGTTGCAAGTGTATTTTTGGGGGTCTGAAATAGACTAACCTACGTGACATTATTTCTTAAGTAAATTCGTTCGGTAATGGCACTTGAGCAGCATTCTGGAACGAATTTTCGGCGAAAACCGAGGGACCACTGTACAGTATATCCTCAAACCCAACAAAGTTTTTTTTTTTTCAACAAGTCGGCCGTCTCCCACCGAGGCAGGGTGACTCGAAAAGAAAATACTTTCATCATCATTCAACACTTTCACCTCACTCATACATAATCACTGTCTTTGCAGAGGCGCTCAGATACGACAATTTAGAATAGTCCCTCCAAACTGTCAATATCCCAGACCCCTCCTTTAAAGTGCAGGCATTGTACTTCCCAAAAGTATTATTTGCAATTATTTCATACTGATTTAACAACAGAACATTACTGAATGACTGTATACTGCTACTCTATACTTGCACTTAAACTATTACTATGAAAATCATCTCATCAATGTTCCCAATTCGTTGACTATTCAGAAGTCTCCAATACAGTACAGTGGACCCTCGGTTTTCGTACAGCTCCCAACTCAAACAATTATGTAAGTGTATTTTTGTAAGTGCTTTTGTAAGTGTATTTTTGGGGGTCTGAAACGACTAATCTAATTTACATTCGTCCTTATGGGAACAAATTCATTTGGTAACGGCACTCGAACAGCATTCTGGAAAGAATTATCGACGAAAACCAAGGGTCCACTGTACTTTATTTTTGCACTGGCTTTTAGTTCTTCCATATAATAAAACTCTCCTTCAGCATTAACCTAACCTAAACTTAAAGTATGTTGTTAGATAATGCATCATTATATTTTAATTCTGGATGTGCCAAAGCATTGGTATTGGTGAGTAACTGCTAATTTTGAAATCAGCATCGACTTGAAATAAAAGTATCCATAGGTACGTATAAGAAATTTTGATGGGATTGGCGAGTATCAGATTCTGATGATATTGGTAAAGGTATCAGCAAAACATTTTGGTAGTGTCCCATCCCTAACTTAACCAAATCATGGAACCTGCCACCTAGATACTATTATAGTAGTCCTTCAATTTAACAGACTAATTGAGGGAGGAGCAGATGGCTAATAACAGCTTTTGTGGTATACCTGGAGAGGGTTTCGGGGGTCAATGCCCCCGTGGCCCCGTCTGAGACCAGGCCTCATGATGGATCAGGGTCTGATCAACCAGGCTGTTACTGCTGGCCGCACGCAGACTGGCATACGAACCACAGCCCGGCTGGTCAGGTGCTGACTTTAGGTGCCTGTCCAGTGCCTTCTTGAAAGATAGCCCAGGGGTCTATTGGTAAGCCCCCCTTATGTATGCTGGGAGGCAGCTGAACAGTCTTGGGCCTCTGACACTAATTGAGTTGTCTCTTAGTGTACTCGTGGCACCCCTGCTTTTCGGGAGGGGGGGGATGTTGCATCTCCTGCTGAGTCTTATGCTTTCATAGGGAGTGATTTTCGTGTGCAAGTTTGGTACCAATCCTTCTAGGATTTTCCAAGTGTGTATTATCATGTATCTTTCTCACCTACATTCCAGCGAAAACAAATCAAGGGACTTCAACCATTCCCAGTAATTTAGGTGCTTTATTGTACTTATGTGTGCCATGACAGTTCTTTGTATATTCTCAAGGTCAGCAATTTTGCCTGCCTTGAAGGGATCAGTTAAAGCACAGCAGTATTCCAGCCTAGAGAGAACAAACAATTTGAAGAGAATCATCATGGGCTTGGCATCCCTAGTTTTGAAGGTTCTCATTATCCATCCTATTATTTTTCTAGCAGATGCAGCAGATACACTCTTGTGGTCTTTGAAGGTGAGATCCTCTGACATTATCACTCCCAGGTCCTTCACATTACTTTTTCACTCTATTGTATGGTTAGAATTTGTTGTATACCCTGATGCAGTTTTAATTTCCTCAAGTTTTCCATATCTGAGTAGTTGAAATTTCTCTTCACTGAACTTCATATTGTTTTGAGTTGCCCATTTAAAGATTTGGTTGATGTCCGCTTGGAGTCTTGCGGTCTTCGATGGAGGACACTTATGGCAATTCAGGTGTCATCTGCAAAGGAAGACACATTGCTATGGCTTACATCTCAGTCTATGTCAGATATGAGGATGAGGAATAGGATGGGAGCGAGTACTGTGCCTTGTGGAACAGAGCTTTTCCCTGTAGCTGCCTCAGACTTTACTCTGTTTACTATTCCTTTGTGTTTTATTTGTTAGGAAGTTATAGATCCATCTACTAACTTTTCCTGTTATTGCTTTATCCTGCATTTTGTGTGGTCACTTTTGTCGAAGGCTTTCTCAAAGTCTGTGTATACTACATCTGCATTTTGTTCTGTTGTAACTATCAAGGAGAAGTTTAAGTGGAGGGTTTATATTGGAATTTAATGTTTCATATATGTAGTAGGCACAATAAGAGTGTATGTCTCGTATATTTAGTAAGTTCAGTCTTTTGAAAAGTGGTGGTGTGTGCTGTCTAGCACAAGAGCCAGTAATCATCTGCACAGCAGCTTTCTGTTTTGTTACTAAAAGGTTTAAAGTGGTTGATCTCCAGGCACAAATACCATTGGTGAGGTAGGGATATATTAAAGAGTGGTACAGTGGACCCTCGGTTAACGAATACCCCGGAAATCGTACAATTATGCAAGTATAATATTGTAAGTGCATGTGGAAGTGTATTTTTGGGGGTCTGAAATAGACTAACCTACGTGACATTATTTCTTAAGGAAGTAAATTCGTTTGGTAATGACACTTGAGCAGGCTTCTGGGATGAAGTTTTTTCGTTAACCGAGGGTCCACTGTATAAGGTAAGGAGTGTCGTTTCCGGTACATAGTATCATATCTTGGAAAGGATGCCTACTGATTTGGAAGTTTTTCTGGGATATATCCTGGATGTGGGAATGAAATTTAAGATTAGTCAAGGAAAAGAACTAGAAATTTAACCTCACTGTGTCTTGTAATGGGGAACCATTTATCGATATATTAAATTGGATATTTAAGGCTCTGTTTCCAAACAGCATGAAGTATGTTTTGTCTATGTCAAGAGTAAGTTTGTTGGTCATCATCCGAGTATATATTTTTAGCAGCTCGTTGTTTACAGTGTCTCTAAGTATAGCTGGGTTTGAGTGGGAGTAGACATAAGTAGTGTTTAAGGAGTTGAGATGCACTGGGGAGATCATTGATGTAGATGAGAAAAAGGAGTGGGCCTAGAACATGACCCTGGGGCGCTCCGACAGCTACAGGCTGGCTAGTAAAGGTGACTCCATTTGCGTATACATACTGGTGTTTATCGTTAAGATAAGATCTTAGGTAATCAAGGGAATGTCCTCTGATGCCGTAATGATTTAGTTTTAGGTATGTATGTTTAAAAAGATAAATGTCGTTATATTGATGGAATTTAGAAAGGTTTCATTTGCTGGCATTAATATCTGTTGTTCTGGAGTGGAGGCCAATGACTGTGCCTCTACTCTAGAAGTGTTTTTTCAGTTGGTGTAATATTTCTGTCATTTCTTGCCAGTCTTTTTTTCCTTCCTGGCACTAAAATACAGTGTACCCCCGGTGTTCGTGATGCTCCAAACTCGAACAATTATGTAAGTGTATTTTTGTAAGTGCTTTTGCAAGTGTATTTTTGGGGGTCTAAAAGGAATAATCTAATTTACATTATTCCTTATGGGAACAAATTCGTTTGGTAACGGCACTTGAACAGCATTCTTGAACGAAAAAATCACGAACACCGGGGGTCCACTGTACATACCTCCTTCTCTGGAGAGGTTATGGCTCCCCTCTTTTGTTTCCCATGGTCTGGCTGGCCTGTGTCTTCTTGTTCCCTTTAGATGATGTGCCTGGCACATCAGATGAGACTGTTTTGCCATGATCGTAACAAACAAGGACAATTCTACAACCAGTGAACTCTGTCTGTTGTTTCTGAATCAACTGACAGTAGGTTTTGTCTCATATTTCATCAGTCTGTTAAATTAGGGAGTCACTGTAATTTATATTTCAATTCATAATTCTGTACTTACACAGTACAATAAATTAAAAGCACATGGTACACAAAGCATTTTGGATAAATGTAGACTAGTACACTGGCTAAGACTACAGTGGTAGATTTTTTTTTTTTATTTTTTTTGCTTGCGAATCTAACTTGCTGCCTTTGGCTAGTTAAAAAGTTGGAGATTTCTGTGAATACCTGTGTACCAGTGGAGCATCAACTGATGTTTACTCAGGTTAAATTCATTGTACAAATGCTTTTACATAAAGATTTATAGTGTAACACAGTTTCAAGGACTCCAATAAAATTAAATTGCACAACCTAACTTTTATCAAGTCCTAGGCTAAATTATACATAATACAGTGGTACCCCGACTTACGATGGTCCCCAAACACACCCTTTTATGTAAGTTTATTTTTTTAAATGCTTTTGTAAGTGTAATTTTGGGGGTCTAAAAGGACTAGTCTATTTTACATCATTTCTTATGAAGATAAATTCGTTTGGTAATGGCACTTGAACAGCATTCTGGAATGAAAAAATATCGTAAGTCGGGGTACCACTGTATACCATATAAAATTATTGTAAGAAGTTTATCATTATTATTAGGAAGCACCAAACACGCAAGGTCATACAGCATCTGTGTAAAAGTTTAAAATTAGGTATGAGGCCTAAATCAAAATTTACTTATTACTGTATAAATATTATTATTATTATTATGTATTATTATTATTATTATTATGTAGGAGTAAGAAGTTATTACTAAGTACAGTGGTACCTCGAGTTACGATATTTTTTCGTTCGAGAATGCTGTTCAAGTGCCATTACCAAACGAATTTATCCCCATAAGGATTAATGTAAAATAGACTAGTCCTTTTACACCCCCAAAAATATACTACTTACAAAAGCATTTAAAAAAATAAACTTACATAAAAGGGCGATTTTGGGGACCATCGTAACTCGAGGTACCACTGTATTATTTTAGATTTAGATTCTCTATTTCCAATCCCTGTATCACAAATTATACAATATGGTAATCAGAAAGCCCATAGAATACACAGCAGTTCAAACAAAGCTTAGTCTAGATTAAGAACTAAACCCTGCCACTGCAGGCAGGCAGGCAGGCAGACCTTCCACTACACAATGGACAACTTCATTGTTCTAGCAGTGCAAGGAACTGGGATCAATCCCCAACACAGGTGAAACTTTGGGCATGTTTCCTTACACCAGCTGCCCCTGTTCACCTAGCAGGTAGGTACCTTGGTGTTAGTCGTCTGTTGTGGCTCGCATCCTGGTAGAGAAATTTCACCCTTTAGGGGTCGACAGGCCTTCTCGGAAACACGTTCTCAGGGTCGAAATTTTTTTGGAAAAAAAAATAATAATTTTTTCTTATGAAATGATAGAGAATCTTTTTCCGATCATAACGACACCAAAAGTATGAAATTTGAATGAAAACTTACGGAATTATGCTCTTGCGAAGTTATCGGTTTCGAAGATGTTTACCCATCTGCGATTTCGCCCACTTTGAGCCCTATTTTTGGCCAATTCCAATGTTCCAGTCCACTAAAATCATAGCTATTTCGCTAGAACTCCATTTCTTCTATCGATTGAGTACAAGAAACTGCCTATTTACCAATATCAACTACCCAAAATAGTGGTCAGAAAATGGCAATTTGGCCAATTTTACACAAATTTCAAACGATACCAATTTCAAAATAGGGTTCAAAATAAACAAGGCAGACATTCCTGGCACTAAAATAACATCTTCTCTGTTCATTAGTCACGTCTCCAGGCCCCTCTTACATTACTTTTGCTTTCCATTTTGAATTTTTATTCTCACAAAAAATAGAAGATTTACTGTTATGTATACAACTGCATCATTGTAAAATTGTATAAATAATATCAGTGCACTTGTGCAAGAATATTAGACTGGCCAGTTGATGTGTATTGGACACATGGTGTGATTTGTTTACTCTTGAACATCGGCGAAAATCAAACATTTTCGCTACTTTGAGCTCAATTTCAAGGTACAGTGGTACCTCGACTTACGTTGTTATCACCTTACGTTATATTCGATATCCGTTACTTATAACGTAAGAAATTTGTATGCGACATCCGTTGTTTGATTCGTCTTACGCCTTTCGTACCGGACCTGTTCGCTTGGAGCCCAGCTGAGCGCGCACTCCAGGGAGCGTCAGTGTGCTAGTGTTTACAAGCGAGAGCGACCACCCACCCACACCCACGCATTCATACCAGTATATTGTCATTATTCCACTGTTTTTAGTGCTTGCAACTGCTAAATAAGCTACCATGGGTCCAAGGAAAGATCCTAGTGCTAAGCCTGTGGCAAAGAGGAACAGAAATATATTTACGATAGAAATGAAGAAGGAGATAATAGAAAAATATGAAAGTGGAGTGCGTATCAGTGAGCTGGCCAGGCTGTATGGTAAACCCTATTCTACCATCTCTACCATTGTGGATAAGAAATATTTAAGTAAAATCAAGGAAGCAGTTGTTGCAAAGGTGCATCTGTGATCACAAAACACAGACCACAAGTGCTGGAAAATGTGGAAAGGTTGTTGTTGGTGTGGATCAACGAGAAACAGTTAGCAGGAGATACTGTTTCGGAGGGAATAATATGTGAAAAAGCAAGGCAGTTGCATGATGATCTCCTTAAGAAAATGCCTGCAACGAGTGAAGTGAGCGAATTTAAAGCCAGCAGAGGCTGGTTTCAAAAATTTAAGAAGCGTACTGGCATACATAGTGTTGTGAGGCATGGTGAGGGAGCCAGTTGTGACAAAAGTGCGGCTGAAAAATATGTGCCTGAATTCCAGGAGTACCTAGAGGCTGAACAATTCCTCCCCAACAAGTGTTTAATTGTGATGAAACAGGCCTGTTTTGGAAGAAAATGCCCAACAGGACCTACATTACTCAGGAGGAAAAGGCACAGCCAGGACATAAGCCTATGAAAGACAGGCTAACTTTGATGCTGTGTGCCAATGCCAGTGGTGATTGCAAAGTGAAGCCTTTACTGGTGTATCTTTTGAAAATCCCGAGTGTTTGGCAGATGCGGTGTCAGCAAGTCTAACTTGTGTGTGATGTGGAAGTCTAACAAAAGGCTTGGGTCACAAAGGACATTTTCTTAGATTGGTTCAATGAAGTGTTTGGCCCCAGTGTGAAGAAATATCTATTGGACAATAATTTGCCACTTAAGTGCCTCCTGATAATGGACAATGCTCCTTGTCATCCTCCAAACTTGGTAGAGAAAATTGTGGAGGAGTTTAAATTCATCAAAGTGAAGTTCTTGCCCCTAATACCACTCCTCTCCTCCAGCCCATGGACCAGCAGGTCATTTCCAACTTTAAAAACTCTATACCAAAGCAATGTTTCAAAAGTGCTTTGATGTGACCACAGACATGAACATAACCCTAAGAGAATTTTGGAAAAACCATTTCCATATGCTGCATTGTGTACACCTTATAGGTAAGGCTTGGGAGGGAGTGACTACCAGGACTTTGAACTCTGCCTGGAGAAAATTGTGGCCAGACTGTGTCCTAGGGAGGGATTTTGAAGGTTTTGGGGCTGAGCCTCAGAACCCTGAGCCTGAGCCTGAGCCTGAGCCTGTTTTGGAAGAAATTGTGGAATTGGGCAAGTCTTTGGGGTTAGAGGTGAGTGGTGACGATGTGGAACAGTTGGTGGAGGAGCACAAGGAAGAGCTAACCACTGAAGATCTGCAAGAGCTTCAACAGCAACTGGAACAAGAGAGCAGAGGTCAGGACAATGGTTCAGAGGAGGAGGTGGAGGTGGAACAAAAATGGAAGAATGTGCCTTCTTCAAGGATTAGGAGATCTGTGCCAAATGGAGTGATGTGCAAGCATTTATGGATGAATATCACCCTAACCATGCTGTTGCAGGCCGTGCTGGCAACCTGTACAATGACACTGTGGTGTCCCACTTCAGGGATGTTTTAAAGAATCGCCAGACACAGATCTCCCTGGACAAATTTGTTGTTAGAAAGAGGTCCAGTGACTCTCAAGCTGGTCCTAGTGGCATTCAAAGAAAAAGGGAAGTAACCCCAGAAAAGAACTTACCACCTGCAGTGTTAATGGAAGGGGATTCCCCTTCCAAACACTAGCATACTACTCCACCTTCTCCCCTCCTCACTTCCTCCACACATCAACAACTCTTCAATAAATGTAAGTGACATGTTATTGTAAAATATTTGCATGTATTTATGTATTCTTTATTCAATTCTGTATTATTTAATGTCCAAAAGTTCTAAAAAATATTTTATTTAACTACTTTTGGAAGTCTTGGACGGATTAAATTTATTTCCATTATTTCTTATGGGGAAAATTGATTCGTGTTACGTTTGTTTCGTCTTAAGAAATGACCTCTCTGACGGATTAAAAACGTAAGTCGAGGTACCACTGTACTTGTCATTGTCAAACCAATCAAAATCATCTCTATTTCTGTAATGTATCTTCCATTCTATCAAATGAGACCACGAAAACGAGAATACATCAATAAATACTATACGATAATAGACTGCAAAGTCGCTGTTTTAAACGAAGAAAACGGTCAGTTTTTTTTTTTCTCATTATGCAGTGTGTGCTGCAGGATTTTTTTTATACTGCGCACACTGACCACACAGACCCATTCTTTCATATGTAGGCCTACCAGCCGTTTCCTGCTTAATTTGAGGCCGCTAGAATTTACGTGTACTAGTACGGCACCGACCCCTGCTCGTAAAACGTACTAGTACGGCACCGACCCCGAAAGGGTTAAAAGACCTCAATGTGGAAATAAAAGACAATCCCTGATGACACACCAACGTTACTGGGTTATCTAGGTGGCTAACACTTTGAGTTAAAAATATGAATAAAATCTCATCTTATATATACCATCGTTATGTACAGTATTACAAATAGAATAAGTCAATATTTACTGTAGTTGCTCGGCAAAGTTAGGTGATAAATTATAGTTTACAGTGTATAATAAGTGTATTTTGCAAGAGATCGTCGTTTTGTGTGCAAAATGTTAAAAAGTTTTCTTTAGGGGTTTGTTTAATATTTACTTCCACTGCTATTTATTATGTATACATTATTATAAAATATTAAATGGATTGTGCAAAACGTCTTGTTTATTGGTAACAAAGAAACCTAACCTAGCCTAGTATTTAACTCAAAATTGAGATTAGGTTACCTTAGGTGAGGTTTGGTTGTTTTTTGAGGCATTACCAAAAAACATTTTTTCCCAGAGATACAAAATGTCTCTAATGCACAACCCACTTATCTTATTGTTGAAGTTACATAATAACCCATATTTTTCGAGAATCTGAAGTAAATACTAACCAAAAATACTACATGTAAGTTAAAATCAAAGGAGATTGCATAGCTCACATAAGCAAGCTTTATTCACCAGTTAGTAAGTTTATTCAGGTACAGGTATATATAAATACAGTTACATAAATTATCATACATAGCAGCATGTGTGTAAATTACCTAGGATAATCATTAAGTACAGTTTTCATCACTTATGAAAATTTAACCTACAATAACCCAATACTGTAAAGGCAAATACTATAGTAAGATTTATTTTCCCTGGAATATCCCAAAACTAATAAACTTAAGTCAATTTTCTGCTTAGGCCTACAAGACAAGTAATGTACAAGTTTTATTTAAGGCAGTTTCTAATATATCGTCAAATGATGGCAAAACAGTTTCTAATATATCGTCAAATGATGGCAAAATATCTGGGAATCCCCTTTGACCCATGCATGTCAGGAGAATTGATAGGGAACAGTGTAGTAAAGAAAGCGAATGCCAGACTGAAGTTCCTCTACAGACAAGCACAGTGTCTACCTACTGAGGCTCGCAGGACCCTATGTCTAGCCCTTATACAATGTCATATGGACTACGCTTGCTCTTCATGGTACTCTGCCTTGACAAAAAAACTGAAAGATAAACTGCAAATCACCCAGAACAAAATGGTAAGATTCAT
The DNA here is from genome assembly GCA_009830355.1 of Cherax destructor. Lineage (NCBI taxonomy): Eukaryota > Metazoa > Arthropoda > Malacostraca > Decapoda > Parastacidae > Cherax > Cherax destructor. Next base: position 117,936 of record WNWK01001973.1, read on the forward strand.
CTTGGACCTGGGTCCAAGAGAGCATGTAGGCCAGGATGAATTACAACAATTGGATATGCTGAATATTGAAGACAGAGTAAAACAGCTTAAGTTAAATCAAGTTTATAAAATTGCTCACAAACAGTGTCCAGAATATCTTGCTGCCAATTTTGTCAAGGCTGGGAACCAAAGCAGTCATAGTACTAGGGGGAGAGAGCACAACTTTGTAGTACCCACAGTCAGTGGCCAGGCTTCAAACACCTTTTATTGTACAGCAATAAAGGAATGGAACAGACTGTCTGCACATGTCAAAGGCAGTCATAGCATGAACCAGTTCAAGAAGAGAGCCAAAAGGTACCTAATGAATGTAGCGACAGAAAGGGAGGAGAATGATTTTTTATTTTTTTAAACAAACAAACAAAACAAACAAATTTTATTTCATTGCATTTGTACATAGATATTTGTAGTTACAATCATAAACTGAAGTGCAAGGAGAGCCATTGACATGCCATGGCATTAGGGGCAGCTTAATCTAATGACTTATTGACTATGTACATAATATTAGAGAAATTGATTGAGTTTATTCTAGTTACATATTTGTTCAAATTACAATATGATGATATTACATTGTAAAAATTGAGATTATTTTAAGGAAAATAACATTGAGCATTTTTTAAAGTAATTTATAGTACTATGAGTATTTAGTTTAGGGTGAGTAGGAGGTAACATAATAGTAACATATTAGAAAAAAATGAAATTATCTTATAGGAAACTAATATTGAGCATTTTTGAAAGTAATTTACAGTATGAGTATCTAGTTTAGGGTGAGTAGGTGGTTTTTGAGAAGAGTCTTAAATTGATTTTCAGACAAGGTTATCTTAGTATTTACTGGTAATGAATTCCAGATTCTGGGGCCCTTTATGTGCATAGAATTTTTTTACATAGGTTGATATGGACTCGGGGTATATCAAAAAGTGACCTGTGTCTTGTGTTGTGGTCATGTAAATGTAAATAACTCTTTTTACCTTATTCCTAGTATACGTATATCCTTTATAATATAATATAATAACAATGGAAATAAGTCACTCTGTCTGACTTTTTGGGTTATCCTAGGTTTTCTACACATATGCTTCTATGTATGATAATCTATGTAAATGTATTTGTGTATACCTGAATAAACTTACTTACTTACTAATCGTCTGCATTAAATATAATTTTGCTTTAAACGGTTTACGAATTTACATTTTGTAATAAGGTGTTACAAGGACTCCAATGAAAATAAGTCACTGACTGTTTTGGGTCATCTTTAGTAATTTACACGTTACTTGGTATGATAATTGTACCTATGTGTACCTGTACCTAAATAAACTAAATTATACAATATAGAAATGACAAGGTTTCTGCCGGCAAGCTTCAGTTTCTGCATTACCAAACTATTACAATCCGTCTCCGACAAAGAAACACATACATACGGTACACACATATATCTGTGAAAATGTGTATTAATAATACTTTATATATAAATATGATAGGTGAAGTCTAAATGTACCTTGTGATGGGTAAATGAGTGAGCCGCCTGAGTCAGCCTGGACGCTCGTACACACACACAGTTACCACTAAGTATTATACCTCAACACATAGGTTACTTACCATCATACATCATTAATAACTACGCCAACTAAGACTTTGATAACTGGCAGTGTTTAACCACCACAAACAGTGGAGTTGACCACAAGAAGTCAAGTGACACATTATTATTCTAGCTGTTCAATTCATGTTTGAACCTAACCTGTTGGTAACTCGTCCTCTGGCCCAGGAAAACATCTTTTACTGTCAAATAATAATAATGTGGCTAATTAGTAGCAAAACATGACTTAGTCACATTTTTTAAATTAAAATAATACTAAACCTGTTTTTCCCCTTAACTGAAACTTACATATATGATATTGATTATATGCTATGCTACCACTAGGCGCTAGTGACAACATGGTGCTCATTTTTTAAGTATTATTTGGTAGATGTGGGAGTGTAGAAAAGAGGAGAAACAGTGACAGTGATAAGGATATGTGTGAACTTTTCAATGCCTACTTCCTCTTAGTTTTTACTCAGGAAGATACTAGAGAAATTCCAAAAATAATAAATTATGTAGAACAGGACGATAATAAACTATGCACTATTAGGGTAACTAGTGAAATGGTCCTCAGGCAAATAGAGAAATTAAAACCTAACAAATCCCCAGGCCCTGATGAACTGTTTGCAAGAGTTTTAAAGGAATGTAAAGAGGAACTTAGCAAACCTTTGGCTAATCTTTTCAATATATCACTACAATCTGGCATAGTGCCAGACAAGTGGAAAATGGCAAATGTAATACCTATTTACAAGGCAAGTGACAGGTCCTTAGCTTCGAACTATAGACCAATAAGCCTTACCTCCATAGTTGGTAAATTCATGGAATCAATAATTGCCGAAGCAGTTCGTAGCCATCTTCAAAGGCATAAATTGATTAATGAATCTCAGCACGGTTTTACAAAGGGGCGTTCCTGTCTTACGAATTTACTAACTTTCTTCACTAAGGTGTTTGAGGAGGTAGATCATGGTATTGAATATGATATTGAGTATATGGACTTCAGTAAGGCTTTCGATAGAGTTCCACATCCGTGTTCATCAAGAACTGCAATAAGCCCCTATCATATGCTTTTAACATCCTATGGAGAGGGAGCATGGACACTGGGATCGTCCCGCAGCTACTAAAAACAACAGACATAGCCCAGCTCCACAAAGGGGGCAGTAAAGCAATAGCAAAGAACTACAGACCAATTGCGCTAACGTCCCATATCATAAAAATCTTTGAAAGAGTTCTAAGAAGCAAGATCGCCACTCATCTTGATACCCATCAATTGCACAACCCAGGACAGCATGGGTTTAGAGCAGGCCGCTACTGTCTATCCCAACTACTCGACCACTACGACAAGGTCCTGGATGCTCTAGAAGACAAACAGAATGCAGATGTTATATACACAGATTTTGCAAAAGCCTTTGACAAGTGTGACCATGGTGTGATAGCACACAAAATGCGTGATAAAGGCATAACAGGAAAAGTTGGTAGATGGATCTATAATTTCCTAACACGTAGAACACAAAGAGTAGTAGTCAACAGAGTAAAGTCTGAGGCAGCTACTGTGAAAAGCTCTGTTCCACAAGGCACAGTACTTGTTCCCATCCTATTCCTCATCCTCATATCAGACATTGACAGGGATATAAGCCACAGTGCTGTGTCTTCCTTTGCAGATGACACCCGAATCTGTATGACAGTGTCCACCGTTGAAGACACTGCAAGACTCCAAGCAGACATAAACCAAATCTTTAAATGGGCTGCAGAAAACAATATGAAGTTCAATGATGAGAAATTTCAATTACTCAGATACGGAAAACGTGAAGAAATTAAAATCTCATCGGAGTACAAAACTAATTATAACCACACAATAGAGCGAAAAACTAATGTCAAAGACCTGGGAGTGATCATGTCAGAGGATTTCACCTTCAAGGACCATAACAAAGTAGCAATTGCATCTGCTCGAAAAATGACAGGATGGATAATGAGAACCTTCAAAACCAGGGATGCCAAGCCCATGTTGACACTTTACAGATCGCTTGTTCTATCTAGGCTGGAATATTGCTGCACACTAACTGCACCTTTCAAGGCGGGTGAAATTGCTGACCTTGAAAATGTGCAGAGAACCTTCACCGCATGCATAAGTGCGATAAACCACCTCAACTACTGGGAACGCTTGAAGTTCCTAAACCTGTACTCTCTAGAACGCAGGCGGGAGAGATACATTATTATATACACATGGAAAATTCTCGAGGGCTTAGTACCAAACTTGCACACAAAAATCACTCCCTACGAAAGCAAAAGACTCGGCAGGCGATGTAACGTCCCCCCAATGAAGAACAGTTGTGCCACTAGCACGTTGAGGGACAACACAATAAGTGTCAGGGGCCCAAGATTGTTCAACTGCCTCCCAGCATACATAAGGGGGATTACCAATAGACCCCTGGCTGTCTTCAAGCAGGCACTGGACAGGCACCTAAAGTCGGTACCTGACCAGCCAGGCTGTGATTCGTACGTTGGACTGCGTGCGGCCAGCAGTAACAGCCTGGTTGATCAGGCCCTGATCCACCATGAGGCCTGGTCACAGACCGGGCCGCGGGGGCGTTGACCCCCGGAACTCTCTCCAGGTAAACTCCAGGTATGATAGGGCTCATGATGCTAAGAGGAAGTGAATCTGGCAAGTTAAGATATTGGGGCCAGGAGCTGAGACTCGACCCTAAAACAACAAATAAGAGAATACAAATAGTTAAGTACACATACATGCAAACACACACACACACACACAGAAGAGTGATGGAACACCTAGAAAGGAATGAGCTTATCAACGACGGCCAACACGGTTTCAGGGACGGGAAATCCTGTGTCACAAACCTACTGGAGTTCTATGACAGGGTGACAGCAGTAAGACAAGAGAGAGAGGGGTGGGTAGATTGCATTTTCTTGGACTGTAAGAAGGCGTTTGACACAGTTCCATACAAGAGATTAGTACAAAAGCTGGAGGACCAGGCAGGGATAACAGGGAAGGCACTCCAATGGATCAGGGAATACCTGTCAGGAAGATAGCAGCGAGTCATGGTACGTGGCGAGGTGTCTGAGTGGGCGCCGGTGATGAGTGGGGTTCCACAGGGGTCAGTCCTAGGACCGGTGCTGTTTCTGGTATTTGTGAACGACATGACGGAAGGAATAGACTCCGAAGTGCCCCTGTTTGCAGATGATGTGAAGTTGATGAGAATAATTCAATCAAACGAGGACCAGACAGAACTACAAAGGGATCTGGATAGGCTGCAAACCTGGTCCAGCAATTGGCTCCTGGAATTCAACCCTACCAAGTGCAAAGTCATGAAGATTGGGGAAGGGCAAAGAAGACCGCAGACAGAGTACAGTCTAAGGGGCCAGAGACTACAAACCTCAATCAAGGAAAAATATCTTGGGGTAAGTATAACACCAGGCACATCTTCTGAGGCGCACATCAACCAAATAACTGCTGCAGCATACGGGCGCCTAGCAAACCTAAGAACAGCATTCCGATATCTTAATAAGGAATCGTTCAGGACCCTGTACACTGTGTATGTTAGGTCCATATTGGAGTATGCAGCACCAATTTGGAACCCACACCTAGCCAAGCACGTAAAGAAACTAGAGAAAGTGCAAAGGTTTGCAACAAGACTAGTCCCAAAGCTAAGGGGTATGGCCTACGAGGAGAGGTCAAGGGAAATCGACCTGACGATACTGGAGGACATGAGAGATAGGGGAAACATGATAACCACATACAAAATACTGAGAGGAATAGATAAGGTGGACCGAGACAGGATGTTCCAGAGATGGGACACAGAAACAAGGAGTCACAATCGGAAGTTGAAGACTCAGATGAGTCAAAGGGATGTTAGGAAGTATTTCTTCAGTCATAGAGTTGTGAGGAAGTGGAACAATTTGGAGAGTGATGTAGTGGAGGCAGGATTCATACATAGCTTTAAGAAGAGATACTATAAAAAACACTATAAAAGCACTAACGATGCAATCGTAAAAATGACAGAACTGCTTTACACAGCACTGGAAAATAAGGAATATCTATTAGGACTTTTTATTGACCTAAGGAAAGCTTTCGACACAGTAGACCACGGCATCCTACTCCACAAACTTGACCACTATGGTATAAGAGGTCATGCATTTGCATATTTCAAATCCTACCTTACTAATAGGGATCAGTATGTCACCATTAAAGACACAACCTCCTCGACACGACCACTTGATACTGGAGTACCACAGGGAAGTGTCCTTGGTCCCCTGCTCTTCCTCTTATACATCGGTCCCCTGCTCTTTCTCTTATACATCGGTCCCCTGCTCTTCCTCTTACACATCAATGATCTTCCCAATGTATCACAACACCTGAAACCAATACTCTTTGCTGACGACACGACTTATGTCATCTCCCACCCAAATCTTGCCAAGCTCAACACCATTGTTAATGACGAATTACTAAAAATATCTACATGGATGACAGCCAATAAAATTACACTCAACACTGATAAGACCTTCTATATTATGTTTGGTAACAGAGCAGGTGATGCACAATTAAACATTAAGATCAACAACACTCCTATTGCTAAATATAGTGAGGGCAAATTCCTGGGCCTTCACCTTAACAGCAACCTGAAATTCAGCAATCATATCCAACACATAACAAAGAAAGTGTCCAAAACTGTGGGGATTCTCTCTAAGATAAGTTACTATGTACCACAATCAGCCCTACTCACACTATACTATTCACTCATCTATCCCTACCTCACATATGCCATTTGTGCTTGGGGATCAACAGCAATTACCCACCTAAAGCCAATAATAACCCAACAAAAAGCTGCAGTAAGAATTATCACGCAATCCAACGCTAGGCAACACACCCCCCACTCTTCAAAGACCTAAACCTACTCACTGTTCAGAACATCCACACTTACTACTCTGCAATCTACATTTATAGAACCATAAATTCCAACATTAACCCTGAACTAAAACATTTTCTTGATAGTTGTGACAGGACCCATAGACATAATACCAGACACAAACATCTCTTTGACATTCCCCGTGTCCGACTAAATCTATACAAAAAATCAATGTACATAAAAGGGCCTAAAATCTGGAACTCCCTGCCTGAAAACTAGAACTGCAGACACAACCTCCATTTTCAAAAGCACCGTTAAAAAACATCTTATCTCACTTACGCACCCAACCGGTAGTTAATCACATGAAAACTACTTTATCTTGCACATATCCACAGCAAAATACACTTATTGATATCTGTGATTCCCCTAAATTTGCACATGATTGTAAACAAAATTCTAATACAACTATTGCATCATAATTCTTAAGCTAGTCATAAGTTTGCCTAAGACACTCCAATATAGAAACTGTATCATGCCAACACGGCACCTGGAGTTTACCTGGAGAGAGTTCCAGGGGTCAACGCCCCTGCAGCCCGGTCTGTGACCAGGCCTCATGTTGGATAAGAGCCTGATCAACCAGGCTGTTACTGCTGGCCGCACGCAGTCCAACGTACGAACCACAGCCTGGCTGGTCAGGCACCGACTTTAGGTGTCTGTCCAGTGCCTGCTTGAAGACAGCCAGGGGTCTATTGGTAATCCCCCTTATGTATGTTGGGAGGCAGTTGAACAGTCTTGGGGCCCTGACACATTTCCATTAATATATAAACTAATTGTTAAATTCTTAAATATTTTGAACTACCTCAATTTTGTAAACCTAGTTAATCACTACAATTACTTAACCTTAATACCAGTATAATTATTGTGTCACTATAGAGTAAGATCTAGTATAAGACTGCCTGAAATGCCTAGGCATACTATTGGCCTTCTTGTAATACTTATTTCATAAAATGTACAAATACCATAAAATATGTAAACCCCACTTTGTAATATTATCAGAAATAAAGTTAAATTTGAATTTGAATTAGAAAATAAAGCTAATGGAACAGGGAGAGCGTGGACAAAGCAGCGACCAGCAAAGAGGCGGGGTCAGGAGCTGTGACTCAATCCCTGCAACCACATACAAGTCAGACACATATACAAAGGAATTGCAAGACACGTATGTGGTGGATCAAAGACTACCTTACGGAAAGAAATGTCAGAATAGGAAAAAGAAACAAGCGAGGTTCCGCAAAGATCAGTAATAGGATCAGTACCCTTCCTGGTTTATGCGGGCAACATACCGGATGGGATTGTGTCAGATGTATGTTTGCTGATAATGTAAAACGAATGAGAATAAAAACAATTAAGGACAAGGGAAGGCTGAAAATGGATTTGGACAAATTGCAGGAATGGTCAGATAAGTGGCTTCTTGAATTCAACAACAACAAATGCAAGGTTACGAAGATTGGGGAAGGACCAAGAAAACTCTTGGGACAGCGGCTGCAGATCTTATTCAAAAAGAAAGACCTAGCGGTACGTATGATACCTAGTAGTATATCGGCAGAGGCTCACATCTACTGAATAAGTGACGCAGCCACAGCTAGTCTGGAAAATCTAAGAGTAGCCTTCAGGAATCTCAACAAAGTCATTCTAGTTCAAAGATAGGCCTGGCATACAACATATGTCAGACCCATTTTAGAGCATGCAGCACTGGCATGGAACCCACATGTTAAGAAACTGGAGAAAGTGCAGAGCTAAGCAACGAGACTAGATCCAGAACTAAGGAGCATGAACTATTAGGAGAGGCGAATGAAATTTAATTTAACGACAATGGAGACATAATAACAACATACAAAATATTCAGAGGAATTGATAGGGTAGAGAGGGATAGTCTGAGAGGCGGGAAATCGGTGGTCTTACTAATTAGTGTAGCGTGAAGGAATTCTAATGAACAGGTGATAATCACAGTCATGCTTACGTTAACAATCTCAGACACACAGTGGCAAGTTAACTTAAATTGATGATATTACATGAAAAGCTAAACCCGTGTGGGCCATGAAGCGTAATAACTAGGCAGCCTAGAGCCATATTTTCACAGCACCTGTGTCAGGTTTCGAGGGCTTTTTTTGCCCCCATAGACTGGCACTTGGTCAGGCTTCCTTGTTAATTGCTTGTTCAACCACTGCTGTTGTTAGCGACTCCCTGACCCCTACAGCCATCACAGCCTAGTTGATCTGGCACTTAGCTGAAGTTGTGATCCAGTTTTCTCTTAAAAAACTTCCACACTTGTTCAGCCAAAAGCATAATTTTTTGCGCTACTTGTGATCAATAGTGAATTTTATGCTGGAGAGCAGTGGCAGTCGCCAACCAGTGGCTTTATCAGTACAGTACAGGGATAAAAAACAGAAGAATGAAGAGGTAGACAATAAGGTAATCAGTCCCTCAATCTAGCAGCAGGTGCTCAGTATGTGCAAGCGCAGGAAGTGGGTTTATATATCGGAGTCAGATGAGGTGCAGTAGATGAAGCCAGTGTCAACAGCAGGCGGGACTTCCCAGTGGAAGGTCATGCTCAAGAGTTGGTACTGAGCATCTGCTCCTAGGCTGAGGGACTCATTACCTTATCTTCTACCTGTTCAACCTTCTCTTTTATTCCCCTCTAATGTATTGATAAAGCCACTGGTTGACGAAACGTCTACACACTGAAGTACCCAGTTGCTGCACATGTGTCTAATTCTTCAACTTGTCGGTATTGTATGCTATTGAATTTATGATACAATGGAAATTGAAGCTAAATCAAAATTGACCAGGAGCTAAGATTCGACCCCTTCAATCACATATAGGTGAGTACAGCTACCAGAATGCTGATATAATATCCCCAAGTGAGTCTGTTGCCTATATTTAGGCCTCTTGTAAATATATAATATAATAATAATAATAATGTAATAATATCTTTATTTACTACAAGTACATGTACAAGGTATACAGGCCTAGCTGACATCAATGACCTACTATGTATATAGAAAGCCGCTTGTTATGCAGAGCATTTCGGGCAAATTAGGTCCTTGTCCCAGGATGCGACCCACACCAGTCAACTAACTCCCAGGTACCCATTTTACTGATGGGTGAACATAGACAACCGGTGTAAAGAAACACGCCCAATGTTTCTACCCGAGCTGGGAATCGAACCCAGACCCTCGCCATGTGAAGCGAGAGCTTTAGCGATCAGGCCACGGGGCACATAATAAATAAATTACGGGTAAATAATAAAACATCTAACCAATACTATTTGGATCTGTTTCCCTTATGGTGAATTAACATTTTGGCACATTCCAGAAACATAATGGATTAAACACTAATCTGTCAACACGCCAGTACCGAGGCACTGAAGTGTCCCTTGAATGTTCCCAAGGCTGGAGGCAAATCAATGCCACACAGATCATTTCTGAACAATGTCACTGTATTCAAAAAATTGAAGACTCCCAGCGACACTGCATTTTGAATAAAATGTAAGAGTGGAGGAGTTCGTCAAACATCGGGCCAAGTGGCACCTTTGGATCAGAGGTGAGTGCTGCCTCCACCTTTGATGAGTTTTGAGAGTCTTTCTACTCCCGTTGCCGGGCCATGGGCCAGGCTCCTCTGGTGCTAGCTTGATCAACCAGGCTGTTGCTGCTGGTGGTCCGAAGCCACACATATCCATCACAGCCTGGTTGATCTGGTACCTGGTGAAGAATCGTGTCACGGAAAAATTCAAGACAGGCAAAGTAGGAAGAGCATAAAGATATACAGAAGATGGCGCAGCTGCTTACAGCACCGGGAAACGACGTCAACAACTTCAGTCTTCAAAGAATATCTGTATCTTTTGCAGAAAGGATGAGAACTTCCATGAGTATAGAACTCTTGATGTAGATGTCAGCGTGAGGTGTATGGCCACAGACTTTCAGGACACTGCCCTCTTATTCGGACTGCACGTGGAGACCTTGTTCTACTAGATGCAAAATATCATACGATTTGCTTGATTGGACTTCAATATCACCACCATTCTCTGAAGAGACAAAGCAAGGGTTCTATCAGCAACACAGAAGAAACAAAACTTCAAAGCAAGAACCTTTCTTGAACTCATCAGCCACGTGGAAACTCGATGGCACCTTTTAATTAAAAAAATGAGTTGCGCAAACTGTATTAAAAACGGTTGAAATATCTGGGTGTTGGCAAAGAAATCAGCAAGGCTCGCTTCAAGGAAAGGGGTTTGGAGCACTTTCCTTAAGCCTAGGAGCAAAATAATAAATTTTTTTTACCAAGCAATGCAGCAAATGCTGAAGTAAACACTGAAGTGTAACTATGAGGGCGATGCTCTGGTCTATGCTAATTCTACAAGGATAGTGCGAAAAGATAGCTTTTTTCAGAGTAAGATTTTTTTCACTTCAATGGATCATTTGCTCCTGGTTTCCAAGAGTAGTTCGAGCCCACTATCTTGAAGTCCCTCGTGTATATGCTGCTGTATGGCTTAGAACTAACGGATCAGGGTTCAGTGGATCCCAGAAGTGTCTCACTCTTTTCCAGACTATCCTGTTCAACTGAAAGACGAGGCCATCAACTGAAGCCAGAATTCGACACTCAGTGAACTAAGAACCACCGTTGCCAATATACATTGGTTTGGATGTCCGTACACACACGAGGTCCAGGAAGTTACTTAGAGAACTCTTTAGTTTGGGTCTCAGTGTAAGCAATGATGGAATCTCGCAGACAGGGATTCAATTGACAACTGCTGTTTGCCAGCATACCAAGAAGCAAGGTGTGGTGCGTCCTACAATTATTAAATGGGTTCTTTACAGCGGGTGTTCTGGATAACTTTTATCTCACCCATTAAGCGCCACTGCCAAGGATTCATTCCATGGGAGCAGGAATCAGCCTATTTCAGTTACCTACCAAGGCCAACATGTGAGTTTATATATCAGTGGTAAAATATACCGACATGTGAATAAGACACAATATGGAACTTACGATATTTGTTAGGAAGACGTTTCGTCCACTAGGGACTTTATCAATGTTCGATAAAGTCCCTAATGGACGAGGCCTGGTCATGGACCGGGCCGCGGGGGCGTTGACCCCCGGAATGACCTCCAGGTAGATAGGAGACTGTCGGGATGGAATAACCAAGCTACCCTCGGGCACATATAGGGATCACTTGATACCTGAGAGCTTCATTTCCATACCAGCTGTTATCCTCAGGACAACCAATAGCTGTCCTTGAACCTCCGGGTACGTTGGAGCTTATGATAGGGTGCTTAGAAGATGGCAAGGAGAAAGGGAAGTGCTGGTTGGAGCAGGACCTCGACCCTAACCAAAAGGAAAATGTTAAAAAGAGAGACACGGGAGCTCGGATGGAGTACACAAAGTTTCGCAGCTGTAATTATCTTAAACAAATAATGATCCATGTGCACATGTAGATCCTGTAACCAGAGTTCATTCAAGTAACGCAATGAGCAACCATGCTGATTTTGATGATGTCATGGCTGGTTTGTGCTATTTAACTGATCTACCTAACATGCACAGTATTTATCATGCACACAGTACTTATACTATGGTAATATTTTGAGAATTTCTGAAGATATAGAGGTGTATTATATACACAAACTTTTTTGTTAGTTTTGAATATGAGTGACTAATTTGTCCCTTTATTTGATAATATAATGCATAATTTAATTTTGTGACTATGTAGGCAATTTTTTTTTAATATGCTAAATTAATATTTTGCCAATTCAAGTGTATGTATTATCAACGTTTGGCGCTAATGGGAGGATACAATACTTATTTAATTTACTCACGAAACGATGTATAACCCGTTAAGTTATAAATTAGACACATATGCAACACTTGGGTATCTTTATTGAGGAAACGTTTCGCCACACAGTGGCTTCATCAGTCCAATACAAAGTACAAAGGTGTAAGGAGAGGAGGAGTTTGAGGTTATCAGTCCCTCGGCCTGGAGTCGATGTGTTCAGTCCATCAATCTTGTAGGAAGTGTAGCACAAGGCCGTAGAGGTGGCTTATATGCTGTAATCAGGTGAGGTGAAGCAGGAGAAGGCGGGGTCATAGTAGGACTGATGAAGCCACTGTGTGGCGAAACGTTTCCTCAATAAAGATACCCAAGTGTTGCATATGTGTCTAATTTATAACTTGTCGGTTCTCTGAACCATTCATCTACATAACCCGTTAAGACCAAGGTTATACAATAAAATGTGTTTAATTTAATGTCAGGATCCCCATTAACTATGCTGATTCACTTCACTAAATTAAATAAATCGCCGAGATCCTCTCATCGACTTTTAATAGTTTCACTCCCTGTATAACGGAATAGAAAGTTTATTCCACATGACCTGATGGCCTCCACCACGCGTCGGTGTGTGTATGTATCACTCGCAATCTTGTGTACATGGAGTTGCTACTAGTCACTTTAGCTTGTAAAACCAACATCGTGTGTACATGGAGCTGCTGCTATCCTACCTCGGCTAATTTCAAGACGCAGATCTCTAAGGTTTACCACTCCAGGATGACACCCACAAGTCTACTCACACCTAGGTACCTTTCCTTCAGTCATTTAGTTATTACATTCATGGGGGAAGACCTAAAAACGTAGGGGTAATACAGCGACTAGGCGAATGGGAGGCAATCAGGTTAGATCCAAGGAGGACGAGGTGAGGTCCAATTCCTAGAATCAAGAGCCCGTCACCTGCGTCAAGGAACCTCCTTGAGGGGTCATTCATCTCAATGTATGTTGTATATACACTGAAATAAATACCTCTCGGTGTATATACTGTATACTGTGACTGATACAACATATTTTAAATAATTTTATAGTCTTTTTATTCGTCCCACTTGATCCTTTCCTACCTGTGATGCCCTTTTTTCTCTCTCCGCACTCTCTCTCTTTTGCATGTCCCTGCCTGCCTCTCCCTACTTAACTTCATTTTTTGTGATTCATTACCTTAATCTTCCTGGGTGGGATCCGGGAGCTACGGTCAACCATCTCGCCGGCAGGGAGGAGCTGTGGCTGTCCTTGGTAATAGTCGTCGGCGTCGTTTAGTTTGTAGCTTCCTTTGCAGTTCTGGAGGTGGTCGAGGCGCAGCTCTTGGTGTTCCTTAAGGTGATGTGTGTGCCCTTGGTGGTTGTGTGTGTGGTGGTCAAGGTGTGTGTGGTTATGGCGGTCTTGTAGGTGTTTGTCTCTGTTTGATACATCTAGCGTGGAGGTGCTTGGGTTGGAGGTATCAAGGCGACTTTGGTCGGACCGCCGCCGCCGACGACTTCGGATTCTGCAATATAAAAAAAAGTGTTAATCTTATTAAATGACACAATCGGTCAACTTATCTGCACTAATATTTCCCCATATAAATTCTAACAAGCATTCAGGTATCCAAGAAGGGAAACGTTTAAATGGGTGCCTGAATTTTTTTTTTGTTTCTTCCTCCTACTTTTCAATTTTATTTCATCCATTACTCGAGAACTCCCCATTTGATCAGATTAATTTTTTTAACGTTTGTGTACGGTAACGAGGACCAGATTCTAGGAACAATTGACATGTGCACTTGTCCTATGACCGAAGTTATTGAACTCATTCCCAGCATCCTGGAATGGTTAGGATAATTTCCAAAATCCTCAGCGACGTAGCTTTTGTGAGGAATTCCGTGATTCCCCAGAACTGTTATGCCCCCCAGTGAGGGGGTAGTGTAGAGAAGAGGGGGTTAATTAAAGGAGACGCAAAAGTGTCAATTCTGTATATACTTAATTCTAAGAATTAGCCTAGTAACTCCTAGGCTAGTTATACACTACAATTACTGCTACATATATTTAGACTAAGTTAGAGATAATTGTTATCTTACTGTAGTATTATACGTATCCTACATTAATTATGCTATAGGCACTCTTAGCCCGGCAGTTTGAGTGCTCAGGGAAGTTCAAGCCGGGGCTGGGAGAGAGTCGCGTTTACACTGGTCAACCGCGAAGCCTACTTTCCTCGCTGATTTCGCGGTATAGGTCTGTATTAAGGGAGGTACGGATAAACCCACGAGGGAAATAAGCCTCGCAGCTCACCGGTGTAAACGCGACTGTCTCTCCCAGCCCCAATTTGGCCTTCCCTGGGCACTCAAACTGCCAGGCTAAGGGTGCCTATTGCATAATTAATGTACGGGACGTATAATACGCTAACGACTATCTCTAACTTAGCTTAAATATATGTAGTAATTGTAGTGCATAACTAGCCTGGGAGTTACAAGGCTAACTCTTAGAATTAAGTTAGAATGATAACAAATTCACACTCCAGACAACATACTCCACCAATATTCAAAAATCTAAACTTACTCACCATACAAGACATCCATACTTTTTACTGTTCCTATTACATACATAGAACACTCTATGCAAATATTAACCCACCACTCAAACTTCTCCTTACCAACTTTAACAGGACACATGACCATAACACTAGACACAGATCACTCCTCGATGTTCCCCGTGTCCATCTAACACTATGCAAAAACTCAATGCATATAAAAGGCCCGAAAATTTGGAATTCATTACCTGTGATTGCCAAAGAAACCCTGCCTGTACCTCAATTCAAAACGATGCTAAAAAACCACCTTCTCACCCAAACCTAAGTGGACAATATCAAACTTTCTCAACAAAGTTGATTAATCACTTAAATGTATAAACCTGTTATAAATAATGCATACTGACCTGTTTCTATAACATTAACAAATAAAATAATTCACTCTCTTGTACTCTGTGTAACTTATATAATGACCATATAAATTGTAATTGCAATACAACTAATTGTTTTAATTTGTTTGATTCCATTCAATTAATTGCATTGCTGCAATTAATAAATTATTATGTTCAACTTATATTCAAATTTTACAACTTATACACAATTATACTTATTTTATAAATTATCAACCATAATTTTTTACCATGTAGTCTACTGTTAATTAATCTTAAGATTGCCCACAATGCTCAGCATATTAGGAGCTTTTGGCATGTACACCTCATTTATACCTAACTATGTAGTTCAACATTGTATCATGTCTAAATAAATTATTATTATTATTATTATTATTAAGTATATACAGAATTGACACTTCGCTTAAGCGTCTCCTTTAACCCCCCTCTTCCCTACAATCCCCCCACTGGGGGTGGGCATAACAGTTCTGGGGAATCACGAAATTTCCCACAGCTTCAAAAGTTCAAAAAGTTGCCTCCTAATTCAACAGTGACTGAGAAATTCAAGTGGGTACGTGCAGAAATTTTGATTCCCATTTAATGGTGATCAAAATATGTCTTTTTTCTCCTGAATGACTTCAATATTTAATTGCTGATGCATCTTATGGCCAGGATAGTACCCATTCAGTTTAGTTCGTGTGTGGACAAATTTATTTATGCAACATTTCTTAAAATATCTGAATTGTATTTTTTTTATCAAATTGGACTATCTTCTAAAACAATATCTTTTTTTTTTATATTTTATTGAGAAAACAATTACAAAACACATGACAATACTGAGACAGAAAACAGAGTGATAACTTAAAATACAAGCACTAACTGTGCTTGGCAAAGCAACAACAGAGGTTAACAAAATTTTCCCTACTTAAGAAAACATACAAAGCATAAATACAATGCACAAAACCAGAAAAACTTATCACCCAATGCTTACCATCCATGAACAGGAAAAAATAATAACCGTATGTACAAAACCCCGGACATAAATCACAAACAGCCACTAAATGACGTAAGTGACAGTATAACAAAATAGTCATCCCCAAGGGCTAAAACAATATCACTTCATTTCTTACAAGAATTTTCAAACACCAGCCATGCTTGTGTGGGATTCATCTGTAAAAAAAAGAACCTGCATTTGTGGTCACAGTACGTACAGATAGGTGAACTGTAGATATAAATCCATATATATACCTGTTAACCCTTTTGGGGCCTAGTTCCTAGGCCTTTTGTATATCCATATGCTCTTGCGCTACCGTCCACATGATGAATATGGGGTGCACAATAAACTAGCCACTTCGGTGGCAAAATCTAATCTAAAATCTAGTACGTTGGATTGCATGCGGCCAGCAGTAACAGCCTAGTTGATCAGGCCCTGATCCACCATGAGGCCTGGTCACAGACCGGGCCGCGGGGGCGTTGACCCCTGGAACTCTCTCCAGGTAAACAGGGTAGCCATGCTAACTCCCTATGGTGTACAGAAATATACACCTAGTTGGATGAATCTTATTGTAGCCAGCTGGCCCAGTGGTTAAAGTACTGGCTTGTGAGTTTTAGGACTCACTTGCCATGGTTCAAACCCCACCCGTTCTGTATATGTATATATGTATATATATATATATATATATATATATTAATATATATATATATATATATATATATATATATATATATATATATATATATATATACTATATATATATATATATATATATATATATATATATATATATATATATATATATATATATATATATATACGGAGGGTGGAAATCTTGGCTTGTCTTGCATTGTTAAGATCGTCTGTCTGCGATTGGGACATACACAGATGACAGCCAAGAAATGAGTGAGATATTAAAGTCCCAATACGACTCGGTGTTCAGCGAGCCGCTGCCCAGACCAGACTAAGGGTCGACAATCCAAATAATAATAATAATAATACTAATAATACTTTGGAAAAATAAACACATAAGCAGTATAATGTGATCCTTTATTGACAACGTTTCGCCCACGCAGTGGGCTTTATCGAGTCACAGACAGATCTGTCTGTGACTCGATAAAGCACTGCGTGGGCGAAACGTTGTCAATAAAGGATCACATTATACTGCTTATGTGTTTATTTTTCCATTGTGTCGGTATTTTATACCATTTATTTCCACTAATAATACTTTATTGAGACATGGTACAATGATACATGGTAGACATAGTTATACATAGTTATTACATAGTTATTGAAGTTATGAAATCTTTATGAACGAGACCCAAAATTTGGTCATCTCAAAAATCTCTTGATATTATCCTAATACCACAAGACTCTGAAAAGGCAATAAATGACATGCCCATGCACTCTGCCCCAGGCCCAGACTCATGGAACTCCGTGTTCATCAAGAACTGCAAGAAGCCCCTGTCGCGTGCCTTCAGCATTCTATGGAGAAGGAGCATGGGCACAGGGGTCATCCCACACTCACTAAAAACAACAGACATAGCCCCACCCTACAAAGGTGGCAGTAAAGCAATTGCAAAGAACTAAAAATCGATAGCACGAATATCCCATATCATAAAAATCTTTGAAAGGTTTCTAAGAAGCAAGATCGCCAACTACCTAGATACCCATCAATTACACAACCCAGGGCAACACGGGTTTAGAGCAGGTCGCTCCTACCTGTCCCAGCTACTGGACCACTATGACAAGGTCCTGGATACTGTAGATAAACAAAATACAGATGTAGTACACACAGACTTTGCAAAAGCTTTCGACAAGTGTGACCATGGTGTAATAGCGCACAAAATGCGTGATAAAGGAATAACAGGAAAAGTTGGTAGATGGATCTATAACTTCCTGACAAATAGAACACAAAGAGTAACATAAACAGAGTAATGTCTGAGGCAGCTACGGTGAAAAGCTCTGTTCCACAAGGCACAGTACTCACTCCCATTCTATTCCTCATCCTCATATCTGACATAGAGGTGTAAGCCATAGCTCTGTGTCTTCCTTTGCAGATGACACCCGGATTGCCATGACAGTGACCTTCATCGAAGACACCTCAACCAAACATCAACCAAATCTTCAAATGGGCCACTCAAAACAATATGAAGTTCAATGAAGAGAAATTTCAACTACTCAAATATATAAAACTTGAGGAAATTAAAACTGTATCAAGGTATACGACAAATTCTAACCATACAATAGAGCGAAAAAGTAATGTGAAAGACCTGGGAGTGATAATGTCAGAGCCTTCAAAGACCACAACAATGTATCTACCGCATCTGCTAGAAAAATGATAGGATGGAAAATAAGAACCTTCAAAACTAGGGATGCCAAGCCCATGATGATTATCTTCAAATTGCTTGTTTTCTCTAGGCTGGAATACTGTTGTACACTAACTGCCCCCTCAAGGCAGGCAAAATTTCTGACCTAGAGAGTGTACAAAGAACTTTCACAGCACACATAAGTATGATAAGGCACCTAAATTACTGGGAACGGTTGAAGGCCCTTAATTTGTATTCCCTGGAATGCAGGCGAGAGATACATGACAATATACACTTGGAAAATCCTAGAGGGATTAGTACCAAACTTGCACACGAAAATCACTCCCTATGAAAGCAAGATTAGGCAGGAGATGCAACATTCCCCCAATGAAAAGCAGGGGTGCCACGAATACACTGAGTGACAACACAATAAGTGTCCGGGGCCCAAGACTGTTCAACTGCCTCCCAGCATACATATGGGGGATTACCAATAGACTCCTGGCTGTCTTCAAGAAGGCACTGGCACCTAAAGTCAGTACCTGACCAACCAGGCTGTGGTTCGTACGTCAGTTTGCGTGCGGCCAGCAGTAACAGCCTGGTTGATCAGACCTATCCACCACGAGGCCTGGTCTCAGACCGAGCTGCAGGGGCGTTGACTCCCGAAACCCTCTCAGGTAAACTCCAGGTAATATATATATATATATATATATATATATATATATATATATATATATATATATATATATATATATATATATATACACAAGCCACGGGGTCTGGAAATCTGTAGCTCAAGATCTTTCACACGTCTCCGTACGTCATCGTGAGCTATGCAATGTTGCAAGAGTAGCAACAGGTGGAATGAGAGGAAGTTTTCTCAGAGTAAGGTTGCGTGGTGACGCCAACCAGTTCCTCTCTTATGAGGAACTGGACAGACACCTAAAGTCAATACCTGACGAGCTGTTTCTGCTGGTCTGTGTGCGGCCAGCAGTAACAGCCTGCTTGATCAGGCCCTGATCCACCACGAGGCCTGGTCACGGACTGATCCTCTGAATACCCTCTAGGGTATTCCGAGGGTCAACGCCCCCGAGGTCCAGTCAAAAGGTGTAAGGAAACATGCTCAATGTTTCCACTTGACCAGGAATCGAACTCTGGTCTCTCGGTTATGAGCTGAGGCCGCACTTATATATACAGTAATTTTACCAACAAATATTAGCTTGACATTTGTGAGGGCAGCAAAAGCGGCAACAGTCAAGGCACATTACTGTAGATGTGTGTGTACTTTCTCTTAGCCAGCAAGTCTTGTGAAGACTGTCAACTCTTATCGTTGAGGTACTAAGGTCCAGTCTCACAAGCCATCACAAGTCTGCATCACTAATGTATTCTTCAATTATTATTATTATTATCATACAAGATACAGTACTACAAAATTTTGTAACTACGACAAATATTACTACAAAATATATATAATATATGTTTTCTGTAGCTGCTTGATTGTATTAACAGCAAATATTTTTGTTGGTAATAGTTGCTATATACTCTACATATACATACTACAGGGCCTTAACAAGCACTTACGTTGTCACTTGGACAGCATCCTTCTCTCTCCTCCCCACCACTATGTGTGTCTTCTCCCTCATCACTCTCCCTCCTCCAACACGTCCACAAGATCAATGAACATCACAGCCACTGTAGTACAGTGCTGTATCTCCCACCGCTGCTCCCAAGATTCCTATCAAAATGGTTAATGCACTATATAGGGACGCCTATACTTTTCAGATTTATATTTATTTTCAAAGCTTTTCGGTCTTTCATTAACACTGTGTATTAACTATGAATTGCACTCATCACCTTTCAATATAGACAAAATTAATTTATCGTGAGAATCTTTCAAAGTTAAAATTACCGGAGAAAGAATTCCCTAAGGCAATTCCTAATTATATCACTTCAACAGCCTGCTTTGCGCACAGATTTAACTCTTCACATGGATCACTGGGCTTTTAACTCAATGGTAAATTAATTATTCGATATTAAGTGCATTTCTTAAGTCGATATATTACTCTGGAAAAATATTAAGAGGCGGCAACACCCGTGGCGACTAGTGTGTGTGAGGAGACTGGCGTCGTCTGCTGGCTGGCTGGAGCTGCGTCCTGCCCTACACAATACAACCAATGGCTCTTATTCTCCCCAACATCGGCTGAACCCAGATATATCTGCTAGAACACTTATTATCAATCACTTCCTCTTCTTAAGTTTCAAACAGCAAGGCAATAGAGCTAACAAAACATAATAAACCGCATAAAAATGCTCTTAACGGAACTTTCTGACAACGATATTATATTTACGGCATAAATTTAGCGTGGAGAAACCTGCACTAATATCAAAACTAAAGATAAATAAAACTCGCCATATGTATAAAGTATTTCAAGTCTTGCATCAGGCATTCAAGTACTACATAATCTGTATATTTATCAAATTTCACGATGAAAGATAAAATCGGTTTAAAAGATAATGATAGAATCTTTGCATCGGGTCCAGGCTGTCTAAACCACCACAACACGTAGCCTCAGGATGTTAAATCTGGTGATAAAGTTCTGAATCAATAATTCGTGTTTTATGTGTGTGACAGAGGCAGTGAGATAGTTGTTCCTGCACCACCACTACACTGTGGGAGTGTCACACTCCCTACCACGTTTGCACAAACGTTTACGTATGGCGGTTAGTCGTAGTCATAATCATCTTTATTTCTACAAGTACATGATTAAACTGATACAGACCTATTGGCTTTGAGAGGACTTGGGCTAGATAGAGTTAGCCACAACCACGCTGGTGTGGGAGTAATCTGTAAAACTTTCATTTGTGGTCACAGTACGGCCCATGCTAACCTCCCGATGGTGTCTAAGAAATATACATAGCTGGATGAATCCTATTAGAGCCAGCTGGCCGAGTGGTTAACCCACTGGTCTGTGAGTTTAAGAGCTCACTGCCCATGGGCTCAAACCTCACCCATTCCGTGATTTATTTACTAGCTGACATCTTTGGCATCCTACATAGAGAGAATTTCGGGCAACTTAGGTTAATCTTGCCCCCAGGATGCGACCCATAACAGTCAGCTAACACCCAGGTTCCTACTTATTGTTAAGTGAAGAGGGCAGCAAGTGTAAGGGAACGTGCCCAACGTTTCAACCCGTGTCGGGATCGATCCCTGTACCTTCAGTATGTGAGCTAAGAACGCTATCGACCATGCCAGGTTGCAGGTTACAGGTTTTCGGGGAATTCGGTTATAAGTCTATATATAATAACACTGCCAGATTAAGACTAAGTGTGGAATCGAAAGATTTAAAAAAAAGGATGTGACCAAGAATAAAAATACTTGATAGGGAAAACAGTGAATTATGTGTTGTCACTTGTGGTGTTTGTTTACATGAAGTGAAGAAGCATAGACGTTGACACCTCACTTCCTCTGGGGCTTCCCCACATAGTCTGGTTACAGAAATAGAGGGTGAAACCTCACTTCCTCTGGGGCTTCCCCACATAGTTTGGTTACAGAAGCAGAGGGTGAAACCTCACTTCCCCTGGGGCTTCCCCACATAGTCAGATCAGAAGCAGAGGGTGAAACCTCACTTTCTCTAGTATCTGCCATCAATTTGTTTTATTACCATAATCAGATACACCATATTGTGATGTATTACATTTTACGAGATTAGAACAAGAACCAACATCAAGTGACAGTTGGCTCCAGACACCTGCTGTCATCTATAATGCCCATATTTCTCAAACCCCTGCCCCTTATTACTCTCACTGATATGACAACCCTGCATCTCAGTGGTAGACTGCAACTGAAAGGACCCGGGTTGTAAACAAATCGTAACACCTGCTGTCCTTGCTCAACAATCATTAAGTTACAAGTAGCATTTTTTGTCTGTTGTGGACCGCATACTATAGAAGGATCACCAATAAAAGTAAATCATACCATTTGGTTTTCCTGGGTTAACACACAAAAATATTTTTTTAAGTTAAAAAATACGGATAGCAAAAGGTCCTGTGGGTGAACCTACAGGAAGCCTTATCATGTATGCGAAACATTTTAATAATCAAGTCTCCTGCTACACGTATCTTTTTTTTCCACCGCTTTTAACCCAGGAATATTCCAGCTATCTTCTTCTGTCGTACAGCAACAAGTGGGCCCCCAGTCCCTGACCTTATCCAAATGTCCATTTTTCTCATCCTTTCTGTTATGCCACCAGGGCCTGGTAAACATGGTTCCACACACGGTAACACTGCCCACTTGTGAGATATTTGAAGCTGTTAAGGCATAACCAATAATCAAGGCTACAAATTGTATGCAAGGAAAACGTCACAGGACATCAAGATAAGGCGGTGCAGGAGGCAACAGTTCATCGCTTAATGACAAGTAAAGTAATAGTTTGTCTCCAAGTTGGGCTTCAGTGATTGACTGTCTTGAGTCACTACGCGTCCAATTCTTTGGTCAAGAGTTCTTCACAAGCATCAAGACAACTACCTCTCTTGAAAGGTTAATGAGCGACTGAGCGACGGGCAAACTTTTAAGTATTTTATCTGTAAAGATGCCTATACTATCCAGTAATGATGCCGTCTTTATTATCTAAACATAGTGATGTGTCACATCAGAGTTAGCAAGTACAGTTAAGTGGTGTGTAGTGGCCAGGTACAGTGCACTCCTTGTGTGGCTCAAAGAAATAAAAACAATATATTGTACACACGTATACACACCACCCCAGGTGTCTAAGCCTACCATCCCTCCCATATATACACACATACACACCACCCCAAGTGTTTGAACCTACCATCCCTCCCATATATACACACATACACACCACCCCAGGTGTTTGAACCTACCATCCCTCCCATATATACACACATACACACCACCCCAGGTGTTTGAACCTACCATCCCTCCCATATATACACACGCCACCACCCCAGGTGCTTGAGCTTACCATCTCGCATTATACATTAACAAATACAAATCTTTATTTCAAAATTACTGTATAAAACACACACCAGGTACATGAACATATCATCTCTTGCATTAATTCACACACTGACACCAGCCCAGGTGCCTGAACGTACCATCTCTTGTGTTAGCACACACGCACACCAGCCCAGGTGCGTAACATTAATCTTTGCACGCACACACAACACTAACAATGCATGTGTAATTTACTCCGATGAACACACCCAAACACACGATAAACATGCCAAGTTAATCAGTAAAGTAGAAGATAGATATATTAGAAATCGCTTAGAGGTTGTAGCAGTCTTGATTAGATACCAAAGAACACAATTAAGGACCTTTTAATATCTCGAACCATTTACAAAATTAAAGTTTAGTGGAACCAAATTAATAAACATGATACATGACCTAATTACTATTGTCTCTCACCTACTTAGCCCATCCTCATATAATCCTCTTGCTTCCAGTCTCTTCTGTTGTGACAGTATATATAAGATCGTATGTTGGTTCTCATAGTATTGAAAAGATGAAAGTCATTGTGATTGGAACATTTTCTACATTGTAATGACTGGACCTTATGTTATATTTTTGTTCACTTATCAATATAAGGAGATAAGAAACTTAGCAAAGTGTATAGTAAAGAAGAGCAAATTAGTGTTAAATCTGTTGAAGTTGTGACGTGCAAATTAAATGTAAAAGACGAAATGCAAAGAATAAAGACTGACAAGTTTTTTTTTAATCAAAGGAGGAAACGTGTGAGATGCTATAGGAAGTTCCAGAATGACAGTAATGCTTCATCAAGTCAATCAATAAGGGTGGTCAAGCATGCCAGAGTGATTTACACACATCAAAATATTTTATTCAGTCGGGTCTGCAGTTACTGTTAATCAAGCATTCAAATACACAATGTTTGATATCATGACTCTGCTTCGTTACATAAAATTTACACTGAAAAATTAATTAAGAAGCTCATCTGCACTTACATGCCTCAGTTGACGATTCCAATTAGATCCTAGCAATCAATGGAAGGTAACAAGCCAAGAGATAGGGAGAAGTGATGGACACAGCAGATACTAATAAAGGTCTCTTCTTTGAAGGTTGGGAAACAGTGAGTGGAAACTAGGATACCTGGAGTATACCTGGAGAGGGTTTCGGGGATCAATGCCCCCGCGTCCCGGTCTGTGACCAGGCCTCATGGCGGATCAGGGCCCGATCAACTAGGCCGTTACTGGTGGCCGTACGCAAACGACGTACGAACCACAGCCCAGCTGGTCAGGTACTGACTTTAGGTGCCTGTCCAGTGCCTTCTTGAAGATAGCCAGGGGTCTATTGGTAATCCCTCTTATGTATGCTGGGAGGCAGCTGAACAGTCTTGAGCCCCTGACACTTAATGTGTTGTTTCTTATCGTGCTAGTGGCGCCCCTGCTTTTCATTAGGGAAATGTTGCATCGTCTGCCGAGTCTTGCTTTCATAAAGAGTGATTTTCGTGTGCAAATTTGGTACTAATCCCTCTAGGATTTTCAAAGTTTATATAATCATGTATTTCTCCCACCTACGTTACAAGGGTACAGGTCGAGAAATTTAAAACGTTCCTAGTAATTTAGGTGTTTTATCGCAGTTATGTGTGCCGTGATGGTTCTCTGTACATTTTCTAGGTCAGCAATTTCACCTGCCTTGAAATGTGCTGTTCGTGTGCAGCAATATTCCAGCCTAGATAGAAAAAGCAACCTGAAGAGTGTCATCATGGGCTCGGAATCCCTAGTTTTAAAGGTTCTCATTATCCATCCTGTCATTTTTCTAGCAGATGAGATTGATACAATGTTGTGGTCTTTGAAAGTGAGATCCTCTGACATTATCACTCCCAGGTCTTTTACATTAGCTTTTCGCTCTATAGTGTGGTTGGAATTTGTTTTATACTCCGAAATAGTTTTAATTTCCTCAAGTTTTCCATATCGGAGTAATTGAAATTTCTCATCACTTAACTTCACATTGTTTTCTGCAGCCCATTTAAAGATTTGGTTGATGTCCACCTGGAGTCTTGCAATGTCTTCAGTGAAGGACACTGTCATGCAAATTCGGGAGTCATCTGCAAAGGAAGACACGGTGCTGTGGCTTACATCCCTGTCTATGTCAGATATGAGGATGAGGAACAGGATGGGAGCGAGTACTGTGCCTTGTGGAACAGCTTTTCACAGCAGCCGCCTCAGACTTGTGTTCTATTTGTTAGGAAATTATAGATCCATCTACCAACTTTTTGTATGCTATTACACCATAGTCACACATCAAAGGTTTCCGCTAAGTCTGTGTATACTACATCTGCATTTTGATTGTCTTCTAGAACATCCAGGACCTTGTCATAGTGGTCCAGTAGTTGGGACAGGCAGGAGCGACCTGCTCTAAACCCATGTTGCCCTGGGTTGTGTAACTGATGGGTATCTAGATGAGTGGCAATCTTGCTTCTTAGAACCCTTTCAAAGATTATGATATGGGATGTTAGCGCTATAGGACTGTAGTTCTTTGCTATTGCTTTACTGCGCCCTTTGTGGAGTGGGGCTATGTCTGTTGTTTTTAGCAGATGTGGGATGACCCCTGTGCTCATGCTCCCTCTCCATAGAATGTAAAAAACACATGATAGGGGCTTCTTGCAGTTCTTGATGAACACGGAGTTCCACGAGTCTGGGCCTGGGGCAAAGTGAATGGGCATGTCATTTATCGCATTTTCGAAGTCATTTGGTGTTAGGATAATATCAGATGGGTTTGAATCTACCAAATTCTGAGTCTCGCTCATAAAAAATCATTCAGGTCTTCGACTCTTAGTCTGGTTAGCGGCTCGCTAAAAACCGAGTCATACTGAGACTTGAGTAACTCATTCATTTCCTTGCTGTCATCTGTGTAGGACGCATCTCGTCTAAGTAAGAGCCCAATTCTGGATGTTGTTCTCGGCTTAGATTTGGCATAAGACAAGAAATATTTTGAGTTTCTTTCAATTTCACTTACGGCTTTTAGTTTTTTCCTGCATTTCTTGATTCCTGTAAGATTCATTTAGCTTAAGTTCTATGTTTTGCTATTTCTCTGACCAGTGCCTCCCTTCGTATTACAGATACATTGGCCTCTTTTAGCCGCTCTGTTATTCTTTGCTTTCATTTGTATAGGGAGCTCCTCTCTCTTTCTAGTTTACATTTTCTGTTCCTTTTCCGTTGAGCATACCTCGTGTGCCGCAGAGTTAATTTTTTTTTAGACATAGGTTTGGATCCGTGTTGCTTAGGATATCTTCCCAGTTTATATAATTTAGGACCTGGTTGACTTGGTCCCACCTTATGTTTTTGTTACTAAAGTTGAATTTGGTGAAGGCTCCCTTGTGATTGATCATATTTTGTTGTTCTGGGGCCCCGCGCATACATGTCTGAGCCTCTATTATGTTGTGATCTGAGTATATTGTTTTTTATATGGTAGTATTTCGTATCAGATCATCGTTAGTGAAGATGAGGTCCAGTGTATTCTCCAATCTTGTTGGCTCTATTACTTGCTGGTTTAAGGAGAATTTGGTGCAGAAATTTAAAAGCTCATGTGTGTGCGAGTTTTCATTTGAGCTGCCTCCTGGTGTTATCTCTGGTACATTCCTCCATTTTAGGTGCCTTAGGTTGAAATATCCAAGGAGCAAGATGTTTGGAGCAGGAGCTGGATGATTTTCCAGTGGTCTATTTCCAAAAGCTGTTCCTGAAATTGTTGGGAAGTTACATCCGGAGGCTTGTATACAACCACGATGAATAGGTTTTGGTTCTTGATCTTTACTGCCAAAGCATCAACAACTTCATTTGAGGTGTTTAGTAGTTAGGAGCATATCAGTGACTCTGTGATGTACAGGCCAACTCCCCAACAACCACCCCCTTCTGCCTGTTCATTCTGTCGCATCTGTATAAATTATAATCCGGGATCCACATTTCATTGTCAAGGTGATTCTTTATGTGGGTCTCTGTGAAAACCGCGAACATTGCGTTTGACTCTGTAAGCAGTTCATGAATGAAAGGTATTTTATTTTGCATTGCTGGCTTTAGACCATGTATATTTGCAAAGATGAATGTCGTCGTATTGGTGGTATGTGGGGGATCTTTTTTTCCTGGCACTAATATCTGTTATTTTGGAGTGGAGGCCACTGACTGCGATTCCACTCCAGAAGAGATCTGAGTTGGTGTGCGATTTCTGTCATTTCCTGCCAGCTTTTCTTCCTTCCTGGTGCTAAAAAAAACCTCTCTCTCTGGAATGGTTGTGGCTAGCTAGGTTTTCCCATGGTCTGGATGTGCTGTATCTTCTTGTTGCCTGGCAATAGAAATTATAGCATTGTATTTCCTGATCTGAAGAGCTACACATTTTAGGGTGGAAAAAACTTACAGGAAGAAAGGATGCATTCTCCTGTTGTCATATGGGCACGGCACTTTCTAGGGTGGTCAAAGTTGCATGTCTCATCCGTTTTTCCAGATATTCCATGCCTGCAGATACCTAAGACATATAATTTGCATAGGTTTGATTTCTGTTTGCCTTGATTTTTCGTGGCTGCATGCCCTACTGGTGCGTGTTTTTCTATCTCTTTACTATCTTCTGCACTTGTACTAACAATGGTGCCTTCACCAGTATTTTCTGGTATTTTATCTTTATTATTCCTTGGGGGCATCCCCTTGTTTACTATCTCCAGTGTTATTGCTAGCTTGTAACTTTGGGGTTTGCATGTCCTTGTCTACACCTGTTTCCCCAGCATTGGTTGGTCTACCTTCAGACCACCAACTTTCATTTCTGTATTCTTACTGGTACTGTCTACCAGGACAGCATCTGCACCTGGGGAGATAGCACCATCTGGCCCAGTCGTTTTATTTTTCCATCTGTTATAGAATGCTGTCAGGTTTTTTATTAAGGCCGTTTTGTTGTTTCTGTCTTTTAATACGGATGTGATTTTTTTCCACAGTTGGTTCTCATTTAGGCATACACAAAAACATTTCCCTGGTTTAATATCTCTTGTGGATGATTCCTGAATGTCTGCACAAGATGCATGGGTCCATTTCTCACAGACGTTGCACGTAATCCATGCTGTGGCCCATATTCTTTACTTCGCATTTTTGTATGGCACTCATTACTCAGGTTATTTCAGGCGACAAGCTGGTGGGTCTTGACTTATCCAGAAGAGAGGAAGAAGCTCCAGTAGATTTCTACCCCCAAGGTGTTTATCTTACCTCCAAGTTGGGACAAGAGGAGAGAGAGGAAGGGGAGAAATATTGGATGTGTTTGTTGTTGGTGTGAGCAAATAGGCAGTAAAATGAGCAGTGTGAGCATATTGACTGTATTCACGAAAAATGCTCTAATTAAATCCAATAGGATCATACAGCTCTGAAATTGTGACGAATGAGAAAATATGTTCTTGATTTAAACCAAAGAAAATGGCTTCTTCGCTCCTGAACTATGTCTGGGTGACTCAAGTAGTCCAAATACTAATCCCACCCACCACGTAGGCCTAAATGTAACCCAGCTTCGAGGGGTCACTTTTGGGGAGGCCTGGGAGGTGGGGGAGATATACAGAGAAATTTTAAAGGTGGCTGACATATTAATGGTGTGGAGGAAGAGTTAGTGGAGATCGATGAAGGGTGTGGTCAGTTTTATCAAGGAAGAAAATCATTGTGCTCAAATAGAGGGGTGTGGGTAAGTCTAAAACTACTGGATCCCGGAGACTTGACCCCAGTTATGAGTCACCTTCACTGTTCCTTTCTGGACCCCAGCCATTGTGTTGTGGGGGTTCTTGCGTAGATTTGGTAATATATTAAAGATGAGCTTGGTATGGTAGCGTTTAATGAGGCGTTGGATATATGGGAGTCGAGAGCCTAGGCCTATGTCCATCTGCACTGCCTATCTGGGTGGAACTGCCGCTAGTCGTCCCGGCACTCGGGCATTCAAAAAGGGACGGCCTATGATTGGGTAACGAAAGATCACAAGGTGATCACGTGAACAGCTATGGTATAGCCATTAGAAATACGAACCGTACACCATGAGTCACCTTCACTGTTATCTTTCTGGACCCCAGCCACGAGTCACTTTCAATGTTGTTTTTCTGGACCCCAGCCACGAGTCACTTTCACTGTTATCTTTCTGGGCCCCAGCCACGAGTCACTTTCAATGTTGTTTTTCAGGACCCCAGCCACGAGTCACTTTCAATGTTGTTTTTCAGGACCCCAGCCACGAGTCACTTTCAATGTTGCTTTTCTGGACTCCAGCCAGCCACGAGTCACCTTCACGGTCGCCTTTTTCACATACCAAATTTTACCCTTAAAAAGAGAACCTCGGCTAGGTTTATTTCTTTTTAATTCACCAACTAACTGTTCCCCTTAAGCGAGGTTCATTGATACAAAAATAACCCGACTTTGGACCACTGACTAGTGACACTAATACACAAAGGTGAGGGAGCCAGTATATATGGGAGAGGACAGGGACGGGACATAGAGAGGGTCCTTGATGTTGATAAAGGGCTCTTGGTCCATGAAACTGAACATGTCTTCTTCTTCCTTGGATGGAATCAGAGTGCCTCCCATTTCCCTAGATGCTGCGTTACCTTAGGGTTTAGCGCTTCCCCTTAAAAAATATAATAACCAACTACAAGTTGTCGAGGTGATGGTGATTCAGGGGGCCATCGCCCCCGTGACCCGGTCTCAGACTAAGCTTGACTGATCAGTCTACTGGTGCTAGTAGCATGTGGTGTGCCGTAGGCACCACAACTCGATTGATCACAAACTGAGTTAAGGAATTTATCATACATTTATCACGCATTTATCATACATTTATCATACATTTATCACGCATTTATCACGCAGTTCTTAGAACCTCGTCGATACGTCACTTTCAGTTATTCAAAATACATTTTAATGTCGCTATTTATATTTTAAAGCCCATGACCCAAAATGTGAAACAAAAATTAAATGAATTAGTCGCCTCACTGAAGTTTTCGTGTATTAGTAAAGGTATTACAGTTGTGTTTTATACGTAATAAATTTGATTCTAACTGATGAAATTTATATTGTAAATGCACATGTTCTCCTGCTAACTCTTTCAAGGTCTTGTTCATATTGTGTATTCATATGGTGTTGCGGTGTCGTCCCCAGGATGGACATGGAGTGCACACTAAACTGGCAGCTTCCACAGCAAAAGCTAATCTAATCACCGCCAACGGTAACTAACACTGTGTTCAGAGCAAATCTTTATTTACAGACGACGTTTCGTTCTAAGAAGAGCTTCATCAAGTCAGTACTTTATTAAAGCTCTAATGCGAGTGAAACGTTTTAAAATAAAGGTTTGCTACGCACATAGCGTCTTTTCAATATATTTGTGGGCAAGTCTTACCATCAAACACAACCTACGGAATCGTAGTTCTCAGCGAGAAGAGCGAAGATACACTCTCATGTATGTATACATATACGCAATAAATATCCAGTGGCACCCTTGCTGAACCCAACAAGCTGGCTGAACAAGTCTATAGATCACTCTAGGAATACAGGTCTGGCTGTGTGGCTAAAGTACTGCGTACTTTGATGCAGAGTGTAGGTTCGAATCCTGCTGTGGACTGAGAAGTAATGTTTGTAAATAATTTCGACCGTTTGCAAAGCACACAAACACTCAGATGAATCACAAGGATGTTAGGAAGTATTTTTTCAGTCACAGAGTTGTCAGGAAGTGGAATAGTCTGGGAAGTGATGTAGTGGAGGCAGGATCCATACATAGCTTTAAGAAGAGGAATGATAAAGCTCATGGAGCAGGAAGAGTGACCTAGTAGCGACCAGTGAAGAGGCGGGGCCAGGAGCTGTGATTCGACCCCTGCAACCACAACTAGGTGAGTACACACACACACACATATGATATCACCATACTTTTCACTAAATGGTAGAAACAACTCCAACTTTGCTGAAAGGAAACCTGTAAATCTCTCGAAGACACTCAACTCATAGTGAAATATATAAGGATATTATCACTGCCTTACTAAAGTCTTCCACCTCAGGCTGACATTTAATTACTTTATTGAAAACTCATCCTTTTAAAACATTATTAGGTAGATAAAGGCAGCTACACAAGGCACAAGGTGCATCACTTCGCTGTGTCAGTCAGTATATAACATCTTTATCAATCATAAATCCAAAAGTGATTAGTTATTTATTCAATACGAGGATTCACCTGAAGCAGTTGAAAAAGGGAATAACTGATGCTGTGTTTGTAAGGACGAGTCATGCAGCAGCAGCAGCAGCAGCAGCAGCAGCAGCAGCAGCAGCAGCAGCAGCAGCAGCAGCAGCAGCAGCAGCAGCAGCAGCAACAGCAGCAGCAGCAGCAGCAGCAGCAGCAGCAGCAGCAGCAGCAGCAGCAGCACGCAGCAGCAGCAGCAGCAGCAGCAGCAGCAGCAGCAGCACAGCAGCAGCAGCAGCAGCAGCAGCAGCAGCAGCAGCAGCAGCAGCAGCAGCAGCAGCAGCAGCAGCAGCAGCAGCAGCAGCAGCAGCAGCAGCAGCAGCAGCAGCAGCAGCAGCAGCAGCAGCAGCAGCAGCAGCAGCAGCAGCAGCAGCAGCAAGCAGCAGCAGCAGCAGCAGCAGCAGCAGCAACAGAGCAGCAACAGCAGCAGCAACGCAGCAGCAAGCAACAGCAGCAGCAGCAGCTACAAACACACACACACAAGCAACAAGTAGCATCATCTACAAGAACCACACACACACACAAGCAACAAGTAGCATCATCTACAAGAACACACACACACACAAGCAACAAGTAGATCATCTACAGAACACACACAAGCAACAAGTAGCATCATCTACAAGAACACACAAGCAACAAGTAGCATCATCTACAAGAACACACACACACAAGCAACAAGTAGCATCATCTACAAGAACACACACAAGCAACAAGTAGCATCATCTACAAGAACACACACAAGCAACAAGTAGCATCATCTACAAGAACACACACACACAAGCAACAAGTAGCATCATCTACAAGAACACACACACAAGCAACAAGTAGCTCATCTACAAGAAAACACACAAGCAACAAGTAGCATCATCTACAAGAACACACACAAGCAACAAGTAGCATCTACAATAACACACACACACAAGCAACAAGTAGCATCATCTACAAGAACACACACACAAGCAACAAGTAGCATCATCTACAAGAACACACACAAGCAACAAGTAGCATCATCTAAGAACACACACACACAAGTAGCATCATCACAAGAAACACACACAAGCAACAAGTAGCATCATCTACAAGAACACACACACACAAGCAACAAGTAGCATCATCTACAAGAACACACACACACAGTAACTAAAGAACACACACAACAAACATAATCTACAATAAACACACAACCAACAAGTGAATCTACAAGAAACACACACAACAACAACAAAGCATCATACAAGAACACACAACACACAAGAACATAGCATATCTACAAGAAAAACACACAAGCAACAAGAGACATCTACAAGACCACACACACAAGCAACAAGTAGCATCATCTACAAGAACACACACACACAAGCAACAAGTAGCTTCATCTACAAGAACACACACACACAAGCAACAAGTAGCATCATCTACAAGAACACACACACACAGCAACAAGTAGCTCATCTACAGAAAGACACACACAAGCAACAAGTAGCACATCTACAAGAAACACACACACAAGCAACAAGTAGCATCATCTACAAGAACACACACACAGCAACAAGTAGCTCATCTACAAGAACACACAACAAAGTAGCATCATCTACAAGAACACACAAGCAACAAGTACATCATCTAAACACACACACAACAACAAGTAGCATCATCTACAAGAACACACACACACAAAACAACAAGTAGCATCATCTACAAGAACACACAACAACAAGTAGCATCATCTACAAGAACACACACACACAAGCAACAAGTAGCATCATCTACAAGAACACACACACACACAAGCAACAAGTAGCATCATCTACAAGAACACACACACACACAAGCAACAAGTAGCATCATCTACAAGAACACACACAAAGCAACAAGTAGCATCATCTACAAGAACACACAAGCAACAAGTAGCATCATCTACAAGAACACACACAAGCAACAAGTAGCATCATCTACAAGAACACACACAACAACAAGTAGCATCATCTACAAGAACACAACACAAGCAACAAGTAGCATCATCTACAAGAACACACAACAAGAAACAAAAGCAACAAGTAGCATCATCTACAGAACACACACACACAGCACATAGCACTCTACAAGAAAGACAGTCATTCTACAAGAACACACACACAACAAGCAACAAGTAGCATCATCTACAAGAACACACACACACAAGCAACAAGTAGCATCATCACAAGAACACACAACACACACTGAAACACAAAAGTAGCATCTCTACAGAACACACAACACAAGCAACAAGTAGCATCATCTACAAGAACACAACACAAGCAAAAGACATCACTACAAGAACAACACACAAAGCAACAAGACATCATCTACAAGAACAAAGCATAACAAGCAACAAGTAGCATCATCTACAAGACACACAAACAAAGTAGCATCTACAAACACACACAAGCAACAGTAAGCATCATCTACAAGAACACACACAACTAACAAGTAGCATCTACAATGAACACAACACAAAAGCAACAAGTGAGCATCACTCTAGAAAAACACACACAAGAACAAGTAACATCTACAAGGAACACAAACTAAAGCAACAAGTGAATCATAACTTGAAAAGCTACTACACAAGCAACATAAGTAACTCCACTACAAGAAACATAACGAACAACTCACACAAGAACAAACATACACTATGATAAAGCTCTACACAGTAAACAAACTTATAAATCTACAAGACAACACAAACACTAGAATATTAAGACACACACAGTGACAACACTCAAACCTTGAATCAAAGCTCTACACAAAGTTAGAAACATAACAAAAGCTCACACAGAGTGAAACATAACTGATAAAGCTCTAACAGAGTGAAACATAACTCTAAACACCTAAAGTGAAACATAACTTGATAAAGTCTACACAGTGAAAACATAACTTGATAAAGCTCTACACAGAGTGAAACATAACTTGATAAAGCTCTACACAAGTGAACAAACATAAAGCCTACACAAGTGAAACATAACTTGATAAAGCTTCACACAGAGTGAAACATAACTAACAAGTAGCATCTAACAGATGAAACAACTATAAAGTCACACAAGTAGCATAACTTATAAAGCTACACACAAGAACAGTGCATCTCTAACATAACATAAAGTCACACAGTACAACATAAAACCACACAGAGTGAAACATAACTGATAAACTACACAGCACACAACATAAAGCTCTACAAGACTGAAACAACTGATAAACTCTACACAGGAAACATAACTGATAAAGCTCTACACAAGTGAAACTAACTTGATAAAGCTCTACACAGAGGTGAAACATAACTGATAAAGCTCTCACAGAAGTGAAACATAACTTGATAAAGCTCTACACAGAGTGAAACATAACTTGATAAAGCTCTACACAGAGTGAAACATAACTTGATAAAGCTCTACACAGTGAAACATAAAGCTCTACACAGAGTGAAACATAACTTGATAAAGCTCTACACAGAGTGAAACATAACTTGATAAAGCTCTACACAGAGTGAAACATAACTTGATAAAGCTCTACACAGAGTGAAACATAACTTGATAAAGCTCTACACAGAGTGAAACATAACTTGATAAAGCTCTACACAGAGTGAAACATAACTTGATAAAGCTCTACACAGAGGGAAACAACTTGATAAAGCTCTACACAGAGGGAAACATAACTTGATAAAGCTCTACACTGTCTATAGGACAGTGTCTGCTACCTTATACTTCCCCTCAGATATTACTCAACACTTCCCCTCAGATATTACTCAACACTTCCCCTCAGATATTACTCAACACTTCCCCTCAGATATTACTCAACACTTCCCCTCAGATATTACTCAACACTTCCCCTCAGATATTACTCAACACTTCCCCTCAGATATTACTCAACACTTCCCCTCAGATATTACTCAACACTTCCCCTCAGATATTACTCAACACTTCCCCTCAGATATTACTCAACACTTCCCCTCAGATATTACTCAACACTTCCCCTCAGATATTACTTAACACTTCCCTCAGATATTACTCAACACTTCCCTCAGATATTACTCAACACTTCCCTCAGATATTACTCAACACTTCCCCTCAGATATTACTCAACACTTCCCCTCAGATATTACTCAACATTTCCCCTCAGATATTACTCAACACTTCCCCTCAGATATTACTCAACATTTCCCCTCAGATATTACTCAATACTTAAAAAGTACTTTCAGATATTCCCCTCTAAATGGTGTTTATGGGAGTCCCCTCAGTGAGGGGTCTTTTAGTGCGTTGCTGCAGGTGAGGGATGGTTAATGGGAAGTGAAGCACCTTGCTTGCTTCAGGGTATTACTGGAGTAAGCAAGGTGTTTCAGGGTATCCCTGAGGGACCTTCCCTGCTCTCAGGGTATCCCTGAGAGACCTTCCTTGCTTCAAGGTATCCCTGAAGGACCTTCCCTACTTCAGTGTATCCCTGAGACACCTTCCTTGCTTCAGGGTATCCCTGAGAGACCTTCCCTGCTTCAGGGTATCCTTGAGAGACCTTCCTTGCTTCAGGGTATCCCTGAGTATCCCTCAAAGAGGTTAACCTGCGTGCTGGGATAACTCAGTGGGAGATGCAGCATCCTCGCCTCTCTCTCTCTATCTAACTTTTATCATGGGTCGCCATGCACTTTCATTTATTCCTCCTCTTTGATTTCTCCTGTTGCACTGTCTCCCCTTTCTTCCCCTCACCCTCTTTCCTCTTTCTTCCCCTTATCCAATATTTTGTTCACGTATCCATGTACTTGCTTAATATTTGAGTGTTTGGTGGTGTGTTTCTCTCTCTCTCTCTCTCTCTCTCTCTCTCTCTCTCTCGCATGGAGAGAAGGGGGGAAGGAAGAGAAGGCTGGGAGGCAGAGGTAGGAAGGGAGAGAAGACAGGGAGGGAGAGAAGGCTGGGAGGCAGAGGTAGGAAGGGAGAGAAGGCAGGGAGGGAGAGAAGGCTGGGAGGCAGAGGTAGGAATTGAGAGAAGGCAGGGAGGGAGAGAAGGCTGGGAGGCAGAGGTAGGAAGGGAGAGAAGGCAGGGAGGGAGAGAAGGCTGGGAGGCAGAGGAGGCAGAGACAGGGAGGAAAAGAAGACAGGGAGGAAGAGAAGTCAGGGAGGGAGAGAAGGCAGAAGTAGGAAGGGAAGACAGGAAGAGAAGGCAGAGAAAAGTAGGAAGGAAGAGAAGGCAGGAAGGGAGAGGTAAGAACGAAGAGGCAGGGAGAGAAGGGAGGGAGAGGGGGTAGGGAGAGAGAATGTAGGGAGGGGAGTACGAAGAGATGGAGAAGGGGAGGATAAGTAGTGGAGAAACTGGTAAGGGAGGGAGTGGAGGTAACAGGAGGGATTAAGAGGGAGAATGAGGGGGAATATAGAAGGGAGTGAAGAAGGGATAGTGACGAACGAGAGGAGGGGAAGAAAAATAAGGGGAAGGGGAGGAGGCTTGGAAGAGAAAGGTGAGGGGAGAGAGGTGAGGGGAGAAGATTTGGACTAAGGGGATATATTGAGGGAAGGAGAATAAGAGAGAGAGAGAGAGAGAGAGAGAGAGAGAGAGAGAGAGAGAGAGAGAGAGAGAGAGAGAGAGAGAGAGAGAGAGAGTGATGAAATGCTGGAGGGAAGAAGAGAATAAAACAAGAGGGAACTAGAGAGAGGCAGTAAAGAATGCAAAAATGAGATTAGGGAGAGAAAATAAAAGAAGAGAGAAGGGGCAGAAGAGGGGAGAGAGAGAGAGAAAAGAGAGAGAGAGAGAGAGAGAGAGAGAGAGAGAGAGAGAGAGAGAGAGAGAGAGAGAGAGAGAGAGTTTTCTCTCAGTAAAACACAGGTATTTTGTTCTGGCATCACTCTCATAATAATAATTAATAATAATAATAATAATAATAATAATAATAATAATCATAGCAAGGCAGATCATTGAAACATCAACATACAACTTGCAATAACAATCATGATAGTTATTTACAATGCTCTACAGTGATTTACAATACTCTACAGTGATTAACAATGCTCTACAGTGATTTACAATACACTACAGTTATTTACAATGTTCTACAGTGATTTACAATGTTCTACAGTGATTTACAATGTTCTACAGTTATTTACAATGCTCTACAGTGATTTACAATGCTTTACAGTGACTTACAATGTTCTACAGTTATTTACAATGCTCTACAGTGATTTACAATACTCTACAGTGATTTACATTGTTCTACAGTGATTTACATTGTTCTACAGTTATTTACAATGTTCTACAGTGATTTACAATACTCTACAGTTATTTACAATGTTCTACAGTGATTTACAATGCTTTACAGTGATTTATAATGCTCTACAGTTATTTAAAATGTTCTACAGAGATTTACAATGTTCTACAGTGATTTACAGTGCTCTACAGTGATTTACAATACAATACAGTGACTTGTAATCATTTACACCTCCCTTCCTTGAGACTACAATTGTTACAGCACTCAGTACAGCTGCTATTGCAGCAGTCACTACAGCTGTTGTTACAACACTCACTACAGTTATTACAGCACTCACTACAGCTGTTGTTACAACACACACTACAGCTGTTGTTACAACACTCACTACAGCTGTTGTTACAACACTCACTACAGCTGTTGTTACAACACTCACTACAGCTGTTGTTACAACACTCACTACAGTTATTACAGCACTCACTACAGCTGCTGCTGTTACAGCACTCACTACAGCTGTTGTTGTTACAACACTCACTACAGCTGCTGTTGTTACAACACTCACTACAGTTATTACAACACTACAGCTGATATTACACCACTCACTACAGCTGCTGTATCTCTCCTCTTCCTCCCCAACACACAACATTGTGACTGATACCCTGGAACCAACACACAACATTGTGACTGATACCCTGGAACCAACACACAACATTGTGACTGATACCCTGGAACCAACACACAACATTGTGACTGATACCCTGGAACCAACACACAACATTGTGACTGATACCCTGGAACCAACACACAACATTGTGACTGATACCCTGGAACCAACACACAACATTGTGACTGATACCCTGGAACCAACACACAACATTGTGACTGATACCCTGGAACCAACACACAACATTGTGACTGATACCCTGGAACCAACACACAACATTGTGACTGATACCCTGGAACCAACACACAACATTGTGACTGATACCCTGGAACCAACACACAACATTGCGACTGATACCCTGGAACCAACACACAACATTGTGACTGATACCCTGGAACCAACACACAAAACATCTGTGAGACTGATACCCTGGAACCAACACACAAAACATCTGTGAGACTGATACCCTGGAACCAACACACAAAACATAAGAACATAAGAACATAAGAAAGAAGGAACACTGCAGCAGGCCTACTGGCCCATGCGAGGCAGGTCCAAATCTCCAACGGCTTAAGCCAATGCCCCGACCCAGCCAGGTCAGGTTACATTCACTTAAGGAAGGAGCACTGCATCTGACCTAGTAGCACAACCTAGTCAGGACCAATTCACACCCAACCGCACCCACTCATATAATTGTCCAGCCGACCACCTGGTCAGGTCACTTCCACTTAAGGAATTAGTACAGGTCAGGTTACATTCACTTAAGGAAGGAGCACTGCATCTGACCTAGTACAAGCTCACACCCATCCACACCCACTCATGTATTTATCTAACCTATTTTAAAACTACACAACGTCTTAGCATCTATGACGGTACTCGGAGTTTGTTCCACTCATCCACAACTCTATTACCAAACCAGTGCTTTCCTATATCCTTCCTGAATCTGAACTTTTCCAACTTGAAACCATTGCTGCGAGTCCTGTCTTGGTTGGATATTTTCAGCACGCTATTTACATCCTTTGTTTATTCCTGTTTTCCATTTGTACACCTCAATCATATCCCCCTAATTCTACGCCTTTCTAGAGAGTGCAGATTCAGGGCCCTCAGTCTATCCTCATAGGGAAGATTTCTGATACATGGGATCAACTTTGTCATCCTCCTCTGTACGTTTTCCAGTGCATTTATATCCATTCTGTAATACGGTGACCAGAACTGTGCAGCATAATCTAAATGAGGCCTAACCAAAGATATATAGAGTTGAAGAACAACCTGAGGACTTCTGTTATTTATACTTCTTGATATGAAGCCAAGGATTCTGTTAGCTTTATTGCGAACACTTATGCACTGTTGTCTAGGCTTCAGATTAATACTAACCAGAACTCCTAAATCCTTCTCGCAATTACAAGTAATAAGATCTATATTATTCAGCTTATATGTGGCATGGTTATTGTCCTGCCCAACATTTAGAACTTTGCATTTGTTTACATTAAACTGCATCTGCCACTTCTCCGACCACTGCATCAGTCTATTCAAATCATCCTGGAGTGCTCTAATGTCCTCGTTTGAATGAATTGGACGGCCTATTTTGGTGTCATCAGCAAATTTACTTATGCTACTATTTATTCCCTCATCTATGTCGTTTATGTAAATTGTAAACAACAGGGGCCCAAAACTGACCCCTGTGGAACACCGCTTGAGACACGCCCCCATTCTGATTTCTCTCCATTTATGCAAACTCTCTGCCGCCTATTAGTCAACCATGCCTCTACCCAGGAAAAAATTTCTCCTCCTATTCCGTGTGCCTTAAGTTTCCTCAGTAGCCTCTGATGTGGAACTTTATCGAAAGCCTTACTGAAGTCCATATACACAATATCATATTCATTACCATGATCTACTTCCTCAAACACCTTAGTGAAAAAAGTTAGTAAATTCGTAAGACATGAACGCCCCTTTGTAAAACCGTGTTGAGATTCATTAATCTGTGAGACTGATACCCTGGAACCAACACACAAAACATCTGTGAGACTGATACCCTGGAACCAACACACAAAACATCTGTGAGACTGATACCCTGGAACCAACACACAAAACATCTGTGAGACTGATACCCTGGAACCAACACACAAAACATCTGTGAGACTGATACCCTGGAACCAACACACAAAACATCTGTGAGACTGATACCCTGGAACCTACACACAAAACATCTGTGAGACTGATACCCTCAAAACATTACTACTGATAACACCAACATAAAGCTGTTAAATTGTTTACCACACCCAACAGACTTGTTCAATTAGCGGAATAAACCCGACTTCTATTCACTTATAGGCTAAAAATAAAATTTAAATTGCTGACGCCTCTAATGAATCATCAGCGGTAATTACAAAAGTTATATTACTATTGTGTTAAGAGTATAAATAATTAAAGTCTCATTTGTGAAGAAAAATGGGAAGGTACAATTGTGTAGATGAATGATACTGTTGGAGCAGTATATAGCAAGGTAACACTGTAGTGTCAGTGTAATATATAGCAAGGTAACACTGTAGTGTCAGTGTAATATATAGCGAGGTAACACTGAAGTGTCAGTGTAATATATAGCAAGGTAACACTTAGGTGTCAGTGTAGTATATAGCAAGGTAACACTGAAGTGTCAGTGTAATATATAGCAAGGTAACACTGAAGTGTCAGTGTAATATATAGCAAGGTAACACTGAAGTGTCAGTGTAATATATAGCGAGGTAACACTGAAGTGTCAGTGTAATACATAGCAAGGTAACACTGAAGTGTCAGTGTAATATATAGCGAGGTAACACTGAAGTGTCAGTGTAATATATAGCAAGGTAACACTGAAGTGTCAGTGTAATATATAGCGAGGTAACACTGAAGTGTCAGTGTAATATATAGCAAGGTAACACTGAAGTGTCAGTGTAATATATAGCGAGGTAACACTGAAGTGTCAGTGTAATATATAGCAAGGTAACACTGAAGTGTCAGTGTAATATATAGCAAGGTAACACTGAAGTGTCAGTGTAATATATAGCAAGGTAACACTGAAGTGTCAGTGTAATATATAGCGAGGTAACACTGAAGTGTCAGTGTAATATATAGCAAGGTAACACTGAAGTGTCAGTGTAATATATAGCGAGGTAACACTGAAGTGTCAGTGTAATATATAGCAAGGTAACACTGAAGTGTCAGTGTAATATATAGCAAGGTAACACTGAAGTGTCAGTGTAATATATAGCGAGGTAACACTGAAGTGTCAGTGTAATATATAGCGAGGTAACACTGAAGTGTCAGTGTAATATATAGCGAGGTAACACTGAAGTGTCAGTGTAATATATAGCAAGGTAACACTGAAATGTCAGTGTAATATATAGCAAGGTAACACTGAAGTGTCAGTGTAATATATAGCGAGGTAACACTGAAGTGTCAGTGTAATATATAGCAAGGTAACACTGAAGTGTCAGTGTAATATATAGCAAGGTAACACTGAAGTGTCAGTGTAATATATAGCAAGGTAACACTGAAGTGTCAGTGTAATATATAGCGAGGTAACACTGAAGTGTCAGTGTAATATATAGCGAGGTAACACTGAAGTGTCAGTGTAATATAAAGCGAGGTAACACTGAAGTGTCAGTGTAATATATAGCAAGGTAACACTGAAGTTTCAGTGTAATATATAGCAAGGTAACACTGAAGTGTCAGTGTAATATATAGCAAGGTAACACTGAAGTGTCAGTGTAATATATAGCGAGGTAACATGAAGTGTCAGTGTAGTATAATTGCAAGTGCAGGAAACATAGATATTATTGATATAACAGAGACCTGGCTCAATCTGAAAGATAGAGTTGCCTTCTGAATGTCACATACAAGGCTATAAATTATTCCACACTGATAGGGTCAACAGGAAGGGTGGTGGAGTAGCGATGTATGTCAGAGACAATTTAAATTGTTGTGTTAGACAAGATATAAAATTAGAAGCGTCAGCCACTGAATCTGTTTGGTTACAGCTTCTTGAGGGCCGTGTAAAACTTATCTTGGGTGTGATTTACAGGCCCCCAAATCTTGATAGGGAGTGCAGTAAACTTCTATGGAATGAAATTCGTAAGGCATCTACATATGAAAATGTTGTGCTAATGGGAGATTTCAACTTCAGACAAATTGACTGGAGCAATTTGACAGGAAATTTAGAGTCAAGTGACTTTCTTGATACGATTCAGGATTGATTTTTGAAACAGTTGGTGACAGAACCAACTAGAGGAAATAACCTGCTAGACTTGGTTCTTGCCAGCAGGGAATCGCTAGTTAATAATCTTGAGGTTAATGATGAGCTTGGGCAAAGTGATCACAAATCACTCAGTTTTAATATATCATGGAATTACCCTACTAATGGAAATCAAGTCTCTGTCTCTGACTTCCGCCTGGCTGATTTCATAGGACTGAAAAATTACCTGGGTGGGCTGAACTGGAATGACCTGACAGTGGGTCAGGTAGGTGGTGATTGCCAATATGAAGTTTTCCAGAGAATAGTTCTAGCTGCCCAGACAACTTATGTTCCTAATATGGAAATCAGATCAAACAAAAATGATCCTAAATGGATGAACAATAAATTAAAACATCTCATTGGTCAAAAGAGAGGCATAAATAGGCGAATCAAAAGAGGAGAGGGGCAATTAAGTAATCAATATATTCAGTTAAAGAGAGAAACTAAAAAGGGAATAAGAAAAGCAAAAAGAGACTATGAGGTAACACTGAGGTGTCAGTGTAGTATATAGCAAGGTAACACTGATGTGTCAGTGTAGTATATAGCAAGGTAACACTGATGTGTCAGTGTAGTATATAGCAAGGTAACACTGAAGTGTCAGTGTAGTATATAGCAAGGTAACACTGAGGTGTCAGTGTAGTATATAGCAAGGTAACACTGATGTGTCAGTGTAGTATATAGCAAGGTAACACTGAGGTGTCAGTGTAGTATATAGCAAGGTAACACTGAAGTGTCAGTGTAGTATATAGCAAGGTAACACTGAGGTGTCAGTGTAGTATATAGCAAGGTAACACTGAGGTGTCAGTGTTGGTGCAGTATACAGCAAGGTAACACTGAGGTGTCAGTGTTGGTGCAGTATACAGCAAGGTAACACTGAGGTGTCAGTGTTGGTGCAGTATACAGCAAGGTAACACTGAGGTGTCAGTGTTGGTGCAGTATATAGCAAGGTAACACTGAGGTGTCAGAGTTGGTGCAGTATATAGCAAGGTAACACTGAGGTGTCAGAGTTGGTGCAGTATATAGCAAGGTAACACTGAGGTGTCAGTGTTGGTGCAGTATACAGCAGGTAACACTGAGGTGTCAGTGTTGGTGCAGTATACAGCAAGGTAACACTGAGGTGCCAGTGTTGCAGTATATAGCAAGGTAACACTGAGGTGTCAGTGTTGGTGCAGTATATAGCAAGGTAACACTGAGGTGTCAGAGTTGGTGCAGTATATAGCAAGGTCACTGAGGTGTCAGAGTTGGTGCAGTATATAGCAAGGTAACACTGAGGTGTCAGTGTTGGTGCAGTATACAGCAAGGTAACACTGAGGTGTCAGTGTTGGTCAGTATACAGCAAGGTAACACTGGGTGTCATGTTGGTGCAGTATACAGCAAGGTAACACTGAGGTGTCAGTGTTGGTGCAGTATATAGCAAGGTAACACTGAGGTGCCAGTGTTGGTGCAGTATATAGCAAGGTAACACTGAGGTGTCAGTGTTGGTGTAGTATACAGCAAGTTAACACTGAGGTGTCAGTGTTGGTGCAGTATACAGCAAGGTAACACTGAGGTGTCAGTGTTGGTGCAGTATACAGCAAGGTAACACTGAGGTGTCAGTGTTGGTGCAGTATATAGCAAGGTAACACTGGGGTGTCAGTGTTGGTGCAGTATACAGCAAGGTAACACTGAGG
This sequence comes from Cherax destructor, assembly GCA_009830355.1. Classification (NCBI taxonomy): domain Eukaryota; kingdom Metazoa; phylum Arthropoda; class Malacostraca; order Decapoda; family Parastacidae; genus Cherax; species Cherax destructor. The sequence goes on from WNWK01001973.1 coordinate 162,474, forward strand.
TGTCAGTGTTGGTGCAGTATACAGCAAGGTAACACTGAGTGTCAGTGTTGGTGTATGCAAGGTAACATGGGTGTCATGTTGGTGCAGTATAAGCAAGGTACACTGAGTGTCAGGGCAGAATAGCAGGTAACACTGAGGTGTCAGTGTTGGTGCAGTATACAGCAAGGTATTAATTTGGAGGTTATTTTCTTGACTTTGTCTGGCAACACTAGATGTCATGTGGGTGGCCCCGTGTTTGGTGACCTTTGATGATGTATTGGTGATCGTTGTGTAGAATACATTCGTGACACGTTTCGCGCAGTCTCGTGTAAAGTGTAGAGGCAACTGCTTCGCCAGAGATGTTTTGCCAGAGTCCAAAGAGAAGTTTGGGAGAGAAAGTGGTAGTGAAATATGTCCCAAAACCGTGAATTACATGAAGGTAAGAGTGAATACCTTAGAAAAATACTGGAATAGTAAGAATAGACTGTCATTTAGAACTACCTAGAAGTAATGGTATCAGTAGCAGTAATGGTGGTACTAGCAGAGGTAACAGCAAAAATGATGATTTAAGTAGTAGAAATGGTGTTACTAGTAGCAAAGTGGCTATTCTTGTATCACACGGCGAACAAGCGGGGCCAGGAGCTGTGACTCGATCCCTGCAACCATAAATGGGTGAGTGCACAAGAAACTTACACGGTGTACCGGGACCAGGAGCTATGACTCGACCCTGCAACCACAAATAGGTGAGTATACACACACCCACAACAGTGTCAAATATAATTCAGACAGGCGATACCCAAGTGAGAAAACGACAAACTTAAGATCACAGTCAATGCTGCTCAAAAAGGTGATAAACGCTCCACTCTCCACTCAACTGCATTCAATTCACAATCAGTGAAGGAAGACTAGGGTAGCTCAACAAAGCTGCATTCAATTTACTCACTGAAAGAACACTATAGTTTTCTCTCTCTCTCTGGACCCCCTAAAAGTCATTTTTCTTCCTTTTACTTTGTATTCCACTCAGACAACTGTAATATTAACTGTACTTAATAATTCCTGTATTCAGGGTGACCCTTATTCCCCTCAGTGGTTCACTACCCCCTTCCCCTCAGTGGTTCACTACCCCCTTCCCTCAGTGGTTCACTACCCCCTTCCCCTCAGTGGTTCACTACCCCCTCTTCCCCTCCTCAGTGGTTCACTACCCCTTCCCTCAGTGGATCACTACCCCCTTAACCTCAGTGGTTCACTACACCCCTTCCCTCAGTGGATCACTCCCCCTTCCCTCAGTGGTTCACTATCCCCTTCCCTCAGTGGATCACTACCCCCTTCCCCTCAGTGGTTCACTACCCCCCTTCCCCTCAGTGGATCACTACCCCCTTCCCTCAGTGGTTCACTACCCCCTTCCCTCAGTGGTTCACTACCCCCTTCCCTCAGTGGTTCACTACCCCTTCCCTCAGTGGTTCACTACCCCTTCCCCTCAGTGGTTCACTACCCACTTCCCTCAGTGGATCACTACCCCCTTAACCTCAGTGGTTCACTACCCCCTTCCCCTCAGTGGATCACTACCCCCTTCCCTCAGTGGTTCACTATCCCCCTTCCCTCAGTGGATCACTACCCCCTTCCCTCAGTGGTTCACTACCCCCTTCCCCTCAGTGGATCACTACCCCCTTCCCCTCAGTGGTTCACTACCCCCTTCCCCTCAGTGGATCACTACCCCCTTCCCTCAGTGGTTCACTACCCCCCTTCCCCTCAGTGGTTCACTACCCCTTCCCCTCAGTGGTTAACTACCCCCTTCCCTCAGTGGATCACTACCCCCTTCCCCTCAGTGGTTCACTATCCCCTTCCCTCAGTGGTTCACTACCTCCCTTCCCCTCAGTGGTTCACTATCCCCTTCCCTCAGTGGTTCACTACCCCCTTCCCTCAGTGGTTCACTATCCCCTTCCCTCAGTGGTTCACTACCCCCTTCCCCTCAGTGGTTCACTACCCCCTTCCCTCAGTGGTTCACTATACCCCTTCCCCTCAGTGGTTCACTACCCCCTTCCCTCAGTGGTTCAATATCCCCTTCCCTCAGTGGTTCTCTACCCCACTTCCCTCAGTGGTTCACTACCCCTTCCACTCAGTGGTTCACTACCCCCTTCCCTCAGTGGTTCACTACCCCCTTCCCTCAGTGGTTCACTACCCCCTTCCCCTCAGTGGTTCACTATCCCCTTCCCTCAGTGGTTCACTACCCCCTTCCCCTCAGTTGTTCACTACCCCCTTCCCTCAGTGGTTCACTATCCCCTTCCCTCAGTGGTTCACTACCCCTTCCCTCAGTGGTTCACTATCCCCTTCCCCTCAGTGGTTCACTACCCCCTTCCCTCAGTGGTTCACTACCCCCTTCCCTCAGTGGTTCACACCCCATTCCCCTCAGTGGTTCACTACCCCCTTCCCTCAGTGGTTCACTACCCCTTCCCCTCAGTGGTTCACTATCCCCTTCCCTCAGTGGTTCACTACCCCTTCCCTCAGTGGTTCGCTACCCCCTTCCCTCAGTGGTTCACTACCCCATTCCCTCAGTGGTTCACTACCCCCTTCCCTCAGTGGTTCACTATCCCCTTCCCTCAGTGGTTCACTATCCCCTTCCCCTCAGTGGTTCACTACCCCTTCCCTCAGTGGTTCACTATCCCCCTTCCCTCAGTGGTTCACTACCCCCTTCCCTCAGTGGTTCACTATTCCCCTTCCCTCAGTGGTTCACTACCCCTTCCCTCAGGGTTCACTATCCCCTTCCCCTCAGTGGTTCACTACCCCCTTCCCCTCAGGGTTCACTATCCCCTTCCCTCAGTGGTTCACTCCCCCTTCCCTCAGTGTTTCACTACCCCCTTCCCCTCAGTGTTTCACTACCCCTTGCCCTCACTACCTCCCTCCCTCTCCATCTCCCGCCTACAATCCCCTCAGTGAGCCCCTCTCCTACATTTCTGGTCTTCTCTACTTGCTTCTCTTCCCCTCAGTGAACCTGCCCTCACTGCCCCTTCAGTGAACCTCCCCTCACTGTCCCCTCCAGTGAACCCTCCCTCACTGTCCCCTCCAGTGAACCCCTTCCCTCACAACCCTCCCCTCACTGCCCCCTCCAGTGAACCCCTTCCTTCAATCCCTCCCTCACTGCCAACTCCAGTGAACCCTTCCCTCAAAACCCTCCCTCACTGTCCTCCAGTGAACCCCTTCCCTCACAAACCCCTCCCCTCACTGTCCCCTCCAGTGAACCCCTTCCCTCACTATCCTCTTCCCTCAGTGCCCCCTCCAGTGAACCCCTTCCTCTGAGCCCTCCCTCACTGTCCCTCCAGTGAACCCTTCCCTCACACCCTCCCCTACTGCCCCTCAGTGACCCTTCCTCTAGCACCCTCCCTCACTGCCCTCCAGTGAACCCTTCCCTCACTACCCCTTCCTCACTGCCCCTCCAGTGAGACCTTCCCTCTAGCCTCCCTCACTCCCCTCCAGTGAACCCTTCCTCACTGCCCTCCTCACTGCCCTCCAGTGAACCCTTCCCTCACCCCTCCCTCCGTGCCTCTCAGTGAACCCTTCCCTCACTACCCCTCCCTCAGTGCCCCTCCAGTGAACCCTTCCTCACTACCCTTCCCTCACTGCCCTCCAGTGAACCCTTCCTCTACCCCTCCCCACTGTCCCTCCAGTGAACCTTCCCACTACCCCTTCCTCAATCCCTCCAGTGACCCTTCCCTCACTACCCCTCCCCTCAGTGCCCTCCAGTGAACCCTTCCCTCACTACCCCTCCTCACTGCCCTCCAGTGAACCCTTCCCTCACTACCCCCTCCCCTACATTTTTGCTCTTCTTCTCAACTTGCTTCTCCTCTTGTATCTTTTAATAACCTGTTATTTATCAACATTTTTCTCTTCCTCTCTTCTATTTATTCCTCGACGCACCAATTACTGCACCTTTCGCTCCTCCTCCTCCACACTTTTCAACCAACCTCCCGTTTTTATTCATCTGCTAATGGTCACTACATTTTGTACCTCCTCCTCCTCCTCTTCTTCGTCCTCCTCCTCTTCTTCTTCTTCGTCCTCCTCCTCTTCTTCTTCTTCTTCGTCCTCCTCCTCTTCTTTCTATTCCTGCTTCGCCGATTTTTAATGTATTTTTATGGGAAAATTTGTTCTTTTTGAGATAGTGGTAGTGGTTGTTGTGGTAGTGGTTGTTGTGGTAGTGGTGGTGATGGTGGTGGTAGTAGTGGTGGTTGTGGTGGTGGTGGTAGTAGTGGTGGTGGTAGTGGTGGTGGTTGTAGTAGTGGTGGTAGTGGTGGTGGTAGTGGTGGTGGTTGTGGTAGTAGTAGTGGTGTCTATCGGCAGGTCTTACTACCACTGGTCAACACTGGTGTTACCACCACTGGTCAACACTGGTGTTACTACCACTGGTCAACGCTGGTGTTACTACCACTGGTCAACACTGTTTACTACCCTGGTCAACACTGGTGTTACACCACACTGAATGGTCAACACTGGTGTTACCACCACTGGTCAACGCTGGTGTTACTACCACTGGTCAACGCTGGTGTTACTACCACTGGTCAACGCTGGTGTTACTACCACTGGTCAACACTGGTGTTACTACCACTGGTCAACACTGGTGTTACTACCACTGGTCAACACTGGTGTTACTACCACTGGTCAACACTGGTGTTACTACCACTGGTCAACACTGGTGTTACTACCACTGGTCAATGCTGGTGTTACCACCACTGGTCAACGCTGGTGTTACCACCACTGGTCAACATTGGTGTTACCACCAATGGTCAACACTGGTGTTACCACCACTGGTCAACACTCGTGTTACCACCACTGGTCAACACTGGTGTTACCACCACTGGTCAACACTGGTGTTACCACCACTGGTCAACACTGGTGTTACCACCACTGGTCAACACTGGTGTTACCACCACTGGTCAACACTGGTGTTACCACCGCACGGTCAACACTGGTGTTACCACCACTGGTCAACACTGGTGTTACTACCACTGGTCAACACTGGTGTTACCACCACTGGTCAACACTGTTGTTACCACCACTGGTCAACACTGGTGTTACCACCAATGGTCAACACTGGTGTTACCACCACTGGTCAACACTGGTGTTACAACCAATGGTCAACACTGGTGTTACCACCAATGGTCAACACTGGTGTTACCACCACTGGTCAACACTGGTGTTACCACCACTGGTCAACACTGGTGTTACCACCACTGGTCAACACTGGTGTTACCACAACTGGTCAACACTGGTGTTACCACCACTGTTACTACCACCGGTCAACACTGGTGTTACCACCACTGGTCAACACTGGTGTTACTACCACTGGTCAACACTGGTGTTACCACCAATGGTCAACACTGGTGTTACCACCACTGGTCAACACTGGTGTTACCACCACTGGTCAACACTGGTGTTACCACCACTGGTCAACACTGGTGTTACCACCAATGGTCAACACTGGTGTTACCACCACTGGTCAACACTGGTGTTACCACCACTGGTCAACACTGGTGTTACCACCACTGGTCAACACTGGTGTTACCACCACTGGTCAACACTGGTGTTACCACCACTGGTCAACACTGGTGTTACCACCACTGGTCAACACTGGTGTTACCACCACTGGTCAACACTGGTGTTACCACCAATGGTCAACACTGGTGTTACCACCACTGGTCAACACTGGTGTTACCACCAATGGTCAACATTGGTGTTACCACCAATGGTCAACACTCGTGTTACCACCACTGGTCAACACTGGTGTTACCACCACTGGTCAACACTGGTGTTACCACCACTGGTCAACACTGGTGTTACCACCACTGGTCAACACTGGTGTTACCACCACTGGTCAACACTGGTGTTACCACCACTGTTACTACCACCGGTCAACACTGGTGTTACCACCACTGGTCAACACTGGTGTTACCACCACTGGTCAACACTGGTGTTACCACCACTGGTCAACACTGGTGTTACCACCAATGGTCAACACTGGTGTTACCACCAATGGTCAACACTGGTGTTACCACCATTGGTCAACACTGGTGTTACCACCAATGGTCAACACTGGTGTTACCACCAATGGTCAACACTGGTGTTACCACCAATGGTCAACACTGGTGTTACCACCAATGGTCAACACTGGTGTTACCACCACTGGTCAACACTGGTGTTACCACCACTGGTCAACACTGGTGTTACCACCACTGGTCAACACTAGTGTTACTACCACTGGTCAACACTGGTGTTACCACCACTGGTCAACACTGGTGTTACCACCACTGGTCAACACTGGTGTTACCACCACTGGTCAACACTGGTGTTACCACCAATGGTCAACACTGGTGTTACCACCACTGGTTAACACTGGTGTTACCACCAATGGTCAACACTGGTGTTACCACCAATGGTCAACACTCGTGTTACCACCACTGGTCAACACTGGTGTTACCACCACTGGTCAACACTGGTGTTACCACCACTGGTCAACACTGTGTTACCACCACTGGTCAACACTGGTGTTACCACCAATGGTCAACACTGGTGTTACCACCACTGGTCAACACTGGTGTTACCACCAATGGTCAACACTGGTGTTACCACCAATGGTCAACACTGGTGTTACCACCAATGGTCAACACTGGTGTTACCACCACTGGTCAACACTGGTGTTACCACCAATGGTCAACACTGGTGTTACCACCACTGGTCAACACTGGTGTTACCACCACTGGTCAACACTGGTGTTACCACCACTGTATTACTTAGTTTTCATGTCAGAAGATCACTGAAAAAAGCGATTTATGGTCTAATATTAGTGCCTTATCCTCTCTGCAGGCGGACCATTGTGGACCACACCGGGCCACCCTGGTCATCCCACATCGTATACACAATGGGGCAAGGGATTTGAATACGTTTCCAGATCCAAATATACTTGGTGAGCAATGGTTGATGTGAAAAAAATGGGGAGAGGAGAAGCAAGAGGGAAGACGATGGGGAGAAGGATGGTGGGGAGAGGAGGGGTGCAATGGTCAACATTTCCTCCCCCTCCCTCTCTTCTTAAGATCTCCCTCCCCCTCCCTCTCTTCTTAAGATCTCCCTCCCCCTCCCTCTCTTTATATCCTTTCACCCACCTCTCATCCCCGTTCCCCTCCCTGTCTACTCCCTTCCTCCACCTCCCCCTCCCTTACAATGGGGGATGCATAAAAATTGACCAGTCTCAAAAAATTTGGTATAATTCGCTCTCGCCATGCTGGCAAAAGTACGACGCTACTCCCTGACCATCCTCCCCTCCCACTCCCCCTACCCCTCACACACAAACACACACACACACACAGGATCCTTACATAGCTTTAAGAAGAGGTACGACAAAGCTTATGGAGCTGGGAGAGAGTGGACGTACAGTGGTGGCGACCATTGAAGTGGCGGGGCCAGGAGCTGTGAATCGACCCCTGCAACCACAACTAGGTCAACACAAACACACACTTCACTTTAATATCTCCGGTGTTTTAATACACCAGCAAACAAGGGAGACAAACAAGGGAGACAAACACATGCGATGTTTCGCCAGTCATTCGAAAAGTTCAGGAAATTTTACAATTATCCCCTAATTCCCACATTCCTGCAGAAATGTAAACTAATATTCTTTACATTTACATTTATATATATATATATATATATATATATATATATATATATATATATATGACAGACAAATGTATATATTTACTATCCCTCGTGGATATATATCTACATATCTACATCGTAGATGTTTATATATCTACCTAAAGTTTATATGTCTACGTAGTAGATGATTATATTGATGTAGATACCTCGTAGAAGTTCATACAACTACTCATACATATCAAAAATGTATATAAACTTACCTTGCACACAACATAAATTTATAGTATAATGAAACTTACCTCAAGTCTGAAATGTATATAAACTGACATGGTACACACAATAAAAAAATATATATATATATATATATATATATATATATATATATATATATATATATATAAATCGGAGGATCAAAAGCCTACAATACACATTACAAATTTGTATTGGGAAGACTGGAGTATCGTCTAGTATGGTTCCTAGCAGGGTTCTGAAATAGTTTGATTCCTAGCATGGTTCTGAACTAGCACGGTTCCTAGAAGGGTTCTGAACTAGCATGGTTCTGAACTAGTATGGTTCTAAAGTAGCATGGTTCCTAGCACGGTTCAGAACTAGCATGGTTCTGAAGTAGCATGGTTCTGAAGTAGCATGGTTCTGAACTAGCAGGGTTCTGAACTAACAGGGTTCTGAACTTGCATAGTTCTAAACTAGTATGGTCCCTAGCAGGGTTCTGAACTAGCATGGTTCCTAGCAGGGTTCTGAACTAGCATGGTTCCTAGCAGGATTCTGAACTAGCATGGTTCTGAACTAGTATGGTCTCTAGCAGGGTTCTGAACTAGCATGGTTCCTAGCAGGGTTCTGAACTAGCATGGTTCCTAGCAGGGTTCCTAGCAGGATTCTGAACTAGCATGGTTCCTAGCAGGGTTCTGAACTAGCATGATTCCTAGTAGGGTTCTGAACTAGCATGGTTCTAAAGTAGCATGGTTCTGAACTAGCATGGTTCCTAGCAAGGTTCTGAACCAGAATGGTTCAAGGGTTCGGAACTAGCATAGTTCTTAGCAAGGTTTAGGGGTCTTGAACCAGGATGAATCCTAGCAAGGTTCAGGGGTAATGAACTAGGATTAATCCTAGTATGGTTAAGGGATCCTGTACTAGCATGGTAAAAGGGTCTTAAACTAGCATAGTTCTTAGCATGGTTCAGAGGTTCTGAACTAGCATAGTTCCTAGAAAGATTCAGAGGTCTTGAACTAGCATGGTTCAAAGGTCCTGAGCTAGCATAGTTCAGGGGTCCTGAACTAGCATGGTTCAGGGGCCCTGAGCTAGCATGGTTCAGGGGTCTTGAACTAGCATGGTTCAGGGGCCCTGAGCTAGCATGGTTCAAGGGCCCTGAGCTAAAATGGTTCAGGGGTCCTGAACTAGTATGGTTCAGGGGTCCCGAACTAGCCTGGTTTAGGGGTCCTGAGCTAGCATGGTTTAGGGGTCTTGAACTAGCATGGTTCAGGGGTCCCGAACTAGCATGGTTTAGGGGTCCTGAGCTAGCATGGTTCAGGGGTCCCGAACTAGCATGGTTTAGGGGTCCTGAGCTAGCATGGTTTAGGGGTCTTGGACTAGCATGGTTCAGGGGTCCTGAGCTAGCATGGTTCAGGGGTCCTGATCTAGCATGGTTCAGGGGTCCTGAGCTAGCACAGCTACTTGCTAGTCTCTGGCTCCTAAAACCAGCACAGATGGTAGCAGCTAGGTCCTGGGGTGACAAAGCACCGTGCTTCCTAGCAGGGCTGTGTGGTGTGAAACTAGCCTGGTCCGTGACAAGGCGGTGGAGAGCAGCGCACCAGTCACTACTACGACTGTAGTAACTGGTCATGGAAGACATGTAGCTACGGAAGGCAGGAGAGAAGGGGTACTCACCAGGGTTGGAGACCCACTCTTGCAGTGCCTTCTGCAGTCTCCTGACGTGTAAGGGCTTGGAGGCCATGCCAACTAGAGCCATGATCTCCAGAAACTCTTCTTCACCGGCCTCGCACAGCTGTTGTACATCGTCGCCTCCTGTAGGAGACACGTCAGACATCGGTGGTTGAAAATGTATTACAGGGTAGAGACAGGAGGTAATAATCCTGGTGCAGGAGGTTTCAGTAGTGGAGAGAGAGAGAGAGAGGTTAATGTTGAGAATATAAAAATACTACAATTATGGTAAAAAATGAACATGGGTGAAGGCAGAAGTGAGGTAGTGCTTACCTGCAGGAAGAAGACTCTGAAACAGAAGTTTGAGTAGATCTATAAGCCATTATGATAACATGAACGTAAATAAGTACATTTATGGAACAACCTGCAATGTAAACACAGACTGGTGTTGTGGTAGCCAGGCTTAGGCACAGTTACAAGTACTTCTGACAGTCTGGCAGACACACAGGCTGACTGATGTTGTGGTAGCCAGGCTTAGGCTCAGTTACAAGTACTTCTGACAGTCTGGCAGACACACAGGCTGACTGATGTTGTGGTAGCCAGGCTTAGGCTCAGTTACAAGTACTTCTGACAGTCTGGCAGACACACAGGCTGACTGATGTTGTGGTAGCCAGGCTTAGGCTCAGTTACAAGTACTCTGACAGTCTGGCAGACACACAGGCTGACTGATGTTGTGGTAGCCAGGCTTAGGCTCAGTTACAAGTACTTCTGACAGTCTGGCAGATACACAGGCTGACTGATGTTGTAGTAGCCAGGCTTAGGCTCAGTTACAAGTACTTCTGACAGTCTGGCAGACACACAGGCTGACTGATGTTGTGGTAGCCAGGCTTAGGCTCAGTTACAAGTACTTCTGACAGTCTGGCAGACACACAGGCTGACTGATGTTGTGGTAGCCAGGCTTAGGCTCAGTTACAAGTACTTCTGACAGTCTGGCAGACACACAGGCTGACTGATGTTGTAGTAGCCAGGCTTAGGCATAGTTACAAGTACTTCTGACAGTCTGGCAGATACACAGACTGATTGATGTTGTGGTACCCAGGCTTAGGCATAGTTACAAGTACTTCTGACAGTTTGGGAGACACACAGGCTGACTGATGTTGTGGTACCCAGGCTTAGGCATAGTTACAAGTACTTCTGACAGTTTGGGAGACACACAAATGATGATCAAACCAAATTCAAATTATGCGGCCAGTCCTGTGGTCACTATCTTGAACACTATGTGCTTAATTGTCCACTTATTGAGGAAAATAGAGATGACAGTATAATAACAATCCACAGGATGGATATGAGGTACACAATAAACTAGCCACTACCATCCACAGGATGGATATGAGATACACAATAAACTAGCCATTACCATCCCACAGGATGGATATGAGGTACACAATAAACTAGCCACTACCATCCACAGGATGGATATGATGTACACAATAAACTAGCCACTACCATCCACAGGATGGATATGAGGTACACAAACTAGCCACTACCATCCACAGGATGGGTATGAGGTACACAATAAACTAGCCACTACCATCCACAGGATGGATATGAGATACACAATAAACTAGCCATTCCCATCCCACAGGATGGATATGAGGTACACAATAAACTAGCCACTATCATCCACAGGATGGATATGATGTACACAATAAACTAGCCACTACCATCCACAGGATGGATATGAGGTACACAATAAACTAGCCACTACCATCCACAGGATGGATATGAGGTACACAAACTAGCCACTACCATCCACAGGATGGATATGAGGTACACAAACTAGCCACTACCATCCACAGGATGGATATGAGGTACACAATAAACTAGCCACTACCATCCAGAAGATGTGGAGGTCAGTAGAGTTGTAATAGAGCACAGTGTCATCAGTCGAATGTTACAGTGTACTTCAAGCTGTGGAATGTTTACAGTGTACTTCAAGCTGTGGAATGTTACAGTGTACTTCATGCTGTGGAATGTTAGTGTACTTCAAGCTGTGGAATGTTACAGTGTACATCAATCTGTGGAATGTTAGTGTACTTCAAGCTGTGGAATGTTACAGTGTACTTCAAGCTATGGAATGTTACAGTGTACTTCAAGCTGTGGAATGTTACAGTGTACTTCAAGCTGTGGAATGCTACAGTGTACTTCAAACTGTGGAATGTTAGTGTACTTCAAGCTGTGGAATGTTACAGTGTACTTCAAGCTGTGGAATGTTTACAGTGTACTTCAAGCTGTGGAATGTTACAGTGTACTTCAAGCTGTGGAATGTTACAGTGTACATCAAGCTGTGGAATGTTACAGTGTACTTCAAGCTGTGGAATGTTACAGTGTACTTCAAGCTGTGGAATGTTAGTGTACTTCAAGCTGTGGAATGTTACAGTGTACTTCAAGCTGTGGAATGCTACAGTGTACTTCAAACTGTGGAATGTTATAGAGAACTTTCAAGCTGTCGAATGTTATAGTGAACTTTCAAGGTGTGGAATGTTATAGTGTACTTTCAAGCTGTTAAATGTTAGTGAACTTTCAAGCTGTGGAATTTTATAGTGTACTTTCAAGGTGTAGAATGTTATACTGAACTTCAAGCTGTGGAATGTTATAGTGAACTTTCATGCTGTGGAATGTTATAGTGTACTTTCAAGCTGTGGAATGTTAGTGTACTTTCAAGCTGTGGAATGTTATAGTATACTTTGAAGCTGTGGAATGTTATAGTGTATTTTGAAGCTGTGGAATGTTATAGTGTACTTCAAACTGTGGAATGTTATAGTGAACTTTCAAGCTGTGGAATGTTATAGTGAACTTTCAAGCTGTGGAATGTAATAATGAACTTCAAGCTGTGGAATGTTATAGTGTACTTCAAACTGTGGAATGTTATAGTGAACTTTCAAGCTGTGGAATGTTATAGTGAACTTTTAAGCTGTGGAATGTTATAGTGAACTTTCAAGCTGTGGAATGTTATAGTGAACTTCAAGATGTGGAATGTTATAGTGAACTTTCAAGCTGTGGAATGTCATAGTGTACTTTCAAGCTGTGGAATGTTAGTGTACTTCAAGCTGTGGAATGTTATAGTGAACTTTAAAGCTGTGGAGTGTTATAGTGAAATTCAAGCTGTGGAATGTTATAGTGAACTTTGAAATTGTGGAATGTTATAGTGAAATTCAAGCTGTGGAATGTTATAGCGTACTTTGAAGCTGTGGAATGTTATAGTGTACTTCAAACTGTGGAATGTTATAGTGAGCTTCAAGCTGTGGAATGTTATAGTGTATTTTGAATCTGTGGAATGTTAGAGTGTACTTCAAACTGTAGAATGTTATAGTGTACTTCAAACTGTGGAATGTTATAGTGAACTTCAAGCTGTGGAATGTTATAGTGTACTTCAAGCTGTGGAATGTTATAGTGTACTTCAAACTGTGGAATGTTATAGTGTACTTCAAACTGTGGAATGTTATAGTGTTCAAGCTGTGGAATGTTATAGTGAACTTTCAAGCTGTGGAATGTTATAGTGAACTTTCAAGCTGTGGAATGTTATAGTGAATTTTCAAGCTGTGGAATGTTCTAATGAACTTTCAAGCTGTGGAATGTTCTAATGAACTTCAAGCTGTGGAATATTATAGTGAACTTTCAAGCTGTGGAATGTTATAGTGTACTTTCAAGCTGTGGAATGTTAGTGAACTTTCAAGCTGTGGAATGTTATAGTGAACTTCAAGCTGTGGAATGTTATAGTGAACTTCAAGCTGAGGAATGTTATAGTGAACTTCAAGCTGTGAAATGTTATAGTGAACTTCAAGCTGTGAAAAGTTATAGTGAACTTTAAGCTGTGGAATGTTAGTGAACTTTCAAGATGCGAAACGTTATAGTGTACTTCAAGCTGTAGAATGTTTTAGTGAACTTCAAGCTGTGGAATGTTATAGTATACTTCAAGCTGTGGAATGTTATAGTGAACTTTGAAGCTGTGGAATGTTATAGTGAACTTTCAAGCTGTTGAATGTTATAGTGAACTTCAAGCAGTGGAATGTTATAGTGTACTTTCAAGCTGTGGAATGTTTAGTGACCTTCAAGCTGTGGAATGTTATAGTGTACTTTCAAGCTGCGGAATGTTATAGTGCACTTCAAGCTATGGAATGTTATAGTGAACTTTCAAGCTATGGAATGTTATAGTGAACTTTCAAGCTGTGGAATGTTATAGTGTACTATAAACTGTGGAATGTTATAGTGAACTTTCAAGCTGTGGAATATTATAGTGAACTTTCAAGCTGTGGAATGTTATAGTGAACTTTCAAGCTGTGGAATGTTCTTTTAAGCTGTGAAATGTTCTTGTGAACTTTCAAGCTGTGGAATTTTATAGTGAACTTCAAGCTGTGGAATGTTATAGTGAACTTCAAGCTGTGGAATGTTATAGTGTACTTTCAAGCTGTGGAATGTTTAGTGAACTTCAAGCTGTGGAATGTTATAGTGTACTTTGAAGCTGTGGAATGTTATAGTGTACTTTTAAGTTGTGGAATGTTATAGTGTACTTTCAAGCTGTGGAATGTTATAGTGAACTTTCAAGCTGTGGAATGTTATAGTGAACTTTCAAGCTGTGGAATGTTATAGTGAACTTTCAAGCTGTGGAATGTTATAGTGAATTTTCAAGCTGTGGAATGTTAGTTTACTTCAAGCTGTGGAATGTTATAGTGAACTTCAAGCTGTGGAATGTTATAGTGAACTTCAAGCTGTGGAATGTTATAGTGAACTTCAAGCTGTGGAATGTTATAGTGAACTTCAAGCTGTGGAATGTTATAGTGAACTTCAAGCTGTGGAATGTTATAGTGAACTTCAAGCTGTGGAATGTTATAGTAAAATTTCAAGCTGTGGAATGTTATAGTGAATCACTTCAAGCTGTGGAATGTTATAGTGAACTTTCAAGCTGTGGAATGTTATATTGTACTTTCAAGCTGTTGAATGTTATAGTGAACTTTCAAGCTGAGGAATGTTCTTTCAAGCTGTGGAATGTTCAAGTGAACTTTCAAGCTGTGGAATGTTGTAGTGAACTTTCAAGCTGTGGAATATCATAGTGTACTTTCAAGCTGTGGAATGTTATAGTGAACTTCAAGCTGTGGAATGTTATAGTAAAATTTCAAGCTGTGAAATGTTATATTGTACTTTCAAGCTGTTGAATGTTATAGTGAACTTTCAAGCTGAGGAATGTTCTTTCAAGCTGTGGAATGTTCAAGTGAACTTTCAAGCTGTGGAATGTTATAGTGAATCACTTCAAGCTGTGGAATGTTATAGTGAATCACTTCAAGCTGTGGAATGTTATAGTGAATCAGTTCAAGCTGAGGAATGTTATAGTGAATCACTTCAAGCTGTGGAATGTTATAGTGAATCAGTTCAAGCTGAGGAATGTTATAGTGAATCACTTTAAGCTGTGGAATGTTATAGTGAACTTCAAGCTGTGGAATGTTATAGTGAACTTTCAAGCTGTGGAATGTTATATTGTACTTTCAAGCTGTTGAATGTTATAGTGAACTTTCAAGCTGAGGAATGTTCTTTCAAGCTGTGGAATGTTCAAGTGAACTTTCAAGCTGTGGAATGTTATAGTGAACTTTCAAGCTGTGGAATGTCATAGTGTACTTTCAAGCTGTGGAATGTTAGTGAACTTTCAAGCTGTGGAATGTTATAGTGTACTTCAAGCTGTGGAATGTTATAGTGTACTTCAAGCTGTGGAATGTTATAGTGAACTTTCAAGCTGTGGAGTGTTATAGTGTACTTTCAAGCTGTGGAATGTTAAAGTGAACTTCAAGCTGTGGAATGTTATAGTGAACTTCAAGCTGTGGAATGTTATAGTGAACTTCAAGCTGTGGAATGTTATAGTGAACTTTCAAGCTGTGGAATGTTATATTGTATTTTGAAGCTGTAGAATGTTAGTGCACTTCAAACTGTGGAATGTTATAGTGAACTTCAAGCTGTGGAATGTTATAGTGAACTTCAAGCTGTGGAATGTTATAGTGAACTTTCAAGCTGTGGAATGTTATAGTGTACTTCAAGCTGTGGAATTTTATAGTGAACTTTCAAGCTGTGGAATTTTATAGTGAACTTTCAAGCTGTGGAATGTTATAGTGAACTTCAAGCTGTGGAATGTTATAGTGTACTTCAAACTGTATAATGTTATAGTGAACTTTCAAGCTGTGGAATGTTATAGTGAACTTTCAAGCTGTGGAATGTTATAGTGAACTTCAAACTGTGGAATGTTATAGTGTACTTCAAGCTGTGGAATGTTATAGTGTACTTCAAGCTGTGGAATGTTATAGTGTACTTCAAACTGTATAATGTTATAGTGAACTTTCAAGCTGTGGAATGTTATAGTGAACTTTCAAGCTGTGGAATGTTATAGTGAACTTCAAACTGTGGAATGTTATAGTGTACTTCAAGCTGTAGAATGTTATAGTGTACTTCAAGCTGTGGAATGTTATAGTGTACTTCAAACTGTGGAATTTTATAGTGTACTTCAAGCTGTAGAATTTTATAGTGTACTTCAAACTGTGGAATGTTATAGTGTACTTCAAGCTGTGGAATGTTATAGTGTACTTCAAGCTGTGGAATGTTATAGTGTACTTCAAACTGTGGAATGTTATAGTGTACTTCAAGCTGTAGAATGTTATAGTGTACTTCAAACTGTGGAATGTTATAGTGTACTTCAAGCTGTAGAATGTTATAGTGTACTTCAAACTGTGGAATGTTATAGTGAACTTCAAACTGTGGAATGTTATAGTGAACTTCAAACTGTGGAATGTTATAGTGAACTTCAAACTGTGGAATGTTATAGTGAACTTCAAACTGTGGAATGTTATAGTGAACTTCAAACTGTGGAATGTAGGATACACATTACAAAGTTCAGCACAGTGTGCAACAATGGTGAGATTATCTGCAACATCTGCAAGATGCAAGCTAGTGAGGCATGACCTACCTTACCATCCCCCCTCCCTATCTTCCTTCCCTTACCTATCTACCTCCCTCCCTCTCTCTTCCTCCCCCTACCTCCCTCCCTCCCTATCTTCCTCCACAACCTCCCTCCCTCCCTATATTCCTCCCCTACCTCCCTATCTTCCCCCCTCTCTCTCTACCTCCCTCTCCCTCTTTCTTTCTCCACTATCATTCCTAAGTGTTGTACGACTCTTACGAGTTTAGCGCTTACTTTTAGGAAGTTTATACATATATATACAGCAGTCCCCCCAAATTCGCGGGGGTTACGTTCCAAGACCACCCGCGAATTTGGAGAAACTGCGAATTCTGGAAACGGAAAAAAAAATGCCTATAAATGCCTATTTTTATTTTTATTTAACTCCTAAATATGCCCCCAAAACACTTTAATTTCAAACTGAGTTTCATACATCACCCTTAAAACAACAACAAGAATGTAAAGATAAACCCGTATACAGTACTGTACTGCTACGTCTCCCGCTCCACTAGAATGTAAAATACCGATGTTACCCCCGTATGTACTGTAATTCATGCAACCCCGTTTTCTTGGTAGTATATTGTAATTCATGCAACCCCGTTTTCTTTGGTATACTGTAATTCATGGAACCCCGTTTTCTTTGGTATTCGTATGGTAAATATATGGTAATAATATAATTTAGTAAAAGTAATTTATATATTATTATTATATTTTATATGGAAATTTTCCTGAATTTACATTAATATTTATGTTACAAAATTATTAAAATATATTTCTCTTAATACTTAGCACTAAAACACATAAAAAATTATATATTGCCAAGGGAGCCGCGTTCAGTCCTGGGCAAGGGAGAGCATTATATGTATACGTATTCACAGTATCTAAATCACCTAATCCCGTGGATTTTGTCCCATATTTCCGGTGTCCCATCAACGCAGCTGTTACCTTAACCCACCAAAATTAACCTATCAGACAATTTACGAATTTACGTCAAATAACGCAGTTAAGCAAAATTTACGTCAAATAACGCAGTTAAGCAAAATTTACGTCAAATAACGCAGTTAAGCAAAATTTACGTCAAATAACGCAGTTAAGCAAAATTTACGTCAAATAACGCAGTTAAGCAAAATTTACGTCAAATAACGCAGTTAAACAAAATAATTTACGTCAAATATATTAATTTACGAAAAAAATAATTGAAATTACGTTAAGTAAAACAGACCAAATTAACACAAAATAACGTAATTAACGATACATATAATAACGTGATTATCGATACATGAAATAACGTAATATACGAAAAATACAACTGCTTAATTTACAATAAAATAGCTTAAATTTACAATACAATGGCTTAAATTTACAATACAATGGCTTAATTTACAATACAATGGCTTAATTTACAATACAATGGCTTAATTTACAATACAATGGCTTAATTTACAATACAATGGCTTAATTTACAATACAATGGCTTAATTTACAATACAATGGCTTAATTTACAATACAATGGCTTAATTTACAATAGCTTAAGCTACTAAATTTTGCTAATTTTCTGTAAGATACAAAAGCTGAACTGGGTTGACGTAATACCTCTATAGTGATCCATGGTGATCCACAGTGATCCATGGTGATCCACAGTGATTACAGTGAATCATAATGGTCTATAATGATCCATAGTGAGCCACAATGATCCAGTGATCCCCAGGAATCCACAATGATCCACCGGAATCCATAGTGATCCAGTGATCCACAGGAATCCATAGTGATCCACAATGATCCACCGGAATCCATAGTGATCCAGTGATCCACAGTGATCCAGTGATCCACAGTGATCCAGTGATCCACAGGAATCCATAGTGATCCAGTTATCCACAGGAATTCATAGTGATCCAGTGATCCATAGCAATCCACAGGCTATGGATTACTGGATCCACAGCGATCCACATAGCCTAGACATGTGCTACGTAATCTAGACATGTGCTACATAGCCTAGACATGTGCTACATAGCCTAGACATGTGCTACATAGCCTAGACATGTGCTACGTAACCTAGACATGTGCTACATAGCCTAGACATGTGCTACATAGCCTAGACATGTGCTACATAGCCTAGACATGTGCTACGTAACCTAGACATGTGCTACATAGCCTAGACATGTGCTACGTAACCTAGACATGTGCTACATAGCCTAGACATGTGCTACGTAACCTAGACATGTGCTACATAGCCTAGACATGTGCTACGTAACCTAGACATGCCCTACGTAGGCAATTCTACTGCTACTTGGACCAGACATAATGCGCGTGCAGATGAAAGAGAAAGTAACAAAAACAGACAGTAAAAACAAATAAACAAAGAAACAAAATTCTTGAGTGTATTAAATTGAAGTTTTATGAATATATATATATATATATATATATATATATATATATATATATATATATATATATATATATATATATATATATATATATATATACACACAGGGTGTGGACAAAATAATATGAACACCTGCTAATTAAACTGTCGACCTGTGTAACTGTGTCGACCTGCGTAACTGTGTCGACCTGCGTAACTAACTGTCGACATGTCGACATTTGAGAACGAGGTAGAGGCAAGACTGAGCGACCTTGTTGGAGCAGTGGTTGCTGGAGCATCAGTCACCACAACTGCTAAGATGTTTGAAGTGTCTGTATGGTCATGTCCACAGTGATGGTGATACATGCTCCAACAACATCACTCGTGGAGGCAACAAGCTGTATAACCAGGACTCTCCAGTAACCAGGACCCTCCAGTATTAAAGTGTATTAATGCTGGTAGAATTACCCACAATATGTTAGACAGAAATGCAACTAATGTAACATTTTACTGTGGCAACGTTTCGCTCTCCAGGAGCTCTATCAAGCTCCTGGAGAGCTTGATAAAGCTCCTTTTATCTAACAGTATTAAAGTGTATTGTGTCAAAACGTCGTAAAATTACAGCTGCAAAAGTGAGTGCAGAGCTAAATCAGCTGTGCAGTTGGTCGTGGGCTCCCTGCAGCTGCATATCATCGCAAGGCTCCAATTGCTAAACCCTTCTTTTCATAAGCAAATATTGCAAATTGTAAAAAAAGGTGTAATGACCATAAAAACTAGACAATGAACCAATGGAAGAACATTCTGTACTCGACCAATCTTCCCTTCCACTTTCCTCAACTGGCAGAATTTACGACTGGAGACAGTCTAAAGAAGTTCGTGAAGCATGGAGGCGGATCCATGATGATTTGGGCAGCAATATCGTGGAACTGTCTTGGCCCTGCACTAACCCCATGTGGGTCAACACCAAAACATATTTATAGATTTTGGGCGACCAATATCAACAAATGGTACAAACACTGGTACTAACATTGTTACCCAGTGGTGGCCCTATCTTGCAAGATGATAACGCAACAATTCACACCGCTAGAGTTGTTCAAAAATAACATGAAGAACATGAGAGTGAAGATGAACACTTGGACTGGCCTCCACAATCACCGGATCTAAATATTATGGAGCATCTGTGAGGTCAATTGGAACAGCAAATCAGGAACCTCTCAACACCCAGGGTAATGAAGAGTTAGAAGAGGTTGTGTTCAAGGAACCTCACAACACCCAGGGTAATGTTTACGTGTTACATGACTCAATTCCTCAACTAACTGGTGATGTTTTAGCCCCAAATGGAGGACCCAACTCCATATTCAAAATAAACAAATGCTAAATAACAAGGTGTTCATATTTTGTCCAACCCCCGTATATATTAGATGGTAAACAGATCTATTACTAAATTTCATTAGTCCACCCTTAATTACTGATTTAAAATAGTCCACCATTAATTTCTCAACTTCAGTACTTAGGTACAATAGTCTAATATCAATTATTAACTCCCAGTAATAAAAGACTGACAAATTCTAGCACCTCTTACGTAGGCTAAACTTAAAAAAATATATTATACACCTTACTAAATAATAAAAAAAATCAATGAAGCAAATATTTTATATATATATATATATATATATATATATATATATATATATATATATATATATATATATATATATATATACGTATATATATATATGTGTGTGTGTGTGTGTATGTGTGTGTGTGTGTGTGTGTGTGTGTGTGTGTGTGTGTGTGTGTGTGTGTGTGGTGTGTGTAATAAAGTTAACTGTGAGGCAATAAAAGTCAATATAGATGCTAACTAGCACTAATAGGGAGTATGCAAATAAAACAACACTGAGATAGGTAGGTAGTTTGGTAGGCAGATAGGTAGCATTAATAAGACTATACTGACTGTTGTTCCATAATGACCTTTGACTCTACCTTGACTGATGAAAGTGTCGTAGTAATTGAGCAGGTTGGCTCTTTGTAACACCCGGTACAGCTGTAACTCAGACTCGTTGGAAGGTTGTGATGTCACCGCCACTGTAACAACAACAACAACATCTTAATAACAAACAACTTACAATAATAATACATAATAATAATAATACATAAAATTACATAATAATAATACATAATAATAATATAACTATTAATAATCAGAAAATAACATTATTATTACAAATTATTATTAATAACAGTATTAATAATCAGAAAATAATAATGACAGTGCTCAATGACATGTAAATTATTAAATTGTAAATAATAATAATAATAATAATAATAATAATAATAATAATAATTGCCAAAGATATATTGATTATCATTGACAAGGTTGATTTGAATTACTATGTGATTATAATACATGAAATATACACTGAAGTGTATTACTAGCAGTGCATATACACTGTGTATGTCTAGCAGTGTATTTACACTGAAGTATATGTCTAGCAGTGTATATACACTGAGGTGTATGTCTAGCAGTGTATATACACTGAAGTATATGTCTAGCAGTGTATATACACTGAAGTGTATGTCTAGCAAAGCATATACACTGAGGTGTATGTCTAGCAGTGTATATACACTGAAGTGTATGTCTAGCAGTGTATATACACTGAGGTGTATGTCTAGCAGTGTATATACACTGAAGTGTATGTCTAGCAGTGTATATACACTGAGTATTGTCTAGCAGTGTATATACACTGAGTGTATTCTAAAAGCTATACACTGGGTGTATGTCTGCAGCCTATATACACTGAGGTGATGTCTAGCAGTGTATATACACTGAAGTGTATGTCTGCAGTGTATACACTGAGAGGTGTATATCTCAGTGTATATACACTGGTAGTTTCATTAATCAGTATTTTAGGTATTAAAGTATTCTGACTGTGATGTCAGGTGACATGCAGCCTTCACGACCCTCGTGTAGTAGAGACTTTAAACCCCATTAACCAACCTTAATGACCCTCTGTAGTAGATAGACTTTAAACCCCATTAACCAACCTTAATGACCCTCGTGTAGTAGATAACTTTAAACCCCATTAACCAACCTTAATGACCCTCGTGTAGTAGATATACTTTAAACCCCATTAACCAACCTTAATGACCCTCGTGTAGTAGATAGACTTTAAACCCCATTAACCAACCTTAATGACCCTCGTGTAGTAGATAGACTTTAAACCCCATTAACCAACCTTAATGACCCTCGTGTAGTAGACTACCACAATCCACCACACAACACTACCACAAACAACCATTACCACAATCCACCACACAACACTACCACAATCCACCACACAACACTACCACAATCCACCACACAACACTAAAACAATCCACCATAACACTACCACAATCACCACGCAACACTAACACAATCCACAACACAAAACTACAACAATCGTACACACAACACTACCACAATCCACCATACAACACTACAACAATCCACCACACAACACTACCACAATCCACCACACAACACTACCACAATCCACCACACAACACTATCACAATCCACCACACAACACTACCACAATTAACCATACAACACTACCACAATCCACCACACAACACTACCACAATTCACCACACAACACTACCACAATCCACCATACAACACTACCACAATCGACCACACACTACTACAATCACCATACATCACTACCACAATCCACCACACAACACTACCACAATCCACCATACAACACTACCACAATCCACCATACAACACTACCACAATCCACCATACATTACCACAATCCACCACACATTACCACAATCCACCACAAACTACCACAATCCACAACACAACACTACCACAATCCACCATACAACACTACCACAATTCACCACACAACACTACCACAATCCACCACACAACTACAATCACCACAAAACACTACCACAATCCACCACACAACACTACCACAATCCACCATACAACACTACCACAATCCACTACACAACACTACCGCAATCCACCACACAACACTACCACAATCCACCACACAACTACAATCACCACAAAACACTACCACAATCCACCACACAACACTACCACAATCCACCACACAACACTACCACAATCCACCATACAACACTACCACAATCCACCATACAACACTACCACAATCCACCACACTACTACAATAACCACAAAACACTACCACAATCCACCACACAACACTGCTACAATCCAATACACAACATTACCACAATCACCACACAACACTACCACAATCCACCACACAACACTACCACAATCCACCACACAACACTACCACAATCCACCATACAACACTACCCAAACCACCCAAAAACCACCCCCACAACCTCCCAAAAACCCAAACCCCACCCAACCTCCACAACCCCACACACACACTTCACATTCCACCCACACCCAAAACCCCCACAAGCTCCACAAACATCAAACACCCCACACAACCACAAACCACCACCACACCACCACCCACTTCTGATCACCACCAACCCCTGAAACCCCCCATGGGCCCCGCAAACCACCCATGCTTCTACCCGTCCACCACACAACCCACCACCAATCCACCCCCCAAACCCACACAATCCCACAACTACCCCAAAACCCCCCCACATCCCACAACCCCACACAAACCCCCGTCCACCACCACCCCACCCGCACCTGCCACTTTACCGACCCGATCACCCCCAACCCCCACCGCACCAAAACCCACAAAATCAAACACCCACAACCACCATCCACCCCAAACCCACCACAATCCCCACACAACACCCCACACAACCACCACCGATCCCCACACAACCCCACAAACCCCCACCAACCCCCCAATCCTCCCCCCCTACCAATCCCCCACCAAAACCCAATCCCCCACACAACCCACCAAAACCACACCAAAATCCACATCAACACAAACCACCCCCACCCACCCCAATCCCCCAAAACCCCTACCACATCCCACACAACCTACCCAAACCCACCAACACTCAACCCACCCTTCCAAAACCACCACACCTGCCAAGTCCACACAGCCTCCACACCCACAACCTCCAAAACCCCCCCACAACACCACCCAAAACCACCAGCAACCTACCCCCAATCCCCCAACAACCTCCCACCCCCCAACACTACCTGTCACCCCACAACCCCCCCCAAAAACCTCCTGATCCCCCACCAACGCACCTGATCCCCCCACAACGCTCCCATCCCACAACCTCCAAACCCCCAAAAACTGCCCAATCCCCCGCCTGCCACCCAACATCCACGCAAACCTCCACAAACCCCCACAACACTCCCAAAACCACTTCACAACGCCCGATCCCCCCCAGCCTGCCCAAACCACCCACACACTCCAATCCCCCGCACACACTCCATCCCCCCCCACTCCCAAAACCCCCGCACAATACCACAACACACCTTTCCCCCCAAACACCACAAACACTCCCAATCACTAAAAAACCCCCGTCCGCACAACCACACAAAACCCAAATCACCCACAACACCACCCCCACACAACCTGTCCCCCCAAAAACCCATCCACCACCAACCTCCCAAACCCCCACACCAAACCCAAACCACCACCCACACCACCCAAAACCAAACCCCAAACACCACACCCCCTCCCAAACACCAACCCAAACCCACACCCTGATCAACACACACTCCCCGAAACACCACACAACACTACAGCCCCCAAAATCCCCTCCCCCCACAACCTCCATCACCCCAAAACACCCAATCCCCACTCCGATCCCACAAAACCTGCCCCATCAACCCCCATCCACCCCCCCCCCTGATCCCAAAACACTGCCCGCCCACTCCCAATCCCCAAAAAACCCGCAAATCCCCAAAACCGCCGATCCAGGCCCGGCCGATCCCCCCACAACGCCCCCCACCGTCCGGCACAACCCACCACCACACCAGGACTATACCCCCCGCAACCTCCATCCCCCACAGTCTGCCACCACACCCCCCACACCACCACCAAACACTACTCACCCAACCTACCCAATCCCACACAACCCCCAAACACCACAACCTGCCACCCCCACACAACCCCCAAAACCCCCACCAAAAAAATCCCAAAACCCACACACTCCGTCCCCCACACACAACGCACCACACCCCCCCAAAACCCACCACACCACACCAACCCCCAAAACCCCCCAAAAACCCCCCCATCCCACAAACCCACACGCCCCATCACAACACAAACCCCAAACCACACCCCACCGTCCACCACACCAAACCCGCATCCACAGCCAAACCCCCAACGCTGCCTGATCACCCCACACCTCCTTCCCCCCACACAACACCACCACACAACGCTACCAAATCCCCCCACACACAACACTACCATCCCCCACACAACCCCACAAACCCCCACACAACCTACCAACCCCCACACCAACAATCCACCCACCCCATACCCGTCACCACACAAACACTACATCCCCGACACACCACCACCTAAAAATCCCCAACCCAACACTCCCAAAACCAAAACCCCAACACGCTAAAAAACCCCCCACTCCAATCCCCCACACCAACCTCAAACCCCCACCCACATACCAAAACCACCGACTACCACAATCCCACACAAACCCACCCCAAACACCACCACAACCTCCCAAAAACCACCCAAAACCGCACCACAACAACTGCCACCGTCACCCCCAACACTGCCACATCACCACCACCCTCCACACACACTACCCCACCACCCCACAACCACCACCACCGCCTGCCATCACCCCAACCTTCCGTCTGCCCACAACACCCTCACCCCCAACCCACCAATCCACACACAACACCACCCACAACCCCTGCCCCCCACAACCCCCCACACAACGCTACCACAATCCACCACACAACGCTACATTATTCAACATAAACACAACAGTTCACTAATTAAGCCAACACACCAGAGCAAGTACAAACATTGCAAATAAGCGTAACAAACATTATAGGACCTACAACTACCCCCCATGGTAACCACAACACCTTTAACACCACTGCTATGGGGGTAACCACAATCTGTCAGTGGTCCTGGGGACTATCTGCTCTGTCAGTGGTCCTGGGGACTATCTGCCCCAAGACTCAGATTAAGACCAGGTCCCCCACGTTGGAAATGAAAGCAGAGTCTACTGTATATTGTAGATGATTGTAAGACTTACCTGGCATCTTACGTGTTGATGAGACAGTAAGATTTACCTGGCATCTTACGTGTTGATGAGACAGTAAGATTTACCTGGCATCTTACGTGTTGATGAGACAGTAAGATTTACCTGGCATCTTACGTGTTGATGAGACAGTAAGATTTACCTGGCATCTTACGCGTGTATAGAGAAAAAAAATCAACAATACTGTCAAGAGTGCAAAACATTTACCAGGCTTCCAATCCTCCCATACACAACATGGGTGAAACAAGTGAGAAATTTAGAGACGAAACGTATTACGACGTTTTGGGTCTCTGCTGGACCAATATCACCACGTTTCGCTCACTCCCGGACCCTCAACAAGACAAAACGCATCAATGTACCCTCAAAATCGTGTTGATTATCCATTACTGTGGATGCCGGAAGTTGACGAGTGAGCGAGCCGTAGCGCTGATACATCAGTCAGCCGTCATCGCCGTCAGCACCGCCGTCAGCACCGCCACTGCTACCACTACCACCTGTTTAAAAACCACCACTACCAGCCCCCTCACAAACCACCGCTACTAGCACAGGGTATATAGACTGAGAGATGTATATATCTCTCAGGGTATATACGCTTAATATATTCCAAGTTCCTACAGTAGGAATTAGAGTACTGGTGAGAGGCTAGTGTTACTGGGGAGTAGCAGCGCTACTAGTACTACCAGCACTACCAGCGCTACCACCAGCACCACTACACTCAGCTCAGCGCAAAAACACCAACTGAATGAAATCTACCTAGATGGTCCAGGAGGAAAGATGATGGGGGTGATGGGGGTGATGGGGGTGATGGGGGTGATGGGGTGATGGGGAAGTGTGGGAATGGGGGAGGAATGCACAGGGGGTGTGAATGGGTTGAGTTATGGGTAGGTGCATTGACTGAGTGAGGGAGGGAGGGAGGGTGGGAGAGAGGGAAGGGGGAGGTAGAGGGAGAGAAAAGCAAATGTGAGGCAGGGAGGAGGGAGTGGAGGAATATAGGGGGAGGGAAGGTGAGACAGAGGGAGGAATAGACATAAGGAGGGAGGGTGAGACACAGGGAGGAATAGACATGGGGAGGGAGGAGGAAAATAGGGAGGGAAGTACTGAGGGAGAAAATGAAGGAATATGAGAGGGAGATATACAAGCTGCAGGAGGGGAGAGGATGGAAGGGAAGGGAGGGAAGAGGAGGAGGGGGATAAATTGCAGCAAGAGAACTATGGCTAGCAGGAGGGGCAGAGGGGGAGGGAGGGAAGGGAAATAAGCTAAAGGAATGGGGAGTGAGGGGATTGGTCGCAATGATGGGGAAGCAGGGGGAGCGGGGAGCGAGGGGAATTAGGGGGACTGCAACGTATACAGGACAAATGAAATGAAAAAAAGAGGAACTGAGAGAAAGAACGAAAAGAGAGATGTATATACCTATTCAAATATATATATATATATATATATATATATATATATAATATATATATTATAAACTGCACTACCACAATCCACCACACACTACCACAATCCACCACACAACACTACCACAATCCACCACACAACACTACCACAATCCACCACACAACACTACCACAATCCACCACACAACACTACCACAATCCACCACACAACACTACCACAATCCACACACACAACACTACCACAATCCACCACACAACACTACCACAATCCACCACACACAACACTACCACAATCCACCACACACAACACTACGCAGTTACTGTGAAGGCAGCAACAGCAGTGCTGTAGTTACTGTGAAGGCAGCAACAGCAGTGCTGCAGTTACTGTGAAGGCAGCAACAGCAGTGCTGCAGTTACTGTGAAGGCAGCAACAGCAGTGCTGCAGTTACTGTGGAGGCAGCAACAGCAGTGTTGCAGTTACTGTGAAGGCAGCAACAGCAGTGCTGCAGTTACTGTGAAGGCAGCAACAGCAGTGCTGCAGTTACTGTGAAGGCAGCAACAGCAGTGCTGCAGTTACTGTGGAGGCAGCAACAGCAGTGTTGCAGTTACTGTGAAGGCAGCAACAGCAGTACTCACCTAATTGTACTCACCTAATTGTGGTTGCAGGGGTCGAGACTCAGCTCCTGGCCCCGCCTCTTCGCTGTCTGCTACTGGGTCTCTGCTCTCCCTGCTCCATGAGCTTTATCATACCTGTCTTAAAACTATGTATGGTTCCTGCCTCCACTATATCTTTCTCTAGACTATTCCACTTCCTGACTACTCTGTGGCTGAAGAAATGCTTCCTAACATTCCTTTGACTCATCTGAGTCTTCAGCTTCCAGTTGTGTCCCCTTGTTTCTGTGTTCCCTCTCTGAAACATCCTGTCACTATCTACCTTGTCAATTCCCCGCAGTATTTTGTATGTCGTTATCATGTCTCCTCTGACCCTTCTTTCCTCCAGTGTTGTTAGTCCTATTTCCCTCAACCTTTCTTCATAAGAGAGACCCCTTAGTTGTGGAACTAACCTTGTCGCAAACCTTTGCACTTTCTCTAGTTTCTTTACGTGCTTGACCAGGTGTGGGTTCCAGACTGGTGCTGCATATTCTAGTATGGGCCTGACGTACACGGTATACAGTGTCTTGAACGATTCCTTGTTAAGGTAACGGAACGCTAATCTTAGGTTTGCCAGTCGCCCATATGCTGCCGCAGTTATCTGGTTGATGTGTGCCTCCGGAGACGTGCTTGGCGTTATACTCACTCCAAGGTCTTTCTCCTTTGCCGAGGTTTGTAGCCTTTGTCCGCCTAGCTTGTACTCTGTCAGCGGTCTTCTTTGCCCTTCTCCGATCCTCATGACTTTGCATTTGGAGGGATTGAATTCGAGAAGCCAATTGCTAGACCAGATGTCGAGCTTGTCCAGGTCTGTTTGCAGCCCTGCCTGGTCCTCTTCCGATGTGATTCTCCTCATTATTTTCACATCATCCGCGAATAGAGACACTTCTGAGTTACTGTGAAGGCAGCAACAGCAGTGCTGCAGTTACTGTGGAGGCAGCAACAGCAGTGCTGCAGTTACTGTGGAGGCAGCAACAGCAGTGCTGCAGTTACTGTGGAGGCAGCAACAGCAGTGCTGCAGTTACTGTGGAGGCAGCAACAGCAGTGCTGCAGTTACTGTGGAGGCAGCAACAGCAGTGCTGCAGTTACTGTGGAGGCAGCAACAGCAGTGCTGCAGTTACTGTGGAGGCAGCAACAGCAGTGCTGCAGTTACTGTGGAGGCAGCAACAGCAGTGCTGCAGTTACTGTGAAGGCAGCAACAGCAGTGCTGCAGTTACTGTGGAGGCAGCAACAGCAGTGCTGCAGTTACTGTGGAGGCAGCAACAGCAGTGCTGCAGTTACTGTGGAGGCAGCAACAGCAGTGCTGCAGTTACTGTGAAGGCAGCAACAGCAGTGCTGCAGTTACTGTGGAGGCAGCAACAGCAGTGCTGCAGTTACTGTGGAGGCAGCAACAGCAGTGTTGGTATGGCAGGGGTGCTGCTGGGGCGGTGGCAGGGGTGTTGCTTGGGTGACAGTTAGGGTGGTGGGAGGGGTGTTGCTGGGGTGGTGGCTGGGGTGTTGCTGGGGTGGTTGCTGGGGTGGTGGCTGGGGTGGTGGGATGGGTGGTGGCTGGGGTGGTGGCATGGGTGGTGGCTGGGGTGGTGGCAGGGGTGGTGGCAGGGGTGGTGGCTGGGGTGGTGGCAGGGGTGGTGGCTGGGGTGGTGGCTGGGGTGGTGGCTGGGGTGGTGGCTGGGGTGGTGGCTGGGGTGGTGGCAGGGGTGATGGCAGGGGATAGGAGTGATGGTTGACAGTGCGTGTTTGTACAGACGTTTTTAGCAAGGTGCTTCACCATTATCATTTTTGTGTGAGCGACATGTGGATACCAGCACCACCAGCACCACCACCACTACCAGCACCACCACTACCAGCACCACCACCACTACCAGCACCACCACTACCAGCACCACCACTACCAACACCACCACCACTACCAGCACCACCACCATTACCAGCACCACCACCATTACCAGCACCACCACTACCAACACCACCACTACCAGCACCACCACTACCAGCACCACCACTACCAACACCACCACTACCAGCACCACCACCACCAGCACCACTACCAGCACCACCACCACTACTACCACCAGCACCACCACTACCAACACCACCACCATTACCAGCACCACCACCCTTACCAGCACCACCACCCTTACCAGCACCACCACTACCAACACCACCACTACCAACACCACCACTACCAGCACCACCACCAGCACCACTACCACTACTACCACCAGCACCACTGCCAGCACCACCACCACTACCAGCACAACAACCACCACTACCAGCAATAGGAGCAGCAGCACCAGCAGAAACAGGAAGAACTGCTGTCTACCCCTACAACGACACACAAGTGACAACAGTTTAGACAGTGGCTGGCCATGCTGCCTACCCCTACAACGACACACAAGTGACAACAGTTTAGACAGTGGCTGGCCATGCTGTCTACCCCTACAACGACACACAAGTGACAACAGTTTAGACAGTGGCTGGCCATGCTGTCTACCCCTACAACGACACACAAGTGACAACAGTTTAGACAGTGGCTGGCCATGCTGTCTACCCCTACAACGACACACAAGTGACAACAGTTTAGACAGTGGCTGGCCATGCTGTCTACCCCTACAACGACACACAAGTGACAACAGTTTAGACTGGCTGGCCATGCTGTCTACCCCTACAACGACACACAAGTGACAACAGTTTAGACTGGCTGGCCATGCTGTCTACCCCTACAACGACACAAGTGACAACAGTTTAGACAGTGGCTGGCCATGCTGTCTACCCCTACAACGACACACAAGTGACAACAGTTAAGACTGGCTGGCCATGCTGTCTACCTCTACAACGACACACAAGTGACAACAGTTTAGACTGGGTGGTCATGCTGTCTTCCCCTACAACGTCTAACACACGAGTGACAGCAGTTTAGACAGTGGCTGGCCATGCTGTCTACCTCTACAACGTCTAACACACAAGTGACAACAGTTTAGACTGGGTGGTCATGCTGTCTTCCCCTACAACGTCAAACACACGAGTGACAGCAGTTTAGACAGTGGCTGGCCATGCTGTCTACCTCTACAACGTCTAACACCCAAGTGACAGCAGTTTAGACAGTGGCTAGCCATGCTGTCTACCTCTACAACGTCTAACACACAAGTGACAGCAGTTTAGACAGTGGCTGGCCATGCTGTCTACCTCTACAACGTCTAACACACAAGTGACAGCAGTTTAGACAGTGGCTGGCCATGCTGTCAACCCCTACAACGACACACAAGTGACAGCAGTTTAGACAGTGGCTGGCCATGCTGTCTACCTCTACAACGTCTAACACAAGTGACAGCAGTTTAGACAGTGGCTGGCCATGCTGTCTACCTCTACAACGTCTAACACACAAGTGACAGCAGTTTAGACAGTGGCTGGCCATGCTGTCTACCTCTACAACGTCTAACACACAAGTGACAGCAGTTTAGACAGTGGCTGGCCATGCTGTCTACCTCTACAACGTCTAACACAAGTGACAGCAGTTTAGACAGTGGCTGGCCATGCTGTCTACCTCTACAACGTCTAACACACAAGTGACAGCAGTTTAGACAGCGGCTGGCCATGCTGTCTACCTCTACAACGTCTAACACACAAGTGACAGCAGTTTAGACAGTGGCTGGCCATGCTGTCTACCTCTACAACGTCTAACACACAAGTGACAGCAGTTTAGACAGCGGCTGGCCATGCTGTCTACCTCTACAACGTCTAACACACAAGTGACAGCAGTTTAGATAGTGGCTGGCCATGCTGTCTACCTCACAACGTCTAACACACAAGTGACAGCAGTTTAGACAGTGCTGGCCATGCTGTCTACCTCTACAACGTCTAACTCACAAGTGATAGCAGTTTAGACAGTGGCTGGCCATGCTTCTACCTCACAACGTCTAACACAAGTGACAGCAGTTTAGACAGTGGCTGGCCATGCTGTCTACCTCTACAACGTCTAACACACAAGTGACAGCAGTTTAGACAGTGGCTGGCCATGCTGTCTACCTCTACAACGTCTAACACACAAGTGACAGCAGTTTAGACAGTGGCTGGCCATCAATATCAATACTCATCCAATCAATTTGAAGTTAAATTATTTTTACTGTTCAGAATATTCCATGTTTTTATCCAATTATACAGAATTATAGAGAATTTTACAAGGCTGAGCGTGGTAAAGAACTGATAAATGGAGAGAAGAGAGAGAGAGAGAGAGAGAGAGAGAGAGAGAGAGAGAGAGAGAGAGAGAGAGAGGGTTGGAGAGGGGGAGAGAGAGTGAAAGAGAGGGGGCAGAGGGGGAGGGAGAGAGGGGGAAGAGGGGGAGGGAGAGAGGGGGCAGAGGGGAGGGAGAGAGGGGGAGGAAGAGAGAGTTACTATCTGTCAAAGGATCTTGTCGATAAATACTTGACCTTTTTTTTTTGTGTTAATTCTTGTCAAAGTGTCAATTATTAATTATTATTATTAATAATAGTAGCAGTAGTAATAACATAAAGCGTTAAACTCTCATGGGTTATAATGCCAGTAACAGCTAGACAAGGAAGGTAATCAGATCTGACCCTAAGGGAAGGGAACATGTACAGTCCCTTAGCTCAAGTGTCCATTACCTTCACAGAAGCCCTTCCCTAAATGGGTAAAATGGTTTACTTCCTTTAACTAAGGGTTAAAGGGGGCTTACATCCCTTAACTAAGGGTTAAAGGGGGCTTACATCCCTTAACTAAGGGTTAAAGGGGGTTTACATCCCTTAACTAGGGGTTAAAGGGGGTTTACATCCCTTAACTAAGGGTTAAAGGGGTTTACATACTTTAACTAAGGGTTAAAGGGAGTTTACATCCCTTAACTAAGGGTTAAAAGGGTTTACATCCCTTAACTAAGGGTTAAAGGGGTTTACATCCCTTAACTAAGGGCTAAAGGGGTTTACATCCCTTAACTAAGGGCTAAAGAAGTTTACATCCCTTAACTAAGGGTTAAAGTAGTTTACATCCCTTAACTAAGGGCTAAAGGGGTTTACATCCCTTAACTAAGGGCTAAAGGATTTTACACCCCTTAACTAAGGGCTAAAGGGGTTTACATCCCTTAACTAAGGGTTAAAGTAGTTTACATCCCTTAACTAAGGGCTAAAGGGGTTTACACCCCTTAACTAAGGGCTAAAGGGGTTTACAGGTCTAATAAAACTTGCCAGGTGTCGCAACTTCCTTATAAAAATTAATATCGTCTTGAAGAGGTAAATATTGAGAAGCAATCTTACTCTTAGCTGGAGGTAGACAGCAACAGCCTGCTTGATCAGTGGTTCAACACAATGACAAATAGATAGCAACAGCCCGATTGATCAATGGTTCAGATCACTTTGAGAAGCAATCTTACTCTTAGCTGGAGGTAGACAGCAACAGCCTGCTTGATCAGTGGTTCAACACAGTGACAAGTAGATAGCATCAGCCTGATTGATCAATGGTTCAGATCATCTGTGTACCTACCTATCTCACCCTCCAGGGGGTTGAACCACAGACCACTACCCTCCCCTCCCCCCAAATATAACCTGCATATACACATGTATATGCAAATACACAC
This sequence comes from Cherax destructor, assembly GCA_009830355.1. Taxonomy (NCBI): domain Eukaryota; kingdom Metazoa; phylum Arthropoda; class Malacostraca; order Decapoda; family Parastacidae; genus Cherax; species Cherax destructor. The sequence goes on from WNWK01001973.1 coordinate 196,197, forward strand.
ACACGGATTTAGCGTATATATGTCAGTATTATACACCTGCTTCCTATGCACGAATATATGAATGTGTAAATACCAGTGAGCGTGAAGCTATATACCTCACGTATATTCACGTGTTATACGCTCCAGCTGTATATATAACCATATATACGCAGAAAATATCTGAGCGCACATATGACCCCAAAAATACGCATACACGAGCAAGATGTATGCGTACAAGAAACCTGGATGTTGCTGCTGGGATATACATGGCCATGTATGCGCAGAGTATAACTGAAGGTCGTATATACCTCCTGGCAGTGTATGACCAACAATATACTCGCTATAAGTAGTATTTTCAACATTATTAGTTAATAACGTCGGGTAACGTACGAGTTTGGCGCTTGCAATAATAATGATATTTATTGAAATAATAATATACACCTCTCAGTGCATACACAGATATATTCAACTCTCTATATAAACGAATATACACAATCTCAATGTATACATACTGATATACACCTCCTAGTGTATAACACACTGAAATACACACTTCTCAATGTATATACAGTGAGAGATATACAGCCCATCCTCTCTGTCTGTGTATGTGTGTCTGTCGCTCTCTGTGTCTCCCTCTCTGTGTCTCCCTCTCTCTGTGTCTCCCTCTCTCTGTGTCTCCCTCTCTCTGTGTCTCCCTCTCTCTGTGTCTCCCTCTCTCTGTGTCTCCCTCTCTCTGTGTCTCCCTCTCTGTGTCTCCCTCTCTCTGTGTCTCCCTCTCTCTGTGTCTCCCTCTCTCTGTGTCTCCCTCTCTCTGTGTCTCCCTCTCTCTGTGTCTCCCTCTCTCTGTGTCTCCCTCTCTCTGTGTCTCCCTCTCTGTGTCTCCCTCTCTCTGTGTCTCCCTCACATCATGGACACAGAGTATATGTGAGAACTAATATTGAAGAATATAATTTTTTCCATAAAAGTCAACTAAAAAAAAATTAATTCTATCACAATTTGGTGTGGGAATAATAGTAATAACGTGGCTAAGCAATAAGTGAGTCTGGTCCCAGGCCAGCCTGGCCCCAGACCAGCCTGGTCCCAGACCAGCCTGGCCCCAGACCAGCCTGGTCCCAGACCAGCCTGGCCCCAGACCAGCCTGGTCCCAGACCAGCCTGGCCCCAGACCAGCCTGGTCCCAGACCAGCCTGGCCCCAGACCAGCCTGGTCCCAGACCAGCCTGGCCCCAGACCAGCCTGGTCCCAAGCCAGCCTGGCCCCAGACCAGCCTGGTCCCAGACCAGCTTGGCCCCAGGCCAGCCTGGTCCCAGGCCAGCCTGGTCCCAGGCCAGCCTGGCCCCAGACCAGCCTGGCCCCAGACCAGCCTGGCCCCAAACCAGCCTGGTCCCAGACTAGGCTGGTCTGGGACCCTCTACAACCCATCTCCAGTGGCCAGTCAACCGGGCTGTTGGTGTTGAAGATCCGTACAACCATAACAGCCTGCTTGATCCAGCGATGTTTCTGATATCTGCTGGTATAGCTGGCTGATATCTATGTAGATCCACATCTCTCACTCCAGTGTGTAGGCTCGGGATCTGGCCCTCCAGTATCTCCCAGGGATATATTATCAGGTATCTCTCTCGCCTGCACTCCAGAGAGTACACTGCAAGTACTCCGAGGTATCCCCAGTACTCTAAATGCTTTATTAACTAAAGTAGAACTAAAGAATCTCTATATTTTCCAGCTGTGATCTATCACAACACGATCTATCACAATAACCACACATCAAGCCACAGACAGCCAGCCTGGGCGAAACATCGCATAACGTTTTGCTCAAAGTTGCAAAGTATTTCCTTCTCTACTGTGCATCTATCCTTTTCTACGCTTTCCCGAAAACAAATATATTATTATTGTGAATTTGACGGTCACTGAATCATAACAACAGTAATCAATACACTAACAATAATAATCAACACACCAACAACAGTAATCAACACACCAACAATAATAATCAACACACCAACACCAGTAATCAACACACCAACAACAGGAATCAACACACTAACAACAGGAATCAACACACTAACAACAGTAATCAACACACTAACAACAGGAATCAACACACCAACACCAGTAATCAACACACCAACACCAGTAATCAAAACACCAACAAGAGTAATCAACACACCAACAAGAGTAATCAACACACCAAAAACAGTAATCAACACATCAACAACAGTAATCAACACACCAACAACAGTAATCAACACACCAACAACGGTAATCAACACACCAACAACAATAATCAACACACAACAGTAATCAACACACCAACAACAGTAATCAACACAGCAACAACAGTAATCAACACACCAACAACAGTAATCAACACACCAACAACAGTAATCAACACACCAACAACAGTAATCAACACACCAACAACAGTAATCAACACACCAACAACAGTAATCAACACACCAACAACAGTAATCAACACACCAACAACAGTAATCAACACACCAACAACAGTAATCAACACATCAACAACAGTAATCAACACATAAACAACAGTAATCAACACACCAACAACAGTAATCAACACACCAACAACAGTAATCAACACACCAACAACAGTAATCAACACACCAACAACAGTAATAAACACACCAACAACAGTAATCAACACATCAACAACAGTAATCAACACACCAACAACAGTAATCAACACACCAACAACAGTAATCAACACCAGTAATCAACACACCAACAACAGTAATCAACACACCAACAACAGTAATCAACACCAGTAATCAACACACCAACAACAGTAATCAACACACCAACAACAGTAATCAACACACCAACAACAGAGGTTATACCGTCAAACTCTAGCAGCTAAGAACAATTACGACTGCGGTCGGAAGTGAACCGTATACTGATCGCGATATTGCTTAACACCTAACAAAAAGGTGAAAGGCACAAATGGCCATGACTGGCCAGTGTGGCCATGACTGTGGCCAGTGTGGTATGACTGTGTCCAGTGTGGCCATTACTGGGGTTATACAGTACTGGTATACCTGTCAGAGGCCCCTGGTGGCCCCGTGGCCTGGAGGCAAAAGCTTTCGCTTCACACGGTGAGAGTCCAGGTTCGATTCCCAGCGAGGGTAGAAACATTGGGCGTGTTTCTTTACCCTGTTGTCCATGTTCACCCATCAGCAAAATGGGTACCTGGGTGTTAGTGGACTGGTGTGGGTGGCATCCTGGGTGTTAGTGGACTGGTGTGTGGTTGGTTATCCTCTGGGTGTTAGTGGACTGGTGTGGGTGGCATCCTGGGTGTTAGTGGACTGGTGTGGGTGGCATCCTGGGTGTTAGTGGACTGGTGTGGGTGGCATCCTGGGTGTTAGTGGACTGGTGTGGGTGGCATCCTGGGTGTTAGTGGACTGGTGTGGGTGGCATCCTGGGTGTTAGTGGACTGGTGGGGGTGGCATCCTGGGTGTTAGTGGACTGGTGTGGGTGGCATCCTGGGTGCCTAGTGGAAATGCTCAGTACAGGATCCTTTGTATTAGAGTGGACTGTGTGGTGGTATCCTGGGACAACTGACCTGAATTGTGGAAATGAGAAAATATGGATCTTTGTATTAGAGTCATGTGAGCTGATGGGTTATAGTACTTGTAAAAACCACCAGTACATGAAGTTGTAGTAATAGAGATATTATTATTATTATTAGAGTCCACTGTGGTACAGTGGACTGGGGTTATACAGTACGTCCTGCAAGGCGGTGGGCCAGATAACCACCAGCTATACAAACTTGGGGGGGCAGTAAACCGGTTGAGGCCAGAGTAAATACATGGAAAAGCCCAACGTGGGAGGCCAGAGTACCAACACGTGGGAGGCCAGAGTACCAACACGTGGGAGGCCAGAGTACCAACACGTGGGAGGCCAGAGTACCAACACGTGGGAGGCCAGAGTACCAACACGTGGGAGGCCAGAGTACCAACACGTGGGGAGGCCAGAGTACCAACACGTGGGAGGCCAGAGCAACACGTGGGAGGCCAGAGTACCAACACGTGGGGAGGCCAGGAGTACCAACACGTGGGAGGCCAGAGTACCAACACGTGGGAGGAGGCCTAGGAGTACCAACACGTGGGGAGGCCAGAGTACCAACACGTGGGGAGGCCAGAGTACCAACACGTGGGGAGGCCAGAGTACCAACACGTGGGGAGGCCAGAGTACCAACACGTGGGAGGCCAGAGTACCAACACGTGTGGAGGCCAGAGTACCAACACGTGTGGAGGCCAGAGTACCAACACGTTGGGAGGCCAGAGTACCAACACGTGGGGAGGCCAGAGTACCAACACGTGGGGAGGCCAGAGTACCAACACGTGGGGAGGCCAGAGTACCAACACGTGGGGAGGCCAGAGTACCAACACGTGGGGAGGCCAGAGTACCAACACGTGGGGAGGCCAGAGTACCAACACGTGTGGAGGCCAGAGTACCAACACGTGGGGAGGCCAGAGTACCAACACGTGGGAGGCCAGAGTACCAACACGTGGGAGGCCAGAGTACCAACACGTGGGAGGCCAGAGCAACTGAGGCCAGACACGTGGGGGAGGTCCCTGAGGAGTACCAACACGTGTGGAGGCCAGAGTACCAACACGTGTGGAGGCCAGAGTACCAACACGTGTGGAGGCCAGAGTACCAACACGTGTGGAGGCCAGAGTACCAACACGTGGGGAGGCCAGAGTACCAACACGTGTGGAGGCCAGAGTACCAACACGTGGGGAGGCCAGAGTACCAACACGTGGGGAGGCCAGAGTACCAACACGTGTGGAGGCCAGAGTACCAACACGTGGGGAGGCCAGAGTACCAACACGTAGGAAGGCCAGAGTACCAACACGTGGGGGGGCCAGAGTACCAACACGTAGGGAGGCCAGAGTACCAACACGTGGGGAGGCCAGCGTACCAACACTGAAGCAGTGTACGAACCAGTTACACTGAGACAGTGTACGAAACAATTAGTACTCTGAAGCACTATACAAGCAAGTTAGTACTCGCAGAGGTCACTATGTACAACACTGAATTATATTATATATGACTGACCTAACATCACGTCAGTTCTTCCCACTTTCAATGTACGTGTTCTTATAGTGTACGTTTACTTAACATTCAGTGTACGTGTACATACATTGTGTACGTGTACATACATTCAGTGTACGTGTACATACATTCAGTGTACGTGTACATACATTGTGTACGTGTACATACATTGTGTACGTGTACATACAGTGTACGTGTACATACATTCAGTGTACGTGTACATACATTGTGTACGTGTACTACATGCAACACAGCAAGACATACTATGCCTCACCTCAAAACATAGCCTCTCTCACTTGGCAACACACTTGCCCTTACTGTGTCCCTGGAGCCGCTTTCTAAAAAATTAATCTGCCTACTTCTATATAAGTTTGTTATGGAAAAAAATATTGAAATTTCCCCTGGTTATTCTTTCAATGTTTTCACTGTTATGATATATATATATATATATATATATATATATATATATATATAGGATGGGGTCCACCTCTGGTGTCAATTGTGGGACCCATTGCCTCGGAGAAGTGGATAAAAAGACTTCAAGGAAGAATATTTAGATTTCTTTCTGAAGCCATTTGAATATTCCACTTCCCCTACCACCCCATCTTTTTTTTTTTACAAACTTTATTTCAAGACAAAATACAATTGGGAGTAAAACAACATAGATAACAACTCAGAGCTACATGTCAAATACTTCGTCCAACTCCCGGCAGTGGGCCGCGTGCCCAGAATACTGCAGGCATTTCCCTCTGGATCGCAACACTGAGTCTCTGAAAGAGGAAGCTGGTCGCCCTGTGGTCCTTGGTTTCTATGATGAGTTTTCCACCCAGCTCCTTGAGAAACTTTAGAGCACACTTGCCCCATGCTCCATGGGTCTCCGACCCTATTGGGATGAAGTTATAGCAAGAGGGAAGGTCTTCATATTTGCGGGTCTTCTGGGTCTCCCTGTGGCTGGCAGCTCCACCCCTTCGGCTAAGGAGTGTGGCAGGTAGGTGTCTGCCAATGTGGCAGCACAGGTGTAGTCCCAAGCAATCTGCTTACCATCCTTCCAGGGTAGCATGGTGGCTCCATCAGGACGCTTTTGACTTCCATCAGACCTCTGCACTTGGGGTTCCCGTTGAGCTGGGCAACGGGCTGTGGCAGGCTTCTCTTTATGATGTCATTGACCTCCTCATGTCTAGCATACTTCCCTTCTGATGTGTGACACACTAGACCATGAAGTCCGAATTGATCAGCCGTCGCCCTGCCGCAAATACACCTATGTTCGGTGAGTATGGGGGCGGCTAGGCGAAGAGCAACACCAATCCGAATGGCCTGTGGGTCGAGTCGAGTCCCCAGAGAGGAATTGGGAACAGCAAGAAGGAAATCTCCTGAGTGTGGTGCCTTCACCGCTAGGAGACGAGCTTTGTCCTTTCCTGAAGCGTTGGTGAGCATTGTGTTGGAAATTTTTTCCATGATCGGTTTGTCCCAGTGGGACTGTTTGTGCTCTTTGGGAGGAGCTGGTCTACTGGAAGAGTCTGCCAGGATGTCCCACTGCACTGCTGCTTTAATGAACTTGGGGTCTTGAGCTCCCACCACATGCACTAAGCTTGACAAGTACTGCTCCTACACTAAGCTTGACAACAAGTACTGCTCCTACACTAAGCTTGACAAGTACTGCTCCTACACTAAGCTTGACAACAAGTACTGCTCCTGCACTAAGCTTGACAACAAGTACTGTTCCTGCACTAAGCTTGACAACAAGTACTGTTCCTGCACTAAGCTTGACAAGTACTGCTAAGCTTGACAACAAGTACTATTCTTGCCTTAAGCTTGACAAGTAGTGCTCCTGCACAAAGCTTGATAACAAGTACTATTCTTGCACTAAGCTTGACAAGTACTGCTCCTGCACTAAGCTTGACAACAAGTACTATTCTTGCACTAAGCTTGACAAGTACTGCTCCTGCACTAAGCTTGACAAGTATTACTGCTGCAATAAGCTTGACAACAATTACTGGTCCTGCACTAAGCTTGACAAGTACTGCTCCTGCACTAAGCTTGACAACAAGTACTATTCTTGCACTAAGCTTGACAAGTACTGCTCCTGCACTAAGCTTGACAAGTATTACTCCTGCAATAAGCTTGACAATTACTGCTCCTGCACTAAGCTTGACAACAAGTACTGCTCCTGAACTAAGCTTGACAAGTACTGCTCCTGCACTAAGCTTAACAAGTACTGTTCCTGCACTAAGTTTGACAAGTACTGCTCCTGCACTAAGCTTGACAAGTACTGCTCCTACACTAAGCTTGACAACAAGTACTGCTCCTGCACTAAGCTTGACAACAAGTACTGCTCCTGCACTAAGCTTGACAAGTACTATTCTTGCATTAAGCTTGACAAGTAGTGCTCCTGCACAAAGCTTGATAACAAGTACTATTCTTGCACTAAGCTTGACAAGTACTGCTCCTGCACTAAGCTTGACAACAAGTACTATTCTTGCACTAAGCTTGACAAGTACTGCTCCTGCACTAAGCTTGACAAGTTCTGCTCTTGCACTAAGCTTGACAAGTACTTCTCCTGTACTAATCTTGACAACAAGTACTGTTCCTTCACTAAGCTTGACAATTACTGCACATGCACTAAGCTTGACAACAAGTACTGTTCCTGCATTAAGCTTCACAACACGTACTGCTCCTTCACTAAGCTTGACAAGTACTGTTTCTGCACTAAGCTTGACAAGTACTGTTCCTGCACTAAGCTTGACAACAAGTACTGCTCCTGCACTAAGCTTGACAAAACGTACTACTCCTGCACTAAGCTTGACAAGTATTACTGCTGCAATAAGCTTGACAACAAGTACTGCTCCTGCACTAAGCTTGACAACAAGTACTGCTCCTGAACTAAGCTTAACAAGTACTGTTCCTGCACTAAGTTTGACAAGTACTGCTCCTGCACTAAGCTTGACAAGTACTGGTCCTACACTAAGCTTGACAACAAGTACTGCTCCTGCACTAAGCTTGACAACAAGTACTGCTCCTGCACTAAGCTTGACAAGTACTATTCTTGCACTAAGCTTGACAAGTAGTGCTCCTTCACTAAGCTTGATAACAAGTACTATTCTTGCACTAAGCTTGACAAGTACTGCTCCTGCACTAAGCTTGACAATATGTAATATTTTTGCACTAAGCTTGACAAGTACTGCTCCTGCACTAAGCTTGACAACAAGTACTATTCTTGCACTAAGCTTTTCAACAAGTACTGTTCCTGCACTAAGCTTGACAACAAGTACTGTTTCTGCACTAAGCTTGACAAGTACTGTTCCTGCACTAAGCTTGACAATAAGTACTGCTCCTGCACTAAGCTTGACAACAAGTACTGTTCCTGCACTAAGCTTGACAACAAGTACTGCTCCTACACTAAGCTTGAAAAGTAATGCTCCTGCACTAAGCTTGACAACAAGTACTGTTCCTGCACTAGGTTGACAAGTACTATTCTTGCACTAAGCTTTTCAACAAGTACTGTTCCTGCACTAAGCTTGACAACAAGTACTGTTCCTGCACTAAGCTTGACAAGTACTGTTCCTGCACTAAGCTTGACAACAAGCACTGCTCCTGCACTAAGCTTGACAACAAATACTGTTCCTGCACTAAGCTTGACAAGTACTGGTCCTGAACTAAGCTTGACAACGAATACTGTTCCTGCACTAAGCTTGACAAGTACTGCTCCTGCACTAAGCTTGACAATAAGTACTGCTCCTGCACTAAGCTTGACAAGTACTGCTCCTGCACTAAGCTTGACAACAAGTACTGTTCCTGCACTAAGCTTGACAACAAGTACTGCTCCTACACTAAGCTTGACAAGTACTGCTCCTACACTAAGCTTGACAAGTACTGCTCCTGCACTAAGCTTGACAACAAGTACTGCTCCTGCATAAGCATGACAAGTACTGCTCCTGCACTAAGCTTGACAACAACTACTGTTCCTGCACTAAGCTTGACAAGTATTACTGCTGCACTGAGCTTGACAACAAGTACTGCTCCTGCACTAAGCTTGACAACAAGTACTGTTCCTGCTCTAAGCTTGGCAACAAGTACTGCTCCTGCACTAAGCTTGACAACAAGTACTGTTCCTGAACTAAGCTTGACAACAAGTACTGTTCCTGCACTAAGCTTGACAAGTACTGTTCCTGAACTAAGCTTGACAACAAGTACTGTTCCTGAACTAAGCTTGACAACAAGTACTGTTCCTGAACTAAGCTTGACAACAAGTACTGTTTCTGAACTAAGCTTGACAACAAGTACTGTTCCTGAACTAAGCTTGACAACAAGTACTGTTCCTGAACTAAGCTTGACAACAAGTACTGTTCCTGAACTAAGCTTGACAACAAGTACTGTTCCTGAACTAAGCTTGACAAGTACTGTTCCTGCACTAAGCTTGACAACAAGTACTGTTCCTGCACTAAGCTTGACAACAAGTACTGTTACTGCACTGAGCTTGACAACAAGTACTGTTCCTGCACTAAGCTTGACAACAAGTACTGTTACTGCACTGAGCTTGACAACAAGTACTGTTCCTGAACTAAGCTTGACAACAAGTACTGCTCCTGCATTAAGCTTGACAACAAGTACTGTTCATGAAATAAGCTTGACAACAAGTACTGTTCCTGCACTAAGTTTGACAACAAGTACTGCTCCTGCACTAAGCTTGACAACAAGTACTGTTCCTGCACTAAGCTTGACAAGTACTGTTCCTGCAATAAGCTTGACAACAAGTACTGTTCCTGCACTAAGCTTGACAACAAGTACTGTTCTTGCACTAAGCTTGACAACAAGTACTGTTCCTGCACTAAGCTTGAAAACAAGTACTGTTCCTGCACTAAGCTTGACAAGTACTGCTCCTGCACTAAGCTTGACAACAAGTACTGCCTGCACTAAGCTGACAACAAGTACTGTTCCTGCACTAAGCTTGAACAAGTACTGTCCTGCACTAAGCTTGACCAAGTACTGCTCCTGCACTAAGCTTGACAACAAGTACTGCTCCTGCACTAAGCTTGACAACAAGTACTGTTCTGCAACTAAAGCTTGACAACAAGTACTGTCCTGCACTAAGCTTGACAACAAGTACTGTCCTGAACTAAGCGCAACAAGTACTGTTCCTGCACTAAGCTTGACAAGTACTGTTCCTGCACTAAGCTTGATAAGTACTGCTCCTGCACTAAGCTTGACAACAAGTACTGCTCCTGCACTAAGCTTGACAACAAGTACTGTTCCTGCACTAAGCTTGAAAACAAGTGCTGTTCCTGCACTACTGACACAGATGCCTGACTAATGACAAGTATGCTCCTGCACTAAGCTTGATAACAAGTACTATTCCTGCACTAAAGCGACAAAAGTACTGCTCCTGCACTAACTGACAAATGTACTGTTTCTGCACTAAACTTGACAAGTACTGCTCTGCACTAAACTTGACAACAAGTACTATTCTTGCACTAAGCTTACAACAAGTACTGTTCCTGCACTAAACTGACAACAAGTACTGTTCCTGCACAACTGACAACAAGTACTGTTCCTGCACTAAGCTTGACAACAAGTACTGTTCCTGCACTAAGCTTGACAACAAGTACTGTTCCTGCACTAAGCTTGACAACAAGTACTGTTCCTGCACTAAGCTTGACAACAAGTACTGTTCCTGCACTAAGCTTGACAACAAGTACTGTTCCTGCACTAAGCTTGACAACAAGTACTGTTCCTGCACTAAGCTTGACAACAAGTACTGTTCCTGCACTATGCTTGACAACAAGTACTGTTCCTGCACTAAGCTTGACAACAAGTACTGCTCCTGCACTAAGCTTGACAACAAGTACTGTTCCTGCACTAAGCTTGACAACAAGTACTGTTCCTGCACTAAGCTTGACAACAAGTACTGCTCCTGCACTAAGCTTGACAACAAGTACTGTTCCTGCACTAAGCTTGACAACAAGTACTGCTCCTGCACTAAGCTTGACAACAAGTACTGTTCCTGCACTAAGCTTGACAACAAGTACTGCTCCTGCACTAAGCTTGACAACAAGTACTGTTCCTGCACTAAGCTTGACAAGTACTGCTCCTGCACTAAGCTTGACAACAAGTACTGTTCCTGCACTAAGCTTGACAACAAGTACTGTTCCTGCACTAAGCTTGACAACAAGTACTGCTCCTGCACTAAGCTTGACAAGTACTGTTCCTGCACTAAGCTTGACAACAAGTACTGCTCCTGCACTAAGCTTGACAACAAGTACTATTCCTGCACTAAGCTTGACAACAAGTACTGTTCCTGCACTAAGCTTGACAACAAGTACGGCTCCTCCACAATCACTGGTTTAAGGGATAAAAAAGGAGTCTACATTATTGTCTTCCAGTAACAACAACAAAATCGAACATTCTAACAGACTTCAAGTTATGTGTTCATTGCTGCCTCATTCTCCGGGGGCAGCACAAAACATGCCGAAGAATGTTGCAGAGTTGTTGCTAGAGCATGTGGCCTTCGGCTACAAAGAAAATATTGAAAAGTGTCCCATTGCATCGATCTTGCCATTAAAAGTTAAATAACTAGAAGTTAGAACAGGAAAGAAGTTAGAAACGTAAACAAGACGCAGTTTGGACTGTATCAAACACCGTCGTTGAGGGAGAAAAACTTCAAGTGACGAAGATTGTAATTTTGCAACAAGAGCGTCATTCCTGACAAGCTTCCTGCTGCCTTTTCAACATTCCTTTCTGATTAATTCCTTGCATTCTTAGGCACATTGATACGGAGGTGATGAGAGCCTCCTTTCTAAAAATATTGACGGCTGGGGAGACTTCATTCAGAAAGTGACTTTCTGAGAGCCTTCGTACTGGTGAAGCATTCCGAGGTGTTCTTGGTGACAACCATCTCAAGACATCGGTATCTTTAAGCAATCAAACACTATCTTGGCTGCAACAACTGACCAGAAGTATATAAAGTGACGACCACCAGTCACCACCACTACCACCAGTCACTACTACCACCAGTCACCACCACTACCACCAGCCACCACCACTACCACCAGTCACCACCACTACCACCAGTCACCACCACTACCACCAGTCACCACCACTACCACCAGTCACCACCACTACCACCAGTCACCACCACTACTACCAGTCACTACTACCACCAGTCACCACTACTACCACCAGTCACCACCACTACCACCAGTCACCACCACTACCACAAGTCACTACTACCACCAGTCACTACTACCACCAGTCACCACCACTACCACCAGTCACCACCACTACCACCAGTCACCAGCCACCATCACTACCACCAGTCACTACTACCACCAGTCACCACAACTACTACCAGTCACTACTACCACCAGTCACCACCACTACCACCAGCCACCACCACTACCACCAGTCACTACTACCACCAGTCACCACCACTACCACCAGTCACCACCACTACTACCAGTCACTACTACCACCAGCCACCACCACTACCACCAGTCACCAGCCACCATCACTACCACCAGTCACTACTACCACCAGTCACCACCACTACTACCAGTCACTACTACCACCAGTCACCACCACTACCACCAGCCACCACCACTACCACCAGTCACTACTACCACCAGTCACTACTACCACCAGTCACCACCACTACTACCAGTCACTACTACCACCAGTCACCACCACTACCACCAGCCACCATCACTACCACCAGTCACCAGCCACCATCACTACCACCAGTCACTACTACCACCAGTCACCACCACTACTACCAGTCACCACCACTACCACCAGCCACCACCACTACCACCAGTCACTACTACCATCAGTCACTACTACCACCAGTCACCACCACTACCACCAGTTACGACCACTACTACCAGTCACTACTACCACCAGTCACCACCACTACCACCAGCCACCACCACTACCACCAGTCACTACTACCACCAGTCACTACTACCACCAGTCACTACTACCACCAGTCACCACCACTACCACCAGTCACCACCACTACTACCAGTCACTACTACCACCAGCCACCACCACTACCACCAGTCACTACTACTACCACCACCAGTCACCACTACTACCACCAGTCACTACTACCACCACTACCACCAGCCACCACCACTACCACCAGTCACTACTACCACCAGTCACCACCACTACTACCAGTCACTACTACCACCAGTCACCACCACTACTACCAGTCACTACTACCACCAGCCACCACCACTACCACCAGTCACTACTACCACCAGTCACTACTACCACCAGTCACTACTACCACCAATCACCACCACTACTACCAGTCACTACTACCACCAGTCACTACTACCACCAATCACCACCACTACCACAAGTCACTACTACCACCAGTCACCACCACCAGTCACCACCACTACCACCAGTCACATACTGTTAACAGTAAGAACCTAACAGCTGCTCTTAGGTGCAAAGTGAACATAGTTAACGGCACATACTGTTAACAGTATGAGTTCCTGTGAACTTGTGAGACTGATAGAACCGTTCTGATTGGCTAGCCCAGACGGGTATGCGCCTCTCAGCAGCGGTGTTTGACCCAATACAACGACCTTGTGACTAAGACGACATCTGTGCTGAGACTGTCTTCTGTTCGTCTGTAAACACCTGTCACAGGTCAGTAAACACCTGTCACCTAACACAGGTCAGTAAACACCTGTCACACGTCAGTAAACACCTGTCACCTAAAACACGCCCGTAAACACAGGTTAGTAAACACCTGTCACCTAAAACAGGTTAGTAAACAGCTGTCACCTAACACGAGTCACGGAACAAGTGTCAGCTAACTAGTGTCAGGAAACATGTGTCACCTAACAAGTGTTAGGAAACAAGTGCTACATAACACGTGTAATACTAGAAACACTAGCAGTGTTGAAGGTCACTACTCCCCAGCAGTAACACTAGCAGTGCTGAAGGTCACTACTCCCCAGTAGTAACACTGGTAGTGTTGAAGGTCACTACTCCCCAGTAGTAACACTAGCAGTGCTGAAGGTCACTACTTTCCAGTAGTAACACTGGTAGTGTTAAAGGTCACTACTCCCCAGTAGTAACACTGGTAGTGTTAAAGGTCACTACTCCCCAGTAGTACCACTGGTAGTGTTGAAGGTCACTACTCCCCAGTAGTAACACTGGTAGTATTGAAGGTCACTACTCCCCAGTAGTAACACTGGTAGTGTTAAAGGTCACTACTCCCCAGTAGTAACACTGGTAGTGTTAAAGGTCACTACTCCCCAGTAGGAACACTGGTAGTGTTAAAGGTCACTACTCCCCAGTAGGAACACTGGTAGTGTTGAAGGTCACTACTCCCCAGTAGTAACACTGGTAGTGTTGAAGGTCACTTATCCCCAGTAGTAACACTGGTAGTGTTGAAGGTCACTTCTCCCCAGTAGTAACACTGGTAGTGTTGAAGGTCACTTCTCCCCAGTAGTAACACTGGTAGTGTTGAAGGTCACTACTCCCCAGTAGTAACACTGGTAGTGTTAAAGGTCACTACTCCCCAGTAGTAACACTGGTAGTGTTGAAGGTCACTACTCCCCAGTAGTAACACTGGTAGTGTTGAAGGTCACTACTCCCCAGTATTAACACTGGTAGTGTTAAAGGTCACTACTCCCCAGTAGTAACACTGGTAGTGTTAAAGGTCACTACTCCCCAGTAGTAACACTGGTAGTGTTGAAGGTCACTACTCCCCAGTAGTAACACTGGTAGTGTTGAAGGTCACTTCTCCGCAGTAGTAACACTGGTAGTGTTGAAGGTCACTTCTCCCCAGTAGTAACACTGGTAGTGTTGAAGGTCACTTCTCCCCAGTAGTAACACTGGTAGTGTTGAAGGTCACTACTCCCCAGTAGTAACACTGGTAGTGTTAAAGGTCACTACTCCCCAGTAGTAACACTGGTAGTATTGAAGGTCACTACTCCCCAGTAGTAATACTAGTAGTGTTGAAGGTAACTACTCCCCAGTAGTAACACTGGTAGTATTGAAGGTCACTACTCCCCAGTAGTAACACTGGTAGTGTTAAAGGTCACTACTCCCCAGTAGTAACACTGGTAGTGTTAAAGGTCACTACTCCCCAGTAGTAACACTGGTAGTGTTGAAGGTCACTACTCCCCAGTAGTAACACTGGTAGTGTTAAAGGTCACTACTCCCCAGTAGTAACACTGGTAGTGTTGAAGGTAACTACTCCCCAGTAGTAATACTAGTAGTGTTGAAGGTCACTACTCCCCAGTAGTAACACTGGTAGTATTGAAGGTCACTACTCCCCAGTAGTAATGTTAGGCGTGAGTACTATAGTAGTCAGCAGTATGTTCCAGGAGTAGAGTGACCTGCTGATGGGAGGGAAGAGCCACAAGACCAGGGAGCAAAAACTGGTCTGTAAGAGCCATTACCACCCTGGACGCAGCACCAGGGAGAAAAAAATGTGCAGGGAGGAGGAGAGACAGTTGCATGTGTGGCTACACCAGGCTACCCCCAGGCTGCCTACACTTCTATCACATCTATCCACTGCTGGTCTTCCTTTAACACTGTGGGGGATACCTACACTGCTGGCCTTCCTTTAACACTGTGGGGGATACCTACACTGCTGGCCTTCCTTTAACACTGTGCGGGATACCTACACTGCTGGCCTTCCTTTAACACTGTGGGGGATACCTACACTGCTGGCCTTCCTTTAACACTGTGGGGGATACCTACACTGCTGGCCTTCCTTTAACACTGTGCGGGATACCTACACTGCTGGCCTTCCTTTAACACTGTGCGGGATACCTACACTGCTGGCCTTCCTTTAACACTGTGGGGGATACCTACACTGCTGGCCTTCCTTTAACACTGTGGGAGATACCTACACTGCTGGCCTTCCTTTAACACTGTGGAGATACCTACACTGCTGGCCTTCCTAACACTGTGGATACCACTGCTGGCCCTTAACACTGTGGGGATACCTACACTGCTGGCCTTCCTTTAACACTGTGGGGATACCTACACTGCTGGCCTTCCTTTAACACTGTGGGGATACCTGCACTGCTGGCCTTCCTTTAACACTGTGGGGATACCTACACTGCTGGCCTTCCTTTAACACTGTGGGGATACCTACACTGCTGGCCTTCCTTAACACTGTGGGGATACCTACACTGCTGGCCTTCCTTTAACACTGTGGGGATACCTACACTGCTGGCCTTCCTTTAACACTGTGCGGGATACCTACACTGCTGGCCTTCCTTAACACTGTGGGGATACCTACACTGTGGCCTTCAACACTGTGCGGGATACCTACACTGCTGGCCTTCCTTAACACTGTGCGGGATACCTACACTGCTGGCCTTCCTTTAACACTGTGCGGGATACCTACACTGCTGGCCTTCCTTTAACACTGTGCGGGATACCTACACTGCTGGCCTTCAACACTGTGGATACCTACACTGCTGGCATTCCTTAACACTGTGGGAGATACCTACACTGCTGGCCTTCCTTTAACACTGTGCGGGATACCACACTGCTGGGCTCTTTAACACTGTGGGATACCTACACTGCTGGCCTTCCTTTTACACTGTGGATACTACTGCTGACTCATTTAACACTGGGATACCTACACTGCTGGCCTTCCTTTAACACTGTGGGGATACCTACACTGCTGGCCTTCCTTTAACACTGTGGGGGATACCTACACTGCTGGCCTTCCTTTAACACTGTGCGGGATACCTACACTGCTGGCCTTCCTTTAACACTGTGCGGGATACCTACACTGCTGGCCTTCCTTTAACACTGTGGGGGATACCTACACTGCTGGCCTTCCTTTAACACTGTGGGGGATACCTGCACTGCTGGCCTTCCTTTAACACTGTGAGGGATACCTACACTGCTGGCCTTCCTTTAACACTGTGGGGGATACCTACACTGCTGGCCTTCCTTTAACAGTGTGGGGGATACCTACACTGCTGGCCTTCCTTTAACACTGTGGGGGATACCTACACTGCTGGCCTTCCTTTAACACTGTGGGGGATACCTACACTGCTGGCCTAAATACAACAGAAAGGCAACATCAGCAGCAGCTACAAAATATTTACAGCAACAGCTACAGCAGCAGCAATTGCAAAAAACACATCAGC
The DNA here is from genome assembly GCA_009830355.1 of Cherax destructor. NCBI lineage: Eukaryota > Metazoa > Arthropoda > Malacostraca > Decapoda > Parastacidae > Cherax > Cherax destructor. The sequence goes on from WNWK01001973.1 coordinate 213,387, forward strand.
AGCAGCTACAGCAACAGCTACAACAGTTACAGCAGCAGCTACAGCAACAGCAGTAGCTACAGCAACAGCAGTTACAGCAGCAGCTACAGCAACAGCAGTAGCTACAGCAACAACAGTTACAGCAGCAGCTACAACAGTTACAGCAGCAGCTACAGCAATAGTTACAACAGCAGTTGAAGTAGCAGCTACAGCAACAGCTACAGCAGTAGCAACTACAACAGCAGGTACAACAGCTACAGCAGGTACAATAGCTACATCAGGTACATTAACAGCTACAGCAGTAGCAACTACAACAGCAACTACAACAACAGCTACAGCAGGTACAACAGCTACAGCAGGTACAACAACAGCTACAGCAGGTACAACAACAGCTACAGCAGGTACAACAACAGCTACAGCAGTAGCAACTACAACAGCTACAGCAGGTACAGCAACAGCTACAGCAACTACAGCAACAGCTACAGCAGGTACAACAACAGCTACATCAGGTACAACAACAGCTACAGCATCTAAAACAACAGCTACAGCAGGTACAACAACAGCTACAGCAGGTACAACAGCTACAGCAGGTACAACAACAGCTACAGCAGGTACAACAGCTACAGCAGGTACAACAGCTACAGCAGGTACAACAGCTACAGCAGGTACAACAACAGCTACAGCAGGTACAACAACAGGTACAACAACAGCTACAGCAGGTACAACAACAGCTACAGCAGTAGCAACTACAACAGCAACTACAACAGCTACAACAGCATACCAGCTACAACAGCAACTACAACAACAGCTACAGCAGGTACAACAACAGCTACAGCAGGTACAACAACAGCTACAGCAGGTACAACAGCTACAGCAGGTACAACAACAGCTACAGCAGGTACAACAACAGCTACAGCAAGTACAACAGCTACAGCAGGTACAACAACAACTACAGCAGGTAAAAGAGCTACAGCAGGTACAACAACAGCTACAGCAGGTACAACAACAGCTACAGCAGGTACAACAGCTACAGCAGGTACAACAACAGCTACAGCAGGTACAACAACAGCTACAGCAGGTACAACAGCTACAGCAGGTACAACAACAGCTACAGCAGGTACAACAACAGCTACAGCAAGTACAACAGCTACAGCAGGTACAACAACAACTACAGCAGGTAAAAGAGCTACAGCAGGTACAACAACAGCTACAGCAGGTACAACAACAGCTACAGCAGGTACAACAGCTACAGCAGTAGCAACAACAACAGCTACAGCAGGTACAACAACAGCTACAGCAGGTACAACAGCTACAGCAGGTACAACAACAGCTACAGCAGGTACAACAACAACTACAGCAGGTACAACAACAACTACAGCATGTACAAGAGCTACAGCAGGTACAACAAGAGCTACAGCAGGTACAACAAGAGCTACAGCAGGTACAACAACAGCTACAGCAGGTACAACAACAGCTACAGCAGTAGCAACAACAACAGCTACAGCAGGTACAACAACAGCTACAGCAGGTACAACAACTACAGCATGTACAACAAGAGCTACAGCAGGTACAACAACAGCTACAGCAGGTACAACAACAGCTACAGCAGGTACAACAACAGCTACAGCAGGTACAACAACAGCTACAGCAGTAGCAACAACAACAGCTACAGCAGGTACAACAACAGCTACAGCAGGTACAACAACAGCTACAGCAGTAGCAACAACAGCTACAGCAGGTACAACAGCTACAGCAGGTACAACAGCTACGGTAACAAGCTACAGCAGGTCAACAACAGCTACAGCAGGTACAACAACAGCTACAGCAACAGCTACAGCAGGTACAACAACATCTACAGCAGGTACAACAAGAGCTACAGCAGGTACAACAAGAGCTACAGCAGGTACAACAGCTACAACAGCAGGTACAACAACAGCTACAGCAACAGCAACAGCTACAGCAGGTACAACAACAGCTACAGCAGGTACAACAACAGCTACAGCAGCTACAGCAACAGCTACAGCAGGTACAGCAACAGCTACAGTAACAGCAGGTACAACAACAGCTACAGCAGGTACAACAACAGCTACAGCAACAGCTACAGCAGGTACAGCAACAGCTACAGCAGGTACAGCAACAGCTACAGCAGCTACAGCAACAGCTACAGCAGGTACAACAACAGCTACAGCAGGTACAGCAACAGCTACAGCAGCTACAACAACAGCTACAGCAGGTACAACAGCTACAGCAGGTACAACAGCTACAGCAGGTACAGCAGGTACAACAACAGCTACAGCAGGTACAACAACAGCTACAGCAGGTACAGGCTGAAGATAACATTCCTGGGTAAGTACATAAGAGTTTTTACAGCCTCTGGTCATCTGGGTCACTAACACAAAAAACGATGAAAATCTTATAGCGGCTTAAGCTGCGGTTACGCAAGATTTAAGCTGCGGTTACGTCAGAACTAAGCTGCAGTTACGTCAGCCCTAAGCTGTGGTTATGTAAGTTTTAAGCTGCGGTTATGCAACTAAAGCTGTGTATTACTGCCTTTCTTGCAGTACTTAAGAACATAAGACAGAAGGAACACTGCGGCAGGCCTACTGACCTATGCGAGGCAAGTCCATGTCACTCCCCGACTTAGAACTGACTACCTGGAGTTAACCCTTTCCAGGTAAACTTCAGGTAGTCAGGTCACTGCCACTTAAGGAAGGAGCACGGCATATGACACTGGTTGAAGCTGAATTTACAGGGTGGCAGGTGTTTACATAGCCTCAGCTCATTTACAACAGCTGTACTGCTGATTCAACACCTATGACACACCTAGACTTCTGTAATTACCTCTAGCAACTAATTTACAACACTTACCCTCTAGTGTCTGGTATACCAACACTTCCCCTCTAGTGTCTGGTATACCAACACTTCCCTCTAGTGTATGATACACCAACACTTCCCCTCTAGTGTCTGATACACCAACACTTCCCTCCAGTGTCTGATACACCAACACTTCCCTCCAGTGTCTGATACACCAACACTTCCCCTCTAGTGTCTGATACACCAACACTTCCCCTCTAGTGTCTGATACACCAACACTTCCCTCCAGTGTCTGATACACCAACACTTCCCCTCCAGTGTCTGATACACCAACACTTCCCTCCAGTGTCTGATACACCAACACTTCCCTCCAGTGTCTGATACACCAACACTTCCCTCCAGTGTCTGATACACCAACACTTCCCCTCTAGTGTCTGATACACCAACACTTCCCTCCAGTGTCTGATACACCAACACTTCCCCTCTAGTGTCTGATACACCAACACTTCCCCTCTAGTGTCTGATACACCAACACTTCCCTCAGTGTCTGATATACCAACACTTCCCTCAGTGTCAGATACACCAACACTTCCCTCCAGTGTCTGATACACCAACACTTCCTCCAGTGTCTGATACACCAACACTTCCCTCTCAGTGTCTGATACACCAACACTTCCCTCCAGTGTCTGATACACCAACACTTCCCTCTAGTGTCTGATACACCAACACTTCCCTCTAGTGTCTGATACACCAACACTTCCCTCCAGTGTCTGATACACCAACACTTCCTCAGTGTCTGATACACCAACACTTCCCTCCAGTGTCTGATACACCAACACTTCCCTCCAGTGTCTGATACACCAACACTTCCCTCAGTGTCTGATACACCAACACTTCCCTCCAGTGTCTGATACACCAACACTTCCCTCCAGTGTCTGATACACCAACACTTCCCTCCAGTGTCTGATACACCAACACTTCCCTCCAGTGTCTGATACACCAACACTTCCCTCCAGTGTCTGATACACCAACACTTCCCTCAGTGTCTGATACACCAACACTTCCCTCCAGTGTCTGATACACCAACACTTCCCTCCAGTGTCTGATACACCAACACTTCCCTCCAGTGTCTGATACACCAACACTTCCCTCCAGTGTCTGATACACCAACACTTCCCTCCAGTGTCTGATACACCAACACTTCCCCCCAGTGTCTGATACACCAACACTTCCCTCCAGTGTCTGATACACCAACACTTCCCTCCAGTGTCTGATACACCAACACTTCCCTCAGTGTCTGATACACCAACACTTCCTCTAGTGTCTGATACACCAACGCTTCCTCCAGTGTCTGATACACCAACACTTCCCTCAGTGTCTGATACACCAACACTTCCCCTCTAGTGTCTGATACACCAACACTTCCCCTCTAGTGTCTGATACACCAACACTTCCCTCCAGTGTCTGATACACCAACACTTCCCTCTAGTGTCTGATACACCAACACTTCCCTCCAGTGTCTGATACACCAACACTTCCCCTCTAGTGTCTGATACACCAACACTTCCCCTCTAGTGTCTGATACACCAACACTTCCCTCGTGTCTGATACACCAACACTTCCTCTAGTGTCTGATAACCAACACTTCCCTCTAGTGTCTGATACACCAACACTTCCCCTCTAGTGTCTGATATACCAACACTTCCCCTCTAGTGTCTGATACACCAACACTTCCCTCCAGTGTCTGATACACCAACACTTCCCCTCTAGTGTCTGATACACCAACACTTCCCTCCAATGTCTGATACACCAACAATTCCCCTCTAGTGTCTGATACACCAACACTTCCCTCTAGTGTCTGTACACCAACACTTCTCCTCAGTGTCTGATAACCAACACTTCCCTCTAGTGTCTGATACACCAACACTTCCTCTAGTGTCTGATAACCAACACTTCCCTCTAGTGTCTGTTACACCAACACTTCCCTCCAGTGTCTGATAACCAACACTTCCCTCTAGTGTCTGATACACCAACACTTCCTCCAGTGTCTGATACACCAACACTTCCCCTCCAGTGTCTGATATACCAACACTTCCCCTCCAGTGTCTGATATACCAACACTTCCCCTCCAGTGTCTGATATACCAACACTTCCCCTCCAGTGTCTGATACACCAACACTTCCCCTCTAGTGTCTGATACACCAACACTTCCCCTCCAGTGTCTGATATACCAACACTTTCCTCTAGTGTCTGATACACCAACACTTCCCCTCTAGTGTCTGATACTCCAACACTTCCCCTCTAGTGTCTGATACACCAACACTTCCCCTCTGGTATCTGATATACCAACACTTCCCCTCCAGTGTCTGATATACCAACACTTCCCCTCTAGTGACTTATACAACTATCCCTGTAAAATTTAGCTACAAGACACTACCTACACTCACCTACATTCTACATCACTCAAACGTACCCACAAAAACCGCCCCCACACATTACTTTGATTCATAAATAATAAAAGATTGTCGTAAATGTCCTTTGACAAGAAAAATGGAGAAGGGAAAAGGTTTTCTTAGTTCGTTTTATCGCTAGTTGTTAAGAATTTATTGAGTAGAACTTAATGTTGTGAGTCACTTTAATGTAGTGCACATACACACAATACATACAACATAGTACACACAAAACACATACAACATAGTACACACACAACACATACAACATAGTACACACACAACACATACAACATAGTACACACACAACACATACAACATAGTACACACACAACACATACAACATAGTACACACAAAACACATACAACATAGTACACACACAACACATACAATATAGTACACACACAACATACAACATAGTCACACAAAACACATACAACATAGTACACACACAACACATACAACATAGTACACACAAAACACATACAACATAGTACACATACAACACATACAACATAGTACACACACAACACATACAACATAGTACACACACAACACATACAACATAGTACACACAAAACACATACAACATAGTACACACACAACACATACAACATAGTACACACACAACACATACAACATAGTACACACACAACACATACAACATAGTACACACACAACACATACAACATAGTACACACACAACACATACAACATAGTACACACACAATACATACAACATAGTACACACACAATACATACAACATAGTACACACACAACATAGTACACACACAACACATACAACATAGTACACACACAATACATACAACATAGTACACATACAACATAGTACACACACAACACATACAACATAGTACACACAAAACATACAACATAGTACACACAAACACATACAACATAGTACACACACAACACATACAACATAGTCACACACAACACATACACTATAGTCACACACAACACATACAAATAGTACACACACACATATACAACATAGTACACATACAAATAGTACACACACAACACATACAACATAGTCCACACAAACACAACAAACACATACAACATAGTACACACACAAACATACAACATAGTACACACACAACACATACAACATAGTACACACACAACACATACAACATAGTACACACACAACACATACAAATAGTACACACACAAACATACAACATAGTACACACACATACATAATACAACATAGTACACACAACATAGTACACACACAACACATACAACATAGTACACACACACACATACAATACACACACATACATATACACACAACACATACAAATAGTACACAAAACACTAAATGTACACAACAACACATACAACATAGTACACACACAAACATAACATAGTACACACACAACATAGTACACACACAACACATACAACATAATACACACACACACACACACACACACAAGACAAGGCAGATATCACTTAATGTGAACCAAAAACCAGAATTCAACAGAGCATTGCATAAGTTGTAAGTGCTTTCCTCTAGTACTCGTAGCCGCCGCCAGGTGGTGCGTGGCGCTGCAACACACCACACACTAACACACTTTTTTCACAACCTTTTAGGGTCATATGTTAGTGGTGTCAGACCAAGAGCGCTAAACTAGGGAGGAGGTATAACAGAGATGAGAATTATGTATATTGAATGTAAGATTTACTGTGCTCTTCTGAGTAGAGACCAACAATCCTGCCAGAGTTAATAACTTTTACCTGGCTTCCCGTCATAATCTCAGATTAACAGGATGGTAGTACCTCCCTGGATGGTTGTTGTCTACCAGCCTACACGTCAAGATGGTAGTACCTCCCTGGATGGTTGTTGTCTACCAGCCTACACGTCAAGATGCTAGTACCTCCCTGGATGGTTGCTGTCTACCAGCCTACACGTCAGGATGGTAGTACCTCCCTGGATGGTTGTTGTCTACCAGCCTACACGTCAGGATGGTAGTACCTCCCTGGATGGTTGCTGTCTACCAGCCTACACGTCAGGATGGTAGTACCTCCCTGGATGGTTGCTGTCTACCAGCCTACACGTCAGGATGGTAGTACCTCCCTGGATGGTTGTTGTCTACCAGCCTACACGTCAGGATGGTAGTACCTCCCTGGATGGTTGCTGTCTACCAGCCTACACGTCAGGATGGTAGTACCTCCCTGGATGGTTGCTGTCTACCAGCCTACACGTCAGGATGGTAGTACCTCCCTGGATGGTTGTTGTCTACCAGCCTACACGTCAGGATAGTAGTACCTCCCTGGATGGTTGCTGTCTACCAGCCTACACGTCAGGATGGTAGTACCTCCCTGGATGGTTGTTGTTTACCAGCCTACACGTCAGGATGGTAGTACCTCCCTGGATGGCTGCTGTCTACCAGCCTACACGTCAGGATGGTAGTACCTCCCTGGATGGTTGTTGTCTACCTTCCTACACGTCAGGATGGTAGTACCTCCCTGGATGGTTGCTGTCTACCAGCCTACACGTCAGGATGGTAGTACCTCCCTGGATGGTTGTTGTCTACCTTCCTACACGTCAGGATGGTAGTACCTCCCTGGATGGTTGTTGTTTACCAGCCTACACGTCAGGATGATAGTACCTCCCTGGATGGTTGTTGTCTACCAGCCTACACGTCAGGATGATAGTACCTCCCTGGATGGTTGTTGTCTACCAGCCTACACGTCAGGATGATAGTACCTCCCTGGATGGTTGTTGTCTACCTGCCTACATGTCAGGATGGTAGTACCTCCCTGGATGGTTGTTGTCTACCTGCCTACACGTCAGGATTGTAGTACCTCCCTGGATGGTTGTTGTCTACCAGCCTACACGTCAGGATGGTAGTACCTCCCTGGATTGTTGTTGTCTACCAGCCTATACGTCAGGATGGTAGTACCTCCCTGGATGGTTGTTGTCTACCAGCCTACATGTCAGGATTGTAGTACCTCCCTGGATGGTTGTTGTCTACCAGCCTATACGTCAGGATGGTAGTACCTCCCTGGATGGTTGTTGTCTACCAGCCTACACGTCAGGATTGTAGTACCTCCCTGGATGGTTGTTGTCTACCAGCCTACACGTCAGGATGATACTACCTCCCTGGATGGTTGTTGTCTACAAGCCTACACGTCAGGATGGTAGTACCTCCCTGGATGGTTGCTGTCTACCAGCCTACACGTCAGGATGGTAGTACCTCCCTGGATGGTTGCTGTCTACCAGCCTACACGTCAGGATGATAGTACCTCCCTGGATGGTTGTTGTCTACCAGCCTACACGTCAGGATGGTAGTACCTCCCTGGATGGTTGCTGTCTACCAGCCTACACGTCAGGATGGTAGTACATCCCTGGATGGTTGTTGTTTACCAGCCTACACGTCAGGATGGTAGTACATCCCTGGATGGTTGCTGTCTACCAGCCTACACGTCAGGATGGTAGTACCTCCCTGGATGGTTGTTGTCTACCTTCCTACACGTCAGGATGGTAGTACCTCCCTGGATGGTTGTTGTCTACCAGCCTACACGTCAGGATGGTAGTACCTCCCTGGATGGTTGTTGTCTACCTTCCTACACGTCAGGATGATAGTACCTCCCTGGATGGTTGTTGTCTACCAGCCTACACGTCAGGATGATAGTACCTCCCTGGATGGTTGTTGTCTACCAGCCTACACGTCAGGATGATAGTACCTCCCTGGATGGTTGTTGTCTACCTGCCTACATGTCAGGATGGTAGTACCTCCCTGGATGGTTGTTGTCTACCTGCCTACATGTCAGGATTGTAGTACCTCCCTGGATGGTTGTTGTCTACCAGCCTACACGTCAGGATGGTAGTACCTCCCTGGATGGTTGTTGTCTACCAGCCTATACGTCAGGATGGTAGTACCTCCCTGGATGGTTGTTGTCTACCAGCCTACATGTCAGGATTGTAGTACCTCCCTGGATGGTTGTTGTCTACCAGCCTACACGTCAGGATTTTAGTACCTCCCTGGATGGTTGTTGTCTACCAGCCTACACGTCAGGATGATAGTACCTCCCTGGATGGTTGTTGTCTACCTGCCTACATGTCAGGATGGTAGTACCTCCCTGGATGGTTGTTGTCTACCAGCCTAACGTCAGGATGGTAGTACCTCCCTGGATGGTTGTTGTCTACCAGCCTATACGTCAGGATGTAGTACCTCCCTGGATGGTTGTTGTCTACCAGCCTACACGTCAGGATGGTAGTACCTCCCTGGATGGTTGTTGTCTACCAGCCTACATGTCAGGATGGTAGTACCTCCCTGGATGGTTGTTGTCTACCAGCCTACACGTCAGGATGGTAGTACCTCCCTGGATGGTTGTTGTCTACCAGCCTACGTCAGGATGGTAGTACCTCCCTGGATGGTTGTCTACCTGCCTACATGTCAGGATTGTAGTACCTCCGTGGATGGTTGTTGTCTACCAGCCTACACGTCAGGATGGTAGTACCTCCCTGGATGGTTGTTGTCTACCTGCCTACATGTCAGGATTGTAGTACCTCCCTGGATGGTTGTTGTCTACCAGCCTACACGTCAGGATGGTAGTACCTCCCTGGATGGTTGTTGTCTACCAACCTACATGTCAGGATTGTAGTACCTCCCTGGATGGTTGTTGTCTACCAGCCTACACGTCAGGATGGTAGTACCTCCCTGGATGGTTGTTGTCTACCAGCCAACCAGTCTGTGTTATCAGTCTGCTGACACTAGTGATGTGAAGACCCACTGTATGCCAGCGTCAGCACACAGTTTTTAAGGCTGACACCAAGACGTTTCGCCCAGCCAGTATCTTGTTCAACACAATATACACACAAGAGGTCCTCAGTACCTTGATATGTCTTGACTCTCTTTAATGAAGGATAACTCCAACTCCTTGAATTAAAGAGCCCTCCAGGAGCATCAAGGCACCTCCTTCCCTTGAAGGGGGTGAGAGGGAGAATGGTGCCAGGGGTGCCAGGGAAGGGGGTGCCAGTTAGGTATATGAGATTGACAGCACAAAACAATTTGCGGCTCTGCTGTCGATGAGAGAGATGGAATGAGAGAGAATGAGGGAGAGACAGAGAATGAGGGAGAGAGTGATGGAATGAGGGAGAGTGATGGAATGAGGGAGAGTGCTGGAATGAGAGAGAGAGAGAGAGAGAGAGAGTGAGAGAATGAGGGAGACAGAGAGAATGAGGGGAAGAGAAAGCGATAGAATGAGAGAGACAGAGAAAGGGAAAAAAATAATTTTTATACATTTTTGTCCCAAGGCCTTTCAAAAAAAAAGAGTAAATTAACGGGGAGAGAGAGAGAGAGAGAGAGAGAGAGAGAGAGAGAGAGAGAGAGAGAGAGAGAGAGAGAGAGAGAGAGAGAGTTAAATAAGGAAAAAAGAAGAGAGTCAGTGTTAACACATTACTATATCACCTGGTTAAAAAAACTAATTTAACTAAACCGGTTAACACAGTCCTGGTTAATCCTCCCTCTCTTTGTGACACAAGAGGGAGGGAGGGAGGGAGAGGTAGACAGATAGTAGGGAGGGAGGGGTCCTTCACACGAGGTATACCCCTCACAGTATACACCTGGGTCCTTCACACGAGGTATACCCCTCACAGTATACACCTGGGTCCTTCACACGAGGTATACTCCTCACAGTATACACCTGGGTCCAACACACGAGGTATACCCCTCACAGAATACACCTGGTCCACACACGAGTGATACACCTAGGTCCTTCACACGAGGTATACCTCACAGTATACACCTGGGTCCTTCACACGAGGTATACCCTCACAGTATACACCTGGGTCCAACACACGAGGTATACCCCTCACAGAATACACCTAGGTCCTTCACACGAGGTATACCACTCACAGTATACACCTGGGTCCTTCACACGAGGTATACCCCTCACAGTATACACCTGGGTCCTTCACACGAGGTATACTCATCACGGAATACACCTGGGTCCTTCACACGAGGTATACCACTCACAGTATACACCTGGGTCCTTCACACGAGGTATACCCCTCACAGTATACACCTGGGTCCTTCACACGAGGTATACCCCTCACAGAATACACCTGGGTCCTTCACACGAGGTATACCCTCACAGTATACACCTGGGTCCTTCACACGAGGTATACCTCTCACAGTATACACCTGGGTCCTTCATACGAGGTATACTCATCACTGAATACACTGGGGTCCTTACACGAGGTATACCTCTCTACAGTATACACTGGGTCCTTCACACGAGGTATACCTCTCACAGTATACACCTGGGTCCTTCATACGAGGTATACCATCTACTGAATACATCTGGGGTCCTTACACGAGGTATACCACTTACAGTATACACTGGGTCCTTCACACGAGGTATACCCTACAGTATACACCTGGATCCTTCACACGAGGTATACCACTTACAGTATACACCTGGGTCCTTCACACGAGGTATACCCCTCACAGTATACACCTGGGTCCTTCACACGAGGTATACCACTTACAGTATACACCTGGGTCCTTCACACGAGGTATACCTCTCACAGTATACACCTGGGTCCTTCATACGAGGTATACTCATCACTGAATACACCTGGGTCCTTTACACGAGGTATACCACTTACAGTATACACTTGGGTCCTTCACACGAGGTATACCCCTCACAGTATACACCTGGATCCTTCAACGAGGTATCTCATCACTGAATACACCTGGTCCTTTACACGAGGTATACCACTTACAGTATACACTTGGGTCCTTCACACGAGGTATACCCCTCACAGTATACACCTGGATCCTTCACACGAGGTATACCACTTACAGTATACACCTGGGTCCTTCACACGAGGTATACCCCTCACAGTATACACCTGGGTCCTTCACACGAGGTATACCCCTCACAGTATACACCTGGGTCCTTCACACGAGGTATACCCTACAGTATACACCTGGGTCCTTCACACGAGGTATACCCCTCACAGTATACACCTGGGTCCTTCACACGAGGTATACCCTCACAGTATACACCTGGTCTTAACGAGATACAACTTACAGTAACACCTGTCCTCACACGGTATTCACTCCCACTTGCATACATTTGGGTCCTTACGAGGTAACCTCACAGAACAGTGGTAGTTAACGCCAGACAACAACAACTAACCACCTCGTTCATCACGCTGTATTTGCACTGCCGCACTTCGCTAATTTGAGGCCCTTGTAACCTTAACAAAAATGTTCTTTACGATAAAGCGCAATGTAAAGCACAGCCCGTCGGAACACAATGTAAAGCACAGCCCGTCGGAACACAATGTAAAGCACGAGGTAAAGCACAGCCCGTCGGAACACAATGTAAAGCACGAGGTAAAGCACAGCCCGTCGGAACACAATGTAAAGCACGAGGTAAAGCACAGCCCGTCGGAACACAATGTAAAGCACGAGGTAAAGCACAGCCCGTCGGAACACAATGTAAAGCACGAGGTAAAGCACAGCCCGTCGGAACAAGCGCATTTTAAACCCGACCTTTCGCACAATATCTCAGACGAGACCTTGTTGTCTGATAAAAACATGTTCTCCAAATATGCTTCGTGTAATGTTTAGAAGTTACTACACTGCTGCTCCGGGACTGATTACCTTATCTCTCAGTCTTCTGTACAGTCTACAAGACTGAGGGACTGATTACCTTATCTCTCAGTCTTCTGTGTAGTCTACAAGACTGAGGGACTGATCACCTCATCTTTCACTGTCTTCTGTGTGGTCCGCAATAGTCGCATGAATCTTCCTTGCCCAGTAAACCAACACTGAAAGGTTGAAGACGATCGGATGAACCGTTCTCAAGATATAAACAAAAACTTGGAGTGAGAAAAACAACCACCACCAGATCAACACAACACTACATAATCAGAGTCTTCCAATCTTAAACACTTTTACACCTATAACTTGTGGAGGTTATTATTACTGTCATCATTATTGAACTTGATGTGATGACACACACACACACACACACACACACACACACACACACACACATACACACACATACACACACCTGGTGAACCATGATCAGTAACTTGAAAAAGTCCAAAGATTTGCAACAAAACTAGAGCAAAAAAATATTCATTTAAGAGAGGTTAGAGGAACTAAAACAAGTAATTGAGAAGAAAGCACTAGGAGAGCCTTAATCAGGACGTGAAAGATACTCTAGAGAATAGTTTGAAGATATAGTCACAGATAGATGGAACTTAGTCACAGATTAATGGAAGCTATTGTCACCACCAGTCTACAACACCACCAGTCTACCACACCACCAGTCTACCACACCACCAGTCTACCACACCACCAGTCAACCACACCACCAGTCAACCACACCACCAGTCTACCACACCACCAGTCAACCACACCACCAGTCAACCACACCACCAGTCAACCACACCACCAGTCAACCACACCACCAGTCAACCACACCACCAGTCAACCACACCACCAGTCAACCACACCACCAGTCAACCACACCACCAGTCAACCACACCACCAGTCAACCACACTACCAGTCAACCACACTACCAGAAAAACAGAATGCAGATGTAATGTACACAGACTTTGCAAAAGCCTTTGACAAGTGTGATCATGGCGTAATAGCACACAAAATACGTGCTAAAGGAATAACTGGTAAAGTGGGGAGATGGATCTTCAACTTCCTGACAATCGAACACAAAGAGTAGTGATAAACAGAGTTAAATTGGAAGCTGCCATAGTGAAAAGCTCTGTTCCACAAGGCACAGTACTCGCCTCCATCCTGTTCCTCATCCTTATATCAGACAGAGATGTAATCCACAGCTCCGTGTCATCCTTTGCAGACGATACTAGGATCTGCATGAGACTGTCATCTATTAAGGACACGGTTAACCTCCAAGAAGATGTAAACCAAGTTTTGCAATGGGCAACAGAGAACAATAGAACAATATGATGTTCAATGAAGACAAATTTCAACTACTCCGTTATGGAAAACTGGAGGAGATAGTAACTAGAACAGAGTATACTACAAACTCTGATCATACAATAGCGAAAAAGTAATGTGAGGGACCTGGGAGTGGTAATGTCTGAGAATCTCACTTTCAAGGTTCACAACAGTGCCACGATCACAACTGCAAAGAAAATGATAGGATGGATAATGAGAACGTTCAAAACAAGAGATGCCAAGCCAATGATGATCCTTTTCAAATCACTTGTTCTCTCTAGGCTGGAATACTGCTGTACATTAACATCTCCGTTCAAGGCAGGTGAAATTGCAGATCTAGAGAGTGTACAGAGAACCTTTACTGCACATATAAGTTCCATCAAACACCTCAACTACTGGGAACGCTTGGAAGCACTTGACTTGTACTCGCTGGAACGCAGGCGAGAGAGATATCATAATCTACACTTGGAAAATCCTAGAAGGAATGGTCCCGAATCTGCACACATAAATCACTCCCTACGAAAGTAAAAGACTGGACAGGCGATGCAAAATACCCCTAATGAAAAGTAGGGGCGCCACTGGTACACTAGACAAAACACCATAAGTGTCCGGGGCCCAAGACTGTTCAACAGCCTCCCACCAAGCATAAGTGGAATTAGCAATAAGCCCCTGGCTGCCTTCAAGAGGGAGCTGGACAGATACTTTTAAAGTCAGTGCCGGATCAGCCGGGCTGTGGTTTGTACGTTGGACTACGTGCGGCCAGCAGTAAGAGCCTGGTTGATCAGGCCCTGATCCACCGGGAGGCCTGGTCGTGGACAGGGCCGCGGGGGCGTTGATCCCCGGAATACCCTCCAGGTAGACTCCAGGCAGGTAGACCAGTCTACCACACCACTAGTCAACCACACCATCAGTCTACCATACCACCAGTCTACCACACCACCAGTCTACCACACCACCAGTCTACCACACCATCAGTCTACCACACCACTAGTCAACCACACCACCAGTCTACCACACCATCAGTCTACCACACCACCAGTCTACCACACCATCAGTCTACCACACCAAAAGTCTACCACACCATTAGTCTACCACACCAGTCGAACCACACCATTAGTCTACCACACCAGTCTACCACACCATCAGTCTACCACACCATCAGTCTACCACACCATCAGTCTACCACACCATCAGTCTACCACACCACCAGTCTACCACACCACCAGTCTACCACACCACCAGTCTAACCACACCATCAGTCTACCACACCACCAGTCTACCACACCACCAGTCTATCACACCATCAGTCTACCACACACCAGCACCACATCAGTCTACCACACACAGTCACACACATCAGTCTACCACACCACCAGTCTACCACACCATCAGTCTACTACACCACCAGTCTACCACACCACCAGTCTACTACACCACCAGTCTACCACACCACCAGTCTACCACACCACCAGTCTACCACACTACCACTATGACACCGATGATAAACCC
The DNA here is from genome assembly GCA_009830355.1 of Cherax destructor. Taxonomy (NCBI): domain Eukaryota; kingdom Metazoa; phylum Arthropoda; class Malacostraca; order Decapoda; family Parastacidae; genus Cherax; species Cherax destructor. Next base: position 229,123 of record WNWK01001973.1, read on the forward strand.
AGATTACTACCTAAACGACAACATATTGACAATATTAATAATATATCATGAGAGCAAAAAACAATATTGCTCTATGTATGTATGTATGTATGTGTGTGTGTGTGTATAATAGGTAAGGTATTTGGAGGTCACAGAAGCGTAACCAGGTAATTTTAAATTTAAAAATAAACTACTGTGTGTTCACACACACACGCACGCAAGGCCACATGGGGAGGACGAACCAGCAAGACTAGCTGTGGTATTCTCCCTAGATCAGGAAGACATAAGAGGGAATAAGAGTGACCACACTCCCCCACACTTCACCTGACTGCTTCAGGTACAACACTGTAAGAAGGAAAAAGTTGATGATGCAAGAAAAACCAGACTAGAGGAGAGGAAATTAAACGTGAATGGGAACAATGGGTAAGGGAAATGGAAGTAAAGATAGAGAGAGAGAGAGATTAGGTTAGGTTAGGTAAGGTTCGTCAGGAAACAGGACAAGTGTTTCCTGACGCGGTATTGCTGAAGATATGTCAGCAAGCAGGTAGACAGTAGTGTCAGCAGACAAGTGGGGATTTAAGCAGAAACATTCACGACTTTCCAACCTGTGTGTGTGTGTGTGTGTGTATGTGTGTGTGTGTGTGTGTGTGTGTGTGTGTGTGTGTGTGTGTGTTGTGTGTGTGTGTGTGTGTGTGTGTTGTGTGTGTGTTGTTGTGTGTGTGTGTTGTGTGTGTATGTGTGTGTGTTGTGTGTGTGTTGTTGTGTGTGTGTATGTGTGTGTGTGTGTGTGTGTGTGTGTTGTGTGTTGTGTTTTGTGTGTGTGTGTGTGTGTGTGTGTGTGTGTGTGTGTGTGTGTGTGTGTGTGTGTGTGTATGTGTGTTGTGTTGTGTGTTGTGTGT
>WNWK01001973.1:235000-237730 GCA_009830355.1 Cherax destructor
GAGTTTGACTGCATCTGGGCTGGGAAGTCTGGCCACCCTGGTGCAACATCTGGGCTGGGAAGTCTGGCCACCCTGGTGCAACATCTGGGCTGGGAAGTCTGGCCACCCTGGTGCAACATCTGGGCTGGGAAGTCTGGACACCCTGGTGCAACATCTGGGCTGGGAAGTCTGGCCACCCTGGTGCAACATCTGGGCTGGGAAGTCTGGCCACCCTGGTGCAACATCTGGGCTGGGAAGTCTGGCACCCTGGTGCAACATCTGGGCTGGGAAGTCTGGCCACCCTGGTGCAACATCTGGGCTGGGAAGTCTGCCCACCCTGGTGTAACATCTGGGCTGGGAAGTCTGGCCACCCTGGTGTAACATATGGGCTGGGAAGTCTGGCCACCCTGGTGCAACATATGGGCTGGGAAGTCTGGCCACCCTGGTGCAACATCTGGGCTGGGAAGTCTGGCCACCCTGGTGCAACATCTGGGCTGGGAAGTCTGGCCACCCTGGTGCAACATCTGGGCTGGGAAGTCTGGCCACCCTGGTGCAACATCTGGGCTGGGAAGTCTGCCCACCCTGGTGCAACATATGGGCTGGGAAGTCTGGCCACCCTGGTGCAACATATGGGCTGGGAAGTCTGGCCACCCTGGTGCAACATATGGGCTGGGAAGTCTGGCCACCCTGGTGTAACATATGGGCTGGGAAGTCTGCCCACCCTGGTGCAACATATGGGCTGGGAAGTCTGGCCACCCTGGTGCAACATATGGGCTGGGAAGTCTGGCCACCCTGGTGCAACATCTGGGCTGGGAAGTCTGGCCACCCTGGTGCAACATATGGGCTGGGAAGTCTGGCCACCCTGGTGCAACATATGGGCTGGGAAGTCTGGCCACCCTGGTGCAACATCTGGGCTGGGAAGTCTGGCCACCCTGGTGCAACATCTGGGCTGGGAAGTCTGGCCACCCTGGTGCAACATCTGGGCTGGGAAGTCTGGCCACCCTGGTGCAACATATGGGCTGGGAAGTCTGGCCACCCTGGGGCAACATCTGGGCTGGGAAGTCTGGCCACCCTGGTGCAACATATGGGCTGGGAAGTCTGGCCACCCTGGTGCAACATCTGGGCTGGGAAGTCTGGCCACCCTGGTGCAACATATGGGCTGGGAAGTCTGGCCACCCTGGTGCAACATCTGGGCTGGGAAGTCTGGCCACCCTGGTGCAACATATGGGCTGGGAAGTCTGGCCACCCTGGTGCAACATCTGGGCTGGGAAGTCTGGCCACCCTGGTGCAACATATGGGCTGAAGTGGCCACCCTGGTGCAACATCTGGGCTGGGAAGTCTGGCCACCCTGGTGCAACATATGGGCTGGGAAGTCTGGCCACCCTGGTGCAACATCTGGGCTGGGAAGTCTGGCCACCCTGGTGCAACATATGGGCTGGGAAGTCTGGCCACCCTGGTGTAACATCTGGGCTGGGAAGTCTGGCCACCCTGGTGTAACTTTGCTATTATTTTACAGTCTAAATATGACTTCTAGTTTTTGTGTTTTTTATGTTGCAGATATTTATTTCCATATCAAATGCTTTGTTTTACTAAACTAGTCATATCTTTTTAAAGGAGACATGACATGTTCAAAAAGAAGAAAGTTTGATGGTGAAAATCGTTGCTTGAAGGAAGACTGGACACAGCAGTGTGCTTCAGTCTTGCCACCAGCTGTTCTAAGACACTGCGCCTCATATGTACTGAAATAATTGTCTTAGTCAACACCAGTAATATGAAACGCCTTTTTTTTTTTACATAATGAAATATTATGTAAAAAAATGTATCCGGAGCTTTACATACATTGGCACTTGTCCAAGTGGACCTTCGCTGCTCATAGTAGTTGAGTAGCCCCGCCCTAGACTGTACTCTGCTGTCTTCTTTGACCTTTCCCAATCTTCATGACTACACTTGGTGGGGTTAAACTCCAGGAGCCAGTTCCTGGACCAGGCTTGCAGCCTGTCCACATGTCTTTGTAGGCTTATCTGATCCTCGTCAACTTGTATTCTGCTCATTAGCTTCACTTTGTCTGCAAACAGGGACATCCTGAATGTATATCTTCCGTCATGTCATTCACATATACCAGAAACATCACTGGCCCTAGGACTGACCCTTGTGGAACCCCACTCGACATATACACCCACTCTGACACCTCGTCACGTACCGTCACTCGTTGTTTCCTTCCTGTCAGGTATTCTCTGATCCATTGCAGTGTCTTTCCTGTTATTCCTACCTGATCCTCTAGTTTTTGCACTATTCTCTTGTGCGGATCTTTGACGAAAGCTTCTTACAGCCCAAGAAAACGCAATCTACCCACCCGTCTCTCGTCTTACTTCTGTTACCTTATTGTAGAACTCCAGTAGGTGTGTGTGTGTGTGACTTAAAAGGGTAGGGGAGGGAGTAAGAGGTAGGGGAAGGGGTAGGGGAGGGGGTAAGAGGTAGGGGAGGATCGTTGGAAAACACTTAGCCTTGCTTCACATAACACAAAAATATGATATTAGGTTATGAACGCCATGATGGCTTGGTGGTTGTGGGGGAGGGGTTGCTGGGGAGGGGTTGCTGGGGGAGGGAGAGGGTTTTTGCTCTGGTGGAGGGGAAGGGGTTGTTATTATTGAGGGGGGAGGGAGGATGGATGGGAGTGAGTGGGTGTTTGGTGGGAGGAAAGTGAGTAACTGTACTCTAGAGAGCCTGGCTAGGTTAATGGGGTTTCAAGCC
>WNWK01001974.1:0-132500 GCA_009830355.1 Cherax destructor
TTGAGGGACTGTGGTTGAGGGAGTGGTAGGGATGTGGTTTAGGGAGTGTGGTTGTAGGGACTGTGGTTGTAGGGAGTGTGGTTGTGGGAGTGTGTTGTGGGGACTGTGGTTGTAGGGAGTGTGGTTGTAGGGAGTGTGGTTGTAGGGAGTGTGGTTGTAGGGACTGTGGTTGTAGGGACTGTGGTTGTAGGGAGTGTGGTTGTAGGGAGTGGTTGTAGGGAGTGTGGTTGTAGGGAGTGTGGTTGTAGGGAGTGTGGTTGTAGGGAGTGTGGTTGTAGGGAGTGTGGTTGTAGGGAGTGTGGTTGTAGGGAGTGTGGTTGTAGGGAGTGTGGTTGTAGGGAGTGTGGTTGTAGGGAGTGTGGTTGTAGGAGTGTGTTGTAGGGTAGTGTGGTTGTAGGAGTGTGGTTGTAGGAGTGTGTTGTAGGGAGTGTGGTTGTAGGGAGTGTGGTTGTAGGTAGTGTAGTTGTAGGGAGTGTGGTTGTAGGTAGTGTGGTTGTAGGTAGTGTGGTTGTAGGGAGTGTGGTTGTAGGGAGTGTGGTTGTAGGGAGTGTGGTTGTAGGGAGTGTGGTTGTAGGGAGTGTGGTTGTAGGTAGTGTAGTTGTAGGGAGTGTGGTTGTAGGAGTGTGGTTGTAGGAGTGTGGTTGTGGGAGTGTGGTTGTAGGTAGTGTGGGGTTGTAGGGAGTGTGGTTGTAGGAGTGTGGTTGTAGGGAGTGTGGTTGTAGGTAGTGTAGTTGTAGGGAGTGTGGTTGTAGGGAGTGTGGTTGTAGGGAGTGTGGTTGTAGGGAGTGTGGTTGTAGGGAGTGTGGTTGTAGGGAGTGTGGTTGTAGGGAGTGTGGTTGTAGGTAGTGTAGTTGTAGGGAGTGTGGTTGTAGGGAGTGTGGTTGTAGGGAGTGTGGTTGTAGGGAGTGTGGTTGTAGGGAGTGTGGTTGTAGGTAGTGTGGTTGTAGGGAGTGTGGTTGTAGGAGTGTGGTTGTAGGGAGTGTGGTTGTAGGGAGTGTGGTTGTAGGTAGTGTGGTTGTAGGGAGTGTGGTTGTAGGGAGTGTGGTTGTAGGGAGTGTGGTTGTAGGTAGTGTGGTTGTAGGGAGTGTGGTTGTGAGGTAGTGGTAGGTTGTAGGGAGTGTGGTTGTAGGTAGTGTAGTTGTAGGGAGTGTGGTTGTAGGGAGTGTGGTTGTAGGGAGTGTGGTTGTAGGGAGTGTGGTTGTAGGGAGTGTGGTTGTAGGGAGTGTGGTTGCCTTACCTTCGTGCATTAGAGTAACTAGTATATGGTTCAAGTTGGAGTGAAACGTTGTGATATAGTTTGTGTTATATTCGGGTTGTGTACTGCATGGCCAGTATTTCTTTTCTTTCACTGTTGAGAAATTGGCGACAACTTCAAAAATAGGTAGGTTAAGTAGGGTTAGGTTAGGTTTGTCAGGAAACAGGACAAGTGTTTCCTGACGCGGGTCTTAGTCATATAATGACCCACAACTGGAGCTTTTGGTCATCTGACCGAGGCCTTCCACTGGTTTACCCCTCCACCCCTTTAAAAATTATTGGTATGAAACCACTAAATATTGGTTAGGTTAATTAAAAGTCGGGACCAGGAACTGTCCCTCAACCCCCCGCAAGATACAACGAAGTGTAAACATAAGTGACACGCAGAGATATCAAGAAATACTTCTGCAGTCTCAGAGGATAGTGGAAGCAAACTGTATACACAGTTACAGGAGTAGGAATGATCAGGGTGTGAAGAGCAAGACTTCAACCCGGAGGATAGAGAGAGCAGTCAGAAGGAATCGACCCTTACAATCACAACTAGGCTAGCACATACGTACATTACACCCCTCCCCGCCCCTCTCACAACACCCATGGCTTCAACGCGAACGACACTAGACATAAATATTAATGGGTGTTGCAGCCGAGTGGGGGGAGGCAGGCGGCAACATCAAACACTGCAGGTGGGGGTCGCTCTCTGTCACCCCCACCACTCACCTGCCTAGGGTTAGGGTGGGAAGGGGGAAGGTGGTGATGAACACTAGATGGGAAGCAGTGGGAGAGTGGGCCGGGAAGCACTACTAACATGCCTGGATGGGGAGCTACACCCACCCACCCACCTGCCAAATGATTCCTTCAACCAGCACCACTTACACAAGATGTGGGGTTGTAGGGCGTGTGGTTGTAGGGAGTGTGGTTGTAGGAGTGTAGTTGTAGGGCGTGTGGTTGTAGGAGTGTAGTTGTAGGGCGTGTGGTTGTAGGGCGTGTGGTTGTAGGGCGTGTGGTTGTAGGGAGTGTGGTTACAGTGAGACACAAACATGGTGCTTGCAAGGAGTGTATGATGGAAAGCAGTAATATAAGTTAGTCACCATTACATCTACAATCTGGACTACACATAGAACACGCAGTAGTATTAAACGGAGTAAAATCCAGCATCAGCGAGGTGAAAAGCTCAGTTCCCCAAGGCACTGTCCTGGCACCTCTGCTGTTTCCTGTCCTCACAGCAGACAGATAAAAACACCCGTCACAGTTTTGTATCATCATTTGCAGATGACACTAAAGTAAACATGAAAGTCACCTCGGTAGAAGACACTGAAAAATTGCAGGAAGACATAAGCAGTGTTATCCAGTGGGCAGTGGAGAACAACATGACGTTCAGTGGTAAGTTCCAGCTGCTGAGGTAGGGAAAGAACGAAGAACGCAAAAGGAACACTGTATACAAAACACAGGAGGATCACCAAATAGAACGAAAGGATCACGTGAAAGATTTGGGAATAATTGTGTCAGATGACTTTCCTTTCAAAAACACAATAAGACAAATGTCACGACAGCCAGGAAGATGACGGGGTGGATAATGAGAACTTTCAAAACAGGGGAAATACTCTTGATTAATCTACCTGTTGCTGCTGGAAGGGAAATGGAACCAGTGGTGGCACTTTTCAAATCACTTGTGCTCTCTCATTTGGAATATTGTTCAGTGTTAACGGTTGTGAACTATAGGTAACCAGTGCCTTGAGAGCATGAGTACAATGGCACTCTAAATATGCACCGAATTCATACCATGAAAAACACAAGAAGTGATATAGTTTAAAAAGTGAACGATGCTCTTGTGGGCAGACAGAATTTACATGTTAGAAACCCATCAAAAATGGTAAAAATACTGGCAAGCTTTAATTACTCCTTGTAGAGAATCCAGAAACAGTTGTCAACTCATAGTACTATATAGAAAGCCCCTTGTTGTACTGAGCATTTCCCGCAAATTAGGTCAGTTTTGTCCCCAGGATGCGACCCACACCAGTCCACTAATACCCAGGTACCTATTTTACTGATAGGTGAACAGGGAGAGCAGGTGTCTTAAGGAAACACATCCTAATGTTTCCACCCGTACCGGGGATCGACCACCGGACCTCAGTGTGTGAGCTGAGTGCGCTACCACTCGAGCTACGGGATACCGTAGTCACTAAAAGCAAGGATATACCTCCATGCTGAGGGACTGATTACTTCATCTTGTATTGATAAAGCCACTGGAGGGCGAAACGTCTACGAGTAAAGATAACCCAGATGTTGCACATGTCTTACTCATCAAACCTCCACGCCACACAGGTGCCAGTAAGACAATCGCGAAAAAATACAGACCGATAACAATGACGAAATAGATTATCACTTTTTTTTAAATGCAGTGATAAGTGAGATTGATAGGTACATGGAGCAATATTTACACAAGCCAGGAGAAGAAGGCTTAAGATCAGCTGGCAAGACGGTGTAGGAGCCATGATGACGGTGCCATCATGGTGTAATAGCACTCAGAATGCAAACAAAATAATAACTTTGAAAAGTAGGTAGACGAATGTTGACATGTCCAGCAAATCGGACTCAGAATAATTTAAAGTAGAAATCACAGGCCTCCGCAAAACTATATCCACACCTGCTTCTAACATATATATCCACACCTGCTTCTAACATATATATCCACACCTGCTTCTAGCATATCTGTCTTGATTCCATCAATGGCAGAGGTCTGAGCTTGCTCAGTTATTTCTACTTTAAATTATTCTGAGTCCGATTTGCTGGACATGTCAACATTCGTCTACCTACTTTTCCAAGTTATTATTTTTGTCCTCAAAGATTTGTTAAGTTATACCATGAATTAAGGAAAGATCCTGCACTTCACCTTACCAAACAAAGCGATAGTAATTATGGACAAGGTAGATTATAGTGGAAAAATTAATATGATATTAGAAGACAGGGGAACTTAGGTGCCTCTTAAGTGTTTTCTGGATGAATTTTCCAGAGTTATTAATTTCCTGTGACAAAATACCGTTACTAAACTACTCCTTACCAGAAAGGGAGGTTGGGTAGTTGTTGCAAAACACCCACATTGCAATGCAGGAGTGCAACGAACACTGAGAGAACTCACCCAGCATAACATGTACAGTTCTTCAAGACTCGTGTCAAATATAAGATAAATTCTGAACTGTGAGTGATACCAGGAGCATCATCTTGGTTGACCAGGCTAGCTACCACCAGACGAGCCTGTCACACAACCGGGCTCCTGGAGTAGAAACACTCTGGGAACTCATCAAAGGTATATAAAAGGAGGAAAATGGATGACTAAGAAATACTGAAATAAATTCAGCAAGAGAAGAGGAAGAGAAGCCTAACATATAAAAGTAAATGAAATAAAGTTGTTTTTTGACAAGCATTCTACAAGCAGAATAGTCTGTGATGCACAAATGTATAAAGAAGACACACAAGGCTGGATAATATAACCAGGGTCGCAGATAAACCACACTGAGATCAATGTTTTTCTTACTTTCAAGGTGGTGGCGAGTAAGTAAAAAACACCTTAATAAAGATATAGTGGAGGTAAACACCATACACAGCTTCAAGAGTGGGTATGATCAGTAAACACGGTATTGTATCTTTTTGTTATTTATTTATGATTAATAAAGTGGGTGGATAAGTTGAGAGGCGAGAGGGTAGGAGTTAAGACTGGAACCTTTGCAAGCATAACAAAAGTTCGCCCACGTATAAAAACATCGTTTATTTGGATATAATAACTAAGCATGAACGTAAATAAACCTGTTTGTGGTGGATACTCCCGTGGCAGCCACCAGGGAAGAGCGAGGACATCAGGCGACGTCTGCACGGCACCACCAGGTAATGACAGGTACGACGGCACAAGGACACCACACTACCGGACGAGACCAGGACACCACGGGACGAGGACCATGATAGGACAGAACGAGGTAATGACAGGTACGACGAGACCAGGACACCACACTTCCGGACGAGACCAGGACACCACGGGACGAGGACACCACTAGACGAGATCAGGACACCACAGAACGAGCCTAGGACACTACGGAACGAGACCAGGACACCACGGAAAGACACCAAGACACCACCGGACGAGACCAGGACACAGGACAGAACAAGGTGAGGACAGGGACTGGACTAGGAAAGAGGGGGGAGGGAGAGGATGAAGGACAGTGCCTGAAGAATTATAAACATAGTAAGAGTCTCAGTAATCGGACGATAACGGGTGACATAGCAAATCTATTGCGCATTTTGTGATAGAAACACCTAATTTTCCACATGGGTAGACCAATATATAACCAACAGTCTGTGGTTCGTACGTCGGCCAGCAGTAACAGCCTGGTTGATCAGGTCCTGATCCACCGCGAGGCCTGGTCACAGACCGGACCGCGGGGGCGTTGACCCCCCCGAAATCCCCTCCAGGTATATTCCAAATATAGTCCTGTGGGGCCTGTGTTAAACTGCGTGCTGCTAGCACCAACAATATAATCGATTAAATCGAGCGGACCGCGGACGTAGAGGAAGGTGGTGACCCCAGAATCTACTGAAGGTAAAAACTGTACTGTTTGTTGACTAACAGAACGCCACCTGGAGTCTACCGCTACCGCCAGATTTCAAGGAAAACTCTGAAATATTCCCCAAGTAATTGACAGGTAAATCGTTGATGTTGAAAATGTTGCACAATACCGACAAGTTGATGACGAAGACACGTGTGCAACAGTTGGGTGTCTTTATTGATGAGACGTTTCACCTACACAGTAGACTTCTGCATGGTCTGCAACCATCGTTCCAGACCATGGAGCGGAACTCTTCTCCAGGCTGAGGGACTCACCACCTCAAATACTATTTCCTCCAAGGTTGATGAACTGATTACATCATCTTCATTACACTGATGCCTCTGTATTTGACTGAAGAAGCCTACTGTGCGGGCGAAACGTTTCAACAATAAAGATACCCTACTGTTGCACATGTGTCTTACTCGTCAAATCGTTGAAGATGGGTCACTGCTACCATCATTTTCCCCATCGAGATGGTTTCAGGGGTCACCGCCCCCGCGGCCAGGTCCCAGACTAAGCCTCCGCGTTGCTGGCCTGATCGACTAGACTGTTGGTGTGCCAGCCTTCATCTCCATTGACTAAGCTGTAAATTCTAGCTTTCCTTGGTGTGGTGGTCCTGCCTCCTCCCTCCGCGTTCACCCTTTGACCCCTGCTCACCCCTTCCCCCTTACCTGCCCGGACACACTCACCCCTTGCTCGAGCCCTTACATACCCTACTGGGCACTCATACCTCTAGTACCGTTGAGAATCATTCTATATATATTTTTCTAATCCATTTACATCACATATCTTTATAAAGCCTCTTTCGAACTGTGCTGTACATTTCCCTACCTTTCGAACCTCGCTGGATATTTTCGTACCCTTTGGAACCCCCAGCGAACAGAGCACCAGTGAACACGGTCGCGGATCATGGTATAGGAGGTGAAGTTTGCATTAATGAGGACAAGTCTGCCGCAGCGTTCCTCCATTCTTATGTTCTTGTGTATCTTACCGTAACTTAGTGGGCAATTCCTTACCCTAGCGAACCCTACTGGATAATTCCATACCTTTTTAAACTTCTCGGTATCTGCTCCAGGCCCTACCATGCCCAGGTGAATCCTTCTCAGCTCCCTAGTACCCTGACGAATCCTGGGGTTTCTTAATGCTATCGTGTCCTGCTGGAATATTTCGAATGCTAATAAGAACATAGGGAAGGAGGAGCACTGCATCAGGCCTACTGGCCCATACTTGGCAGGCCTTTCTTAAACCCAAACCAAACCCACAACAAAAATATTTGTCAAACCCAGTTTGATTGCTACCCATGGAATAAGCTTTGATAACCCTCACCTCTTTTGTTTAGGACTGATGAAGCCACTGTGGGGCGAAGCGTTTCCTCAATAAAGATACCCGGGTGTTGCATATGTGTAATTTATCAACTTGTCAGTTCTCTGAAACATTTATCCATGCCTTCTAGTACCCTGCTGGGCCTCTGCTAACCCTGCCGAAGACTTTCCATACCTGCTGACCCCTTCTGTATCTTCCAGTACCCTGCCGAACATTGTTTACCCTGCCGAGTCTTTCATTTCCTTTCTCACCCAAGTTAAGACTTTGTCCTGACCACCTACGTCCCACTTAATCCCTTCTGGCCCAGCAATACCTTCATCAACGGTACTGTACCCTGTCGTGCCCTCGTGAAGTGTACAATACCCTGCTGTACCGTACTCTCACCCGACACCACCGCACGAGTTCAGGTTTTTATCGTTAACATTACAAGTCTGTGACGCGGGACGGTTTTTACTGGAGGTGTGATGGCCAGGGCCCGGGTCAGACACCACACGTCATTACTGGGTCCTGTAGCGTCTTCTCCGTCACTGGTGACCTCCGCCAGGTCACTGGTGGGTGGTGACCCCCACCAGGTCACTGATGGGTGGTGACCCCCGCCAGGTCACTGGTAGGTGGTGACTCCCGCCAGGTCACTGATGGGTGGTGACCCCGCCAAGTCACTGGTGGGTGGTGACCCCGCCAAGTCACTGGTGGGTGGTGACCCCCGCCAGGTCACTGGTGGGTGATAACCCCCGCCAGGTCACTGGTGGGTGGTGACCCCCGCCAGGTCATTACTGGTTCCTGTTGCGTCTTCACCAGGTCAGTGATGGGTAGTGGCCCCCACCAGGTCACTGGTGAGTGGTGACCCCAACCAAGTCATTACTGGGTCCTGTAGCGTCTTTAGATCAATGGTGGAAAGTGACCCTCACCAGGTCACTGGTGTGTGGGGACCTCCGCCAGGTCACTGGTGGGTGGTGACCCCACCAGGTCACTGGTGAGTGGTGACCTCCGCCAGGTCATGGGTAGATAATTGTCTGCGCTGCACTCAGAGGATTGGCTGGGTGTGTGACGCTGGTGGCATGTTAATCAGAATAGCCAGGCAGAGCGCCGTCACTAGCCTGGCCGTAACGCTCACATCTCACGCGATTGGTCAAGGGAAATGCCTCCTCGTGACGTCACCTGACGTGTCTCCACGGAGACGCAGGAAACATGCGCGGGTTTCCGCGAAGTCCTCATCACGTTGCGCTGGGAGGCCTATTGCAATTTTCCTTACGCAAGTGTCTCATTTATCATATTTCCTCTTATTATTTCTTCACATATCTTCGCCAGGTGCCAGATCAACCAGGCTGTGACGGATATCTTTTACCTTTGATGAGTTTCAAGTCTCTCTCTACTCCCGTAGTCCGGCCATGGACCAGGCTCGTCTGGTGCTAGTCTGGTCAACCAGGCTGGATATGTAGGGCAGCGGGCCACCATCAGCAACAGCCTGGTTGACCAGGCTAGCACCAGACGAGCCTGGCCCATGGCCGGGCTGCGGAAGTAGAAAGACTCTAGCAACTCATCAAGGGTAAAGGTCCTACCAGATTGGATTGTCGATCTTTAGACTGATTAATGGCTCGCTAAACACTGTCACACATTGGGATTTCAGTATATCTCACTCATTTCTTTGTTGTCATCTGTGTAAGTCCCATCTTGTGAACTACCAATACAATAATGAGAGGAGACACTGACGTGGACGCCTTTTTGACGTCATTTCACAAACACAATGGAATTTACCAAGTCACAAATACTTTGTGTCGTCACTACATGTGCTGTATAACTTTATTTGTCTCCTTACTCATAGAGATTAGATTTTGCCGGCGAAGTGGCTAGTTTATACCTCATGCCCATCCTGTGGATGGTAGTGGCTGGTTTATTGTGTACCTCATGCAAATCCTGTGGATTGTAGTGGCTGGTTTATTGTTTACATCATATCCATCCTTTGGATGGTAGTGGCTGGTTTATTGTGTACCTCATATCCATCCTGTGGATGGTAGTGGCTGGTATATTGTGTACTTCATGCCCATCCTTTGGAGGGTACTACAAGAGCATATGGATACACAGAAGGCCTAGGAACTAGACTCCAAACAAGGGTTTACAGTACATTTGGATTTATATTTACATTTGACTGTTGCAAGCAAAATTAGGAAATTTGCTTAATATGTCAGGTATTTTATCTTCAGTAATAAGCTATGTTGATATGTATATCACATAGGTTATTATAGTGCCAGTGTAGAAGCCTTCAAGAGGAAACTGGACAAATATCTTCACCAGGTGCCAGATCAACCAGGCTGTGATGGATATGTGGGGCAGCGGGCCTCCAGCAGCAACAGCCTGGTTGACCAGGCAAGCACCAGACGAGCCTGGTCCATGGCCGGGCTCAGAGAGTAGATACTCTCGAAACTCTTCAAAGGTATATCAAAGGTATATCTCTGTATTCCGTAGGGTGTGACTAACAGTATGTTTCCTGCAGTGATCTTGTAATATATCTGTGGCTTTTTTGTTTCTTAGAGCACCGTCGTCGTCACCGTGACTTCCTCCCTTCACATCTAAGCTCTCCTGTGTGTACTCTGTATAATCCCCGAGTACTTTGCCATGATTATATCTCCTTTGGTCCTCTCTTATTTGTTGTTAGTATATTGGTAGTGTTGCTAGACACACACACACACACACACACACACACACACACACACACACACACACGCACACGCACGCACGCATGCACACACACTAGATTATAGAAAACTTAAAGGGGAGAGTGGCGTACATGAACCTATTCCTCGACTCAGCTATCATTGCACCTGGGGATCAACTCGGGAAGTATGTACCTTTCACCTGGTTCCTTACTACTCTGGAAAGTATGTACTTTTTACCTGGTTCTTACTACTCCAGTGCTAGTATCCGAGAGGTGGCTGGAGTGGAGTGAGTGATCTTGGTGTGTACATGAATAGGTCTGGTGCTTGTGTCTGTGTGGGTGTGGTGTCTTTGTGGGTGTTGTGTCTGTGTGGGTGTGGTGTCTGTGTGGGTGTGGTGTCTGTGGGTGTGGTGTCTGTGGGTGTGGTGTCTTTGTGGGTGTTGTGTCTATGTGGGTGTGGTGTCTGTGTGGGTGTGGTGTCTTTATGGGTGTAGTGTCTGTGTGGGTGTGGTGTCTGTGGGTGTGTAGTGTCTGTGTGGGTGTTGTGTCTGTGGGTGTGGTGTCTGTGTGGGTGCGGTGTCTGGTGAGGGCGTTAATGTGGTAACAGATGTGTAACATATCTTGTGTATTGGTGCAGGTGTACAATAATAATAAAGAGATCAGGTGTGGCGTACAACACAGATGTTTGTACAGCCACATCACACACAACAGTAAAAGTTTACCTGTAGATAGATTCACAGGGGTCACTGCCCCCCCCCAGGCGCAGGTCAGTGTTTACCTGTAGATAGATTCACAGGGGTCACTGCCGCGTCCCCAGGCGCAAGACAGTGCAGTCTTCAAGGATGATGGACTGATTACATCGTCTTCACATCTCTACTGCTTCTTCTAACTCTTGTGTACTCGACTGAAAAAAGCCTACTGTTTAGGCGAAACGTTAGGGAATAACGACACCAACATTATGGTAGTAATGAACCTGGAACCTGGAACACCTGAGGCAGAAGAAACAAGCCAGGTGCTCCAGGAGTTCAAACTGAAATCTGAAAGCTTGAATTTTGCCATTGTAGTGCAGAATAAACTCAGTGAAATGAATGAAATTACTCGCTAAGAGAACAAAAGGCTTGGCAGCCGGTACAAAATACCCCGGTGAAAAGGTACCCCAAAGGTGCCCAGAATAAAGGTACCCAAATGTGGCACAAGTGTTCCATTTATCAACTTGTCGGGTTTTTAAACTATTTATTCATACCCCAGTGAAAAGCAAGGATTTGGGTTTGAGAAGGACCTACCTAGTATGGGCCAGTAGGCCTGCTGCAGTGTTCCTCCTTTCTTAGGTTCTTATGTAAACTCTATAAGTGTTTAAGGTTCAAAACTATTCCACGTCATCCCTTCATATATAAAGGAATTACCAGCTGACCTCTGGCTGTCTTCAAGTGGACTCTTGGTCAGTTCCTAAAGGCATTTCCTGATCAGCCAGATTGTGATGGCAACGCTGGACTGCGTGCAGCGAGCACCAACAACCTGGTGGTTAAGTCCATTCACCCAAAATCCTGATGTGGGACCGGAATAATTTTCTGGTAAACATCTTATGGTGTTGCAGTGGTGGTGGGTTAGTGCTTACTATCTGTGATAAAGAATGTTGATAAAAGTAAACTGATAGTGTTATCTCACACACACACACACACACACACACACACACACACACACACACACTGTCTCTGCTTGTCCCCCTGCTGGCTGAATCACGTCACTAATCAAACCATCGTATTTGCCTTGCTATTCCTCAGTACACATCCCACATAGACTGAGACATAAATCTTAGCACTGTATCATCCGTTGCAGATGATACTACAGAATGAGCGAGTGTCATCCACTGGGAACACAACAGTGCGAGTGTCATCCACTGGGAACACAACAGTGCGAGTGTCATCCACTGGGAACACAACAGTGCGAGTGTCATCCACTGGGAACACAACAGTGCGAGTGTAATCCACTGGGAACACAACAGTGCGAGTGTCATCCACTGGGAACACAACAGTGCGAGTGTCATCCACTGGGAACACAACAGTGCGAGTGTCATCCACTGGGAACACAACAGTGCGAGTGTCATCCACTGAGAACACAACAGTTCTCAGAGCCGTAATAAATCAGGTGTTTCAGTGAGCCGCTGTAAACACGACGCTCATTGAAGATTGAGACATTTAAGTGTCTCAATCTTTAACTTGTCGGTTTTCAAAACCATTTATCACGACGCTCATTGTTGGGTAATAGGACACAGTTGTATGCAACTAATGCGACATTTTATTGTGGCAACGTTTCGCTCTCCAGGAGCTGTGTCAAGTTGTTACAAACAATACAGTAACGGCTTGACAAAGCTCCTGGAGAGCGAAACGTTGCCACAATAAAATGTCGCATTAGTTGCACATAGTTGTGCCCTTTTACCCAACATATTGTGGGTAATTCGACCAACATTATTACACACGATGTTCACTGGCGAGAAATAAGTTCTTCTGCTGTGGAAAACCTGAGTAAATAAAAAGTGGAATCGAGTATAAAACAAACTCAAACTACACAGTAGAACGGAAGAGGAAAGTGAGAGATCCGGGAGAGATAATGTCGGTATTTTTCATATCCAAAGATCACAACAGTGTTATCACAAACGCTGGGACAATGAATAACTAGAACTTTCAAAACAACAGATAACAAGCCAGGTATGATACTCTTTTTAAGTTACTTGTTGATCTAGAAAGACAAGTGATCAAGGTCCCAGGACCGAAACGTTTCCTAATAAATATGGCCTAGTGTTTGTTGACGTGTATTTCTGAATCAACTTGTCGGGATCTATTACCAAGGTATATACCAGTAGGTCTGCTGCAGTGCTCCTTCTTTCTTATGTTCCTCTCCCCCCCCCAATGAAAAGCAAAGGTGCAGTGAGTATACAGTGGTTGATGAGTGGAACAGTCTGCCTAGTAGGGTTATTGAAGCTAGGACCTTGGGTAGTTTCAAATTTAGGTTGGATAAATACATGAGTGAGAGGGGTTGGATTTCAGTGGCTTTTGCACATGAGTAAATAAAATTATTAAAGTTAATTGCCGGGGTAGCGTTTACTCTGTTAGTGGGTTGTAATGTGAAGGACCTGCCTAGTATGGGCCAACAGGCCTACTGCAGTGTTCCTCTTTTCTTATGTTCTTATACTGTGCTAAGATGAAAATTAGACACATGTGCAACATCTGGGTATCTTTATTGTAGACGTTTCTCCATCCAGTGGCTTTATCAATACAAATTCAAGGACATAATTGGAAGACTCTTTCTCCTCCGTTCCAGTGAGTGGAAAAATAAACACATAAGCAGTATAATGTGATCCTTTATTGACAACGTTTCGCCCACGCAGTGGGCTTTATCGAGTCAGACAGATCTACCTGGAAAATGAGTAACATGAAGATATATAGGGTATAGTCAGGTGGAGAATGCTGGGTCAGGTTAAGAAAGTTGCATGTGACAATCTTAAAAGTAGTGTGATAGTTAAAAACATTGCCTATTGCCAAGAAACTTCTTCAACGCTATCCCACCTAGAACTCAAGAATGGAACACTGCAGGTCCTTTAAGTCACACAAGGTTTTTAACTATCACACTACTTTTAAGATTGTCACATGCAGCTTTCTCCACCTGACCCAGCATTCTCCACCTGACTATACCTATATATAGTCATGTTACTCATTTTCAGGTAGATCTGTCTGTGACTCGATAAAGCCCACTGCGTGGGCGAAACGTTGTCAATAAAGGAACACGTAAAGGACTTGGGAATAATTATGTCTGCTGATCTGTCGTTTAAAGACCATAACAAGACAAAGATCACAACAGCCAGGAAGATGACGGGGTGGGTATTGAGAACTTTCAAAACAAGGGAAATAATGCCGATGGTGACACTATTCAAATCGCTAGTGCTCCCTCACTTAGAATACTGCTCAGTGCTGACGGCCCCGTTCAGGGCAGGAGAAATAGCAGAGCTGGAACAAATCCAGAGATCGTTTACGGCTCACATTGAGCCATTGAAACATCTAAATTATTGGGAACGCCTTCAAGTCTTGAACATGTACTCATTGGAGCGGAGGAGAGAGATACATGATAATATATACATGAAAAGTACTTGAGGGCCTGGTCCCAAATCTGCACACTGCCATAACAACATACTGGAGTGAGAGATATGGGAGAAAGTGTAAAATAAACCCAATGAGGAGCAGGGGTGCGGTGGGGACAATACGGGAGCACTGTATTAACATCCGGGGTCCCAGACTATTCAACATCTTACCAGAAGATATCCGAAACACGGCTGGAACCAGTGTAGAAGCCTTCAAGAGGAAACTGGACAAATATCTTCATCGGGTGCCAGATCAACCAGGCTGTGATGGATATGTGGGGCAGCGGGCCTCCAGCAGCAACAACCTGGTTGACCAGGCAAGCACCAGACGAGCCTGGCCCATGGCCGGGCTCAGAGAGTAGATACTCTCGAAACTCTTCAAAGGTATATCAAAGGTATAAAGGTATACTGCTTATGTGTTTATTTTTCCATTGTGTCGGTATTTTATACCATTTATTTCCGTTCCAGTGAGTACATATTTAAGACTTGAAGGTGTTCCCAGTAATTTAAATGCTTTACTAGCTCTATGCGAGCCGTAAATGATCTCTGTATTTGTTCCTGCTCTGATATTTCTCCTGCCCTGAACTGGGCCGTCAACACTGAGCAATATTCTAATTGAGGGAGCACTAGTGGTTTGAAAAGTATCACCATTGGCATTACTTCCCTTGTTTTGAAGGTTCTCATTACTGTGGCCCCGTCATCCTCCTGGCTGTCGTCACCTTTGTCTTATTGTGTTCTTGGAAAGAAATGTCAGCTGACATAATTACTTCCAGGTCTTTCATATGTTCCTTTCTTTCTATTTGACGATCCTCTTGAGTTTTGTATACAGTGTTCCTTTTGAGTTCTTCATTTTTTCCATACCTAAGCAGCTGAAACTTATCACCATTGAACGTCATGTTATTGTTCACTGCCCATTGGAAGACCCTGCTTATGTCCTCCTGTAATTTTTCAGTGTCTTCTACCGTAGTGACTTTCATGCTTATTTTAGTGTCATCTGCAAATGATGATACAAAATTGTGACGGGTGTTTTTATCTATGTCTGCTATGAGGATGAGAAACAGCAAAGGTGCCTTGGGGAACTGAGCTTTTGACCTCGCTGATGCTGGATTTTGCTCTGTTTACTACTTTTTGTGTTCTGTGTATTAGGAACCGAAAATATACCTACTTACCTTCCCCGTAATGCCCATGGCCCTAATTGTGTGCGCAATCACCCCAGGATCGCATTTGTCAAACGCCTTTGCATAAATATCTGTATATCACATCTGCGTTTTGGTTGTCTTGCAACGCCTCCGTAATTCTGCCATAGTGGTTCAGCAGCTGTAACAGGCATGATCGTCCCGCTCTAAGTAACCACTTTACTGATTTCTGGTTCCCAGGGCCCGATCATACCTACTCGTGAAGCTGCGTATGGTGTTCGTGTGGTGTTGCTGGTGTCAAGACGAAAGGTGCTTCAACCCTTGTCACGATCATGACATTACTCAGCTCCTGGGAGGCAAGGTGGGGAGGGTGTAAAGAAAGGGGTGCAAGGGTCAGGAGCTAGATTATGGGGTAGCAGGTGGACGGTAAGCAGAGCAAGGTTAAGGGATAGTAGGTGAACGGTAAGCAGAGCAAGGTTAAGGGATAGTAGGTGAACGGTGATCAAGGTAAGGTTAAGGGACAGCAGGACAAGGTTAAGGATAAAGGATGTAAGAGCCTCAGGGAAAGATTTAAAGTTAGGGGTAAAGGGGTTAGGGGGGATAAGGTTAAAAGGTTAGGCGTTACGCGTGGGTGAAGGGGGGAGTGGGAGTAGTGGGATGGAGGAGTGATGGAGGTAGGTAACCAAGGCAAGGGTGGAGGGAGGGAGTGTGAGATGGTGGGGGGTCATGGTGAGAGGTGGTGATCATGGGGATGGTGTGAGAGGTGGTGTGGATAATGGGGAGGGTGTGAAAGGTGGTGGGGATCTTGGGAGGAGGTGAGAGGTGGTGGTGATCTTGGGGTGTGAGGGTGGTGGGGAGGAGGTGAGAGGTGGTGGTGATCATTGGTAGGGTGTGAGAGGTGGTGGGGATAATGGGAGAGGGTGAGGGGTGGTGGTGGATCATGGAGGGTGTGAGAGGGTGGGGATAATGGGGAGAGAGGTGAGAGGTGGTGGGGATCATGGGAGGGTGTGAGAGGTGGTGGGGATAATGGGGAGAGGGTGAAGGTGGTGGGGATCATGGGGAGGGGTGAGGGTGGTGGGGTCATGGGGAGGGTGTGATGGGGCTGGGGAGGAGGGAGGGGGTGATTGGTGGGGAGGGTGAGAGGTTGTGGGGTATGGGGAGGGGTGAGAGGTGGTGTCATGGGGAGGGGTGAGTGGTGTGGGTATCTGGGGAGGGTGAGGGTGGTGGGGATCATGGGGAGGAGGTGAGTGAGCTAATGGGCTCCTGGACTGCTAGGTGGTGGGGATTCCTGCTGAATATGCTTGAAGCTGGGCTTGATAGGCTGGCTGCAGTGACTTTGCTGGTGCTTGTTGGGGCTGGCTGGTGCTTGCTGGTGCTTGTTGGGGCTGGCTGGTGCTTGTTGGGGCTGGCTGGTGCTTGTTGGGGCTGACTGGTGCTTGACAAGCTGGGTAAGCAAAAAGTCACAATACCGTGACTGGAACAATACACAAATAACCCGCACATAACAGAGAGGAGCTTACCACGACGTTTCGGTCCCACTTGGACCATTTACAAAGTCACACTGCGGGTTATTTAAGTTTGGGGTAACCTGGAGCAGGCTGGTTCTTAGGCAGAGTACTATCCGATTTACTTGTAATTAACTCTATGGTTCTGGATGTTATTGTCACCACAGCTCGGTCTCAGACAAGGCCTCCTGATTGATCCCCCGGGATAGTCAAACTCTTGGTGCTTGCTTCATGCAGCCCAAGGTAAGCACCTCAGTCCGGTACAACAACACTAGATTCTTGCATATTTTCAAGTTACATCTCAAAGACAAGTCATGGAAGAGATACGGGAGGAAGTGCAAAATAAATCCAGTGAAAAGCTGGGGTGCGGTGGGCACAATAAGAGAACACTATATCAACATCCGTGGCCCTAGATTATTCAACATCTTACCAGAAGATATCAGAGACACTGCTGAGACAAGTGTAGAAGTCTTCAAGAGGAAACTGGACAAGTATCTTCAACCAAGCTGTGATGGATGTGGGGCTGCGGGCCACCAGCAGCAACAGCCTGGTTGACCAGGCAAGCACCAGACAAGCCTGGCCCATGGCCGGGCTCCGGGAGTAGAAAAACTCTGGGAACTCATTACAGGTGAAGGTATGGGTGTGTTGCTAATTGTTTTTTACGTATAAAGTTAGTGTGTTGAAAATGATTGAACCCTTTATGTTTATAGAATAATTTCTTGATATATTTATCACGCTCATGTTTTTCATGGGGAGTATTTTACACCAGCTGTGATTCCCACTCTCTTATTAAGGAATTATTTCAGTGTGCACATTTGTAACGAGTCCCTGTACTGTTTCTCGAGCGTGATTGATTGTCATGTCTCTTACCTGGGCTCCAGGGAGAATAGTTGAAGGGATTTTTTAGGCACGAGTAACTAAACTAAGATAACCCAGTAAATATAAAGTGTCCAAGAAGTTTCAACACCCTTTATCTGTGTGGAAAATGGAGTTGAACTCTTCTCCAAGCTGAGGGACTGACCACCTCAAATACTATTTCTCCAAGGTTGATGGACTGATTACATCGTCTTCATTTTACTACTACACTGCTGCCTCTCTAATTTGACTGAAGAAGCCTACTGTGTAGGCGAAACGTTTCAACAATAAAGTTGCCCAACTGTTGCCCACGTGTCTTAATCATCACCTTTTATCCGTAAGAGAAACTCCAGATAACCCCTAACTGTCTTGAAGGAGGTCAGGGAGGGGTCGCGGGGACGGTGACCTTCACAAACATCAACATATATACACGACAAGTAGGGTATCTTTATTGATGAAACGTTTCGCCTACACAGAAGGCTTCTTCAGTCAGATACAGAGGCAGCAGTGTAGTAGTGAAATGATGGTGATGTTATCAGTCCATCAACCTTGGAGTATTTAAGGTGGTCAGTCCCTCAGCCTGGAGAAGAGTTCAGCTCCATGGACTGACTACATCATCTTCATTTCACTACTACACCTGCTGCCTCTGTATTTGACTGAAGAAGCCTTCTGTGTAGGCGAAACGGTATTCTATACCATTTTCAACATATTATCACTTGTTGAATAATAAAAATTTCCCGTTATTGCCTCCATCATATTGCACGTCAGTGTTTCTCATTGTCCATGAGGAAGCCAGTTCTTGCAGTCGACTTTCTTATCGTTGCATCCTCTGTAATAATAATTATATCCTGTTCATATTCGATATTTGACCTGTCTTCAAGATCGATCTTTGTGCTTCCTCTTCAAGATTTTCCATCAGTTGTTGCTTTGTGTTTTTCATGGTAACGGCACTAGTGCCTCTGTCCTCTTGTGTTGCCACGGACCTGTGGTAACGGCACTAGTGCCTCTGTCCTCTTGTGTTGCCACAGACCTGTGGTAACGGCACTAGTGCCTCTGTCCTCTTGTGTTGCCACGGACCTGTGGTAACGGCACTAGTGCCTCTGTCCTCTTGTGTTGCCACGGACCTTCTGTATCACTACTGTTTTAAGGGGCACGTCAATTCCTCAGTTTCTAATAATATATTGAGCTTTGCTCAAACCTCTATAACAATTGTCATCAAAGATTTGTTAAGTTATAGCATGAATTAAGGAAAGATCCTGGACTTCACCTTACAAAGCAGACAAAGCAAATGCGATAGTAATTATGGACAAGGTAGATTATAGTGGAAATAAACATGATTAGGAGACAGGGAAACTCACGCACGTCTTAACCTCGGCTTCTCAAGTTTCTAAATGAAGAATTGTGCAGATAAATGAAGAATTAGATACATGTGCAAGATTGGGTATATTTATTTGTAGGCGTTTTGCCATCCAGTGGCTTTATCAGTACAAATTCAAGGATGAGGAACTGATTACCTCATCTTTTGTATATAGTTCTACATTGTTTACATTATGTTCTTGGAGAGTGTTATCCCCTCCGCGTAAATTTTATTTCGCATTTCTTGTGTAACATTCGTTAGTGCTGTTGTTACCATGATATTAAGGTGTTTATTTGTGCGGTCCTCAGCCCAGTCTCAGATTAAGCTTCATTCTCACTGTGTCATAGTGACTGCAGTGCTCTACCATATGTTTAACCTCTCTTATTTACTTCTGGCATCTGGGCCATGGCTTGTTTATAACGGGTAGGAGAGGATCTTGCGAAGAAAAGGGATATCCCAGGCTGTAAGGACTACGTCATCCTGGATAGGGGGATATCTTGTTGGTGTTGCATCTGGTTATAAGGAACCACTGTGAAGGATTTCGGTTATCTCTCCATTTGATGACGGTGCGTGTACTTACTGAATTACACTCAGTTTAACATCTTAATTATGCATCCCATACCCATGGTGTGGGCGGTAGTCAAAATATTACAGGGGTACATAATGGGTCCAGGCACTGGGTCGCAAAGTTTTGATAGCTGAACAGGTTAAAGCAATAATGAACTATTTACATGTTTATATCCGGTCACAATCGTAATGAGTTATTTATGCTGACATTAATTTGGTCCCACAGAGGAATTCGACCCATCAAATTGGATTAAAGGGATCGAGTCTGTGTGCTCTTGGATCTGCCTCCTTCATTACCTTGATCGACACAACGGGTTTCTCGCCTTTTATGAATTATCATGACTACGCTTGAAGCTGTGTAGCTAAGATGGTTTCATCGGGAGAGTCTCCAGGGAGGTGGATTTCCTCCTGAGGTGATGCTAAAGTGAGGTACGTTCCCTCACATGATTTGGGCGAGTGTTGGATGTCGGGTACTGTGTGTGTGTGTGTGTGTGTGTGTTGTGATGGGGTGTCAGACACTGAGTGTGTGTTGTGATGGGTGTCAGGCACTGAGTGTGTTGTGGTGGGTGTCAGGCACTGAGTGTGTGTTGTGATGGGTGTCAGGCACTGAGTGTGTGTTGTGGTGGGTGTCAGGCACTGAGAGTGTGTTGTGGTGGTTGTTGTTAAGAGTGTTAGTGTGGGAGAGGAAGTGTTGGGTGGGTGGTTGTCACGAGGTGGGATGTGGTGGTGTGGCAGGTCGGGGGTCGTCCGTGACTCTTGACAATTACCTACAACTTCACTGCCGCCCACACTGCCACCACCACCAATATTACCACCACCACCACCAATATTATCACCACCACCACCAATATTATAACCACCACCACCAATATTATCACCACCACCACCAATATTATAACCACCACCATCAATATTATAACCACCACCACTAATATTATAACCACCACCACCAATATTATCACCACCACCACCAATATTATAACCACCACCACCGCCACCATTACCATTACCAATATTAACATTAACACCAATAACACCACCACCGTCACCATTAACATTACCACCATTAACACCACCACCACTACCACCACCATTAACACCACCACTAGATTTTTACCTAAAGTTAACATGATAATGGTTCTGAGGGTTCATCGTCTCCTCAAGGTTACCTGTAGACGATTTGGGGGTCACCGCCCCCGCAGTCCGGCCCTAGACCAGGCTGTCTGCGTGATGGTTAAGAACATAAGAAAGAAGGAACACTGCAGCAGGCCTACTGGCCCATGCGAGGCAGGTCCAAGACTCCCACCGGCTTAAGCCAATGCCCCGACCCAGCCAGGTCAGGTTACATTCACTTAAGGAAGGAGCACGGCATCTGACCTAGTAGCACAAACTAGTCAGGTCCAACTCACACCCACCCGCACCCACTCATATATTTATCTAGCCTATTTTTAAAACTACACAACGTTTTAGCCTCTATAACTGTACTCGGGAGTTTGTTCCACTCATCGACAACTCTATTACCAAACCAATGCTTTCCTATATCCTTCCTGAATCTGAATTTATCCAACTTAAAGCCATTGCTGCGAGTCCTGTCAATACTAGATATTTTTAGCACGCTATTTACATCACCTTTATTTATTCCTGTTTTCCATTTATACACCTCAATCATATCCCCCCTAATTCTACGCATTTCTAGAGAGTGCAGATTCAGGGCCCTCAGTCTATCCTCATAGGGAAGATTTCTGATACATGGAATCAACTTAGTCATCCTCCTTTGTACGTTTTCCAGAGTATTTATATCCATTCTGTAATACGGTGACCAAAACTGTGCAGCATAATCTAGCTGAGGCCTAACCAAGGATATATAGAGTTGAAGAACAATCTGAGGACTCCTATTATTTATGCTTCTTGATATGAAGCCAAGGATTCTGTTCGCTTTATTGCGAACACTTATGCACTGCTGTCTTGGTTTTAGATTACTGCTAACCAGAACTCCTAAATCCTTTTCGCAATCAGTAGTATTAAGATCTACATTATTTAGTTTATATGTGGCATGGTTATTGTCCTGTCCAATATTTAGAACTTTGCATTTATCTATATTAAACTGCATCTACCACTTCTCCGACCACTGCATCAGTCTATTCAAATCTTCCTGGAGTGATCTAATGTCCTCATTTGAATGAATTGGACGACCTATTTTGGTGTCATCGGTAAACTTGCTTATGTCGCTATTTATTCCCTCATCTATGTCGTTTATGTAGATTGTGAACAACAAGGGGCCCAATACTGACCCCTGTGGAACACCGCTTGTGACACTTCCCCACTCTGATTTCTCCCCATTTATGCAAACTCTCTGCTGCCTATTTGTCAACCATGCCTCTATCCAGGAAAAAATTTCTCCTCCTATTCCGTGTGCCTTAATTTTCCTCAATAGTCTCTGATGTGGGACTCTATCAAAAGCCTTACTGAAGTCCATATACACAATATCATATTCATTACCATGATCTACCTCCTCAAATACCTTAGTGAAAAAAGTTATTAAATTTGTAAGGCAGGAACGTCCTTTTGTAAAACCGTGCTGAGATTCATTGATTAATTTATGCTTTTCAAGATGGCTACGAATTGCCTCGGCTATTATTGATTCCATAAATTTTCCCACTATGGAGGTTAGGCTTATTGGTCTATAGTTCGAAGCTAAGGACCTGTCTCCTGCTTTGAAAATAGGTATTACATTTGCAATTTTCCACTTATCTGGCACCACGCCAGTTTGCAGTGATATGTTGAAAAGATTAGCCATAGGTTTGCTAAGCTCCTCTTTACATTCCTTTAGAACCCTTGCATACAGTTCATCAGGGCCTGGGGATTTGTTAGGTTTTAATTTATCTATTTGTCTAAGGACCATGTCACTTGTGACCCTAATCGTGTATAGTTTACTATCGTCCTGTTCTACATAATTTATTATTTCTGGAATATCGCTAGTATCTTCCTGTGTAAAAACTGAGAGGAAGTAAGTGTTAAAAATTCTACACATTTCCTTATCACTGACGGTGAGGAAGGGTGGGTGGGAAGTTGGGGAGGGGCTGGGAATGGAAGGGGTGGGTGGGGTGTTGGGGAGGGGCTGGGAATGGAAGGGGTGGGTGGGGTGTTGGGGAGGGGCTGGGAATGGAAGGGGTGGGTGGGGTGTTGGGAGGGGCTGGGAATGGAAGGGGTGGGTGGGGTGTTGGGGAGGGGCAGGGAATGGAAGGGGTGGGTAGGGTGTTGGGAGGGGCTGGGAATGGAAGGGGTGGGTGGGGTGTTGGGGAGGGGCTGGGAATGGAAGGGTGGGTGGGGTGTTGGGAGGGGCTGGGAATGGAAGGGGTGGGTGGGGTGTTGGGGAGGGGCAGGGAATGGAAGGGGTGGGTAGGGTGTTGGGAGGGGCTGGGAATGGAAGGGGTGGGTGGGGTGTTGGGGAGGGGCTGGGAATGGAAGGGTGGGTGGGGTGTTGGGAGGGGCTGGGAATGGAAGGGGTGGGTGGGGTGTTGGGAGGGGCTGGGAATGGAAGGGGTGGGTGGGGTGTTGGGAGGGGCTGGGAATGGAAGGGGTGGGTGGGGTGTTGGGAGGGGCTGGGAATGGAAGGGTGGGTGGGGTGTTGGGGAGGGGCTGGGAATGGAAGGGGTGGGTGGGGTGTTGGGGAGGGGCTGGGAATGGAAGGGGATGGTGGGGTGTTGGGAGGGGCTGGGAATGGAAGGGGTGGGTGGGGTGTTGGGGAGGGGCTGGGAATGGAAGGGAGGGTGGGGTGTTGGGGAGGGGCTGGGAATGGAAGGGGAGGGCTGGGAATGGAAGGGGGGGGTGGGGTGTTGGGAGGGGCTGGGAATGGAAGGGGAGGGTGGGGTGTTGGGGAGGGGCTTGGAATGGAAGGGGTGGGTGGGGTGTTGGGGAGGGGCTGGGAATGGAAGGGGTGGGTGGGGTGTTGGGAGGGGCTGGGAATGGAAGGGGTGGGTGGGGTGTTGGGGAGGGGCAGGGAATGGAAGGGTGGGTAGGGTGTTGGGAGGGGCTGGGAATGGAAGGGTGGGTGGGGTGTTGGGGAGGGGCTGGGAATGGAAGGGGTGGGTGGGGTGTTGGGAGGGGCTGGGAATGGAAGGGTGGGTGGGGTGTTGGGAGGGGCTGGGAATGGAAGGGGTGGGTGGGGTGTTGGGAGGGGCAGGGAATGGAAGGGGTGGGTGGGGTGTTGGGAGGGCTGGGAATGGAAGGGTGGGTGGGGTGTTGGGGAGGGGCTGGGAATGGAAGGGTGGGTGGGGTGTTGGGAGGGCTGGGAATGGAAGGGGTGGGTGGGGTGTTGGGAGGGGCTGGGAATGGAAGGGGTGGGTGGGGTGTTGGGAGGGGCTGGAATGGAAGGGGTGGGTGGGGTGTTGGGGAGGGGCTGGGAATGGAAGGGTGGGTGGGGTGTTGGGGAGGGCTGGGAATGGAAGGGGATGGTGGGGTGTTGGGAGGGGCTGGGAATGGAAGGGGTGGGTGGGGTGTTGGGGAGGGGCTGGGAATGGAAGGGGAGGGTGGGGTGTTGGGGAGGGGCTGGGAATGGAAGGGAGGGGCTGGGAATGGAAGGGGTGGGTGGGGTGTTGGGAGGGGCTGGGAATGGAAGGGGAGGGTGGGGTGTTGGGGAGGGGCTTGGAATGGAAGGGGTGGGTGGGGTGTTGGGGAGGGGCTGGGAATATAAGGGAGGGTGGGGTGTTGGGAGGGGCTGGGAATGTGAAGAACAACAAGGAAAAGTGAAGCACTCTTGAAGGGTGCTTGAGTAGACCTCAGTGGCAGGCAGGAGGGGCTGCAAGGAGGCTAATCTCTGGTGATGCTGCACCAGTCTCACTCTTGGTGATGCTGCACCTGTCTCACTCTTGGTGATGCTGCACCAGTCTCACTCTTGGTGATGCTGCACCTGTCTCACTCTTGGTGATGCTGCACCAGTCTCACTCTTGGTGATGCTGCACCTGTCTCACTCTTGGTGATGCTGGACCAGTCTCACTCTTGGTGATGCTGCACCCGTCTCACTCTTGGTGATGCTGCACCTGTCTCACTCTTGGTGATGCTGCACCAGTCTCACTCTTGGTGATGCTGCACCAGTCTCACTCTTGGTGATGCTGCACCTGTCTCACTCTTGGTAATGCTGCACCAGTCTCACTCTTGGTGATGCTGCACCAGTCTCACTCTTGGTGATGCTGCACCAGTCTCACTCTTGGTGATGCTGCACCAGTCTCACTCTTGGTGATGCTGCACCAGTCTCACTCTTGGTGATGCTGCACCAGTCTCACTCTTGGTGATGCTGCACCAGTCTCACTCTTGGTGATGCTGCACCAGTCTCACTCTTGGTGATGCTGCACCAGTCTCACTCTTGGTGATGCTGCACCAGTCTACTCTTGGTGATGCTGCACCAGTCTCACTCTTGGTGATGCTGCACCAGTCTCACTCTTGGTGATGCTGCACCAGTCTCACTCTTGGTGATGCACCAGTCTCACTCTTGGTGATGCTGGACCAGTCTCACTCTTGGTGATGCTGGACCAGTCTCACTCTTGGTGATGCTGACCAGTCTCACTCTTGGTGATGCTGCACCCGTCTCACTTTGGTGATGCTGCACCAGTCTCACTCTTGGTGATGCTGCACCAGTCTCACTCTTGGTGATGCTGCACCAGTCTCACTCTTGGTGATGCTGCACAGTCTCACTCTTGGTGATGCTGCACCAGTCTCACTCTTGGTGATGCTGCACCAGTCTCACTCTTGGTGATGCTGCATCAGTCTCACTCTTGGTGATGCTGCACCAGTCTCACTCTTGGTGATGCTGCACCAGTCTCACTCTTGGTGATGCTGCACCAGTCTCACTCTTGGTGATGCTGCACCAGTCTCACTCTTGGTGATGCTGCACCAGTCTCACTTTCTGGTGATGCTGCACCGTCTCACTCTTGGTGATGCTGCACCAGTCTCACTCTTGGTGATGCTGCACCAGTCTCACTCTTGGTGATGCTGCACCAGTCTCACTCTTGGTGATGCTGCACCAGTCTCACTCTTGGTGATGCTGCACCAGTCTCACTCTTGGTGATGCTGCACCAGTCTCACTCTTGGTGATGCTGCACCAGTCTCACTCTTGGTGATGCTGCACCAGTCTCACTCTTGGTGATGCTGCACCTGTCTCACTCTTGGTGATGCTGCACCAGTCTCACTCTTGGTGATGCTGCACCAGTCTCACTCTTGGTGATGCTGCACCAGTCTCACTCTTGGTGATGCTGCACCAGTCTCACTCTTGGTGATGCTGCACCAGTCTCACTCTTGGTGATGCTGCACCAGTCTCACTCTTGGTGATGCTGCACCAGTCTCACTCTTGGTGATGCTGCACCAGTCTCACTCTTGGTGATGCTGCACCAGTCTCACTCTTGGTGACACCCTCTGGGTGGTGGCCACTTCGCAAGAGTTCTTAGCGAAGTCGCCAGAAACCTGTTGATGTTATGGAGCTCACTGCCCCCCCCCCCGCGGTCCTCAACCAGACCTTATGGTTAATGTTGATAAATGGCTGAGAGTACCGACGGCATGATGAATCAGCCTGACGAAGTCAGCCAGTGGCTTCGTCAGGCTATTACAGAGAAGACTGGTTGAAGATCAGGAGGAGTTTGAGGTAATCAGTCCCTCAGCCTGGAGTCAATATGATCACATGTGACTCCAGACTGAGGGACTGATTACCTCAAACTACTCCTGATCTTCAACCAGTCTTCTCTGTATTGGACTGATGAAGCCACTGCCTGGCGAAACGTTTCCAAGAGTTGCACATGTATCTTAATTCATCATCTTGTGGTTAAGGATGTGATTACGAACTAACCGGAGGAAGCTGTCAGGTTCTGCCCTGACAACCAAGGTGTCAGGTTTTGCGCTGACAGCCAAGAATCTGTCATTGACATTGTTGTGAAGAAGAGATGGTAAAGTTGTTAAACAACAACTACACATGTGTGGCTGCCTAATACGATCACTGCGTTGATGGCCACACGTGAGGGACACACATGACGCACACATGTGGGACACATGTAAGGGTAACACCTGAGGCACTCACCTACACTCCGTCGTCACCTGAAGGTTACATGAACAACAACATTCTGGGGTCACCGCCCCCCGCCACCTATTTCCACATCACACCTCGTAGGTGTGGTCATGACAGCCCAGCTGATCAGGAACTAACTTGAGGAACTACCGCACTTCCCTCTGGCTGAAAGCTGCGGTTGTCTTGGTTACATGACGGATCCTGCATCACGCGTTGACCGGAAACTACTTCCCCTACTTTCTATCATTACTACTACTGCTGCTACTACTACTACTACTACTACTACTACTACTACTACTACTACTACTACTACTACTACTACTACTACTGCCACTACTACTACTACTACTACTACTACTACTACTACTACTACTACTACTACTACTACTACTACTACTGCTGCTCTACTACTCACTACTCTACACTACTACTCTCTCTCTCTGCTACCTACTCTGCTGCCACTCTCTGCACTCTGCCTACTACTCTACTACTGCTGCTGCTACTGCTGACTACTGCTGCTGCTACTACTGCTCTAACTCTACAGCTCTCTACTCTGACTCTCGCTACCTACTGCTCTACTACTGCTGACTCTCTACTGCTCTGCTATGCACTCTCTACTGCTGCTACTGCTCTACTCTACTACTAGCTACACTACTACTACTACTACCACACTACACTACTACTCTACTACTGCTACAACTACACTACTACTGCGCTACTACTACTACTACTACTACTCCTCACTACTCTACTGCTGCTCTCTCTACTGCTCACTGCTCTACTACTACTACTGCTACTCTCACTCTACTGACTACTACTGCCACTACGCTACTCTACTACTGCTACTCACTCTGCTCTACTACTACTACTACTGACTCTCTACCCACTACTACCTCTACTACTACTGCTCTCTACTCTACTACTACTGACTCTGCTACTACTACTCTACTACTCTACTACTACTACTACTACTACTGCTCACTACTACTCTACTACTTACTCTACTACTACTGCACTCTACTACTCTACTACTACTACTACTGCCACTTCTACTACTACTACTACTCTACTCACTACCTACTACTACTACTACTGACTACTACTACTACTACTCTACTACTACTCTACTACTGCACTCTACTCTACTACTACTACTCTTTCTTACTCTACTCACTACTACTACTACTGCTACTTACTCTCTACTACTACTCTACTGCTCTACTCTACTGCACTACTACTACTACTGCTATAACTACTACTGCCATACTACTCTCTCTACTCTCTCGTACTTACTCTCTCTGCCTGCTACTACTACTCTACTATCTCATCACTACTACTACTCTCTACTCTGCACTCTGCTACTCTCTACTGCCTCTACTCTAATCTACTACTACTACTACTGCTCACCTACTGCTACTACTCTACTCTACTGCCACCACTACTACTACTATACTTAATAATAATAATAATCTGCTCTCTGTCTCGTCCCTTGTGCCCCACGCCTTGTATTCTAGCTTCAAATCTTATGTGTCAGTAGTGATTTGTTGTCTAGTCACCGAAACGTCGTGGTTGATTGTTCCTCTTATGTGTCGGATATTTGTGTATGTCTGTCAGGACCGCCTGGTCTCAGTGCGGTATTGGCCCGCGAGGTCCCTGTCCCCCCGGATAAGAACCTCGCTGACAAGGACCTTGTCCCTCACGGGACAAGGTCCTTGAATCTCCCTTCAGGGTTACGGTCTTAGACCAGACCTCTTGGATCAAAGCCTGATCAACCTGGCTGTTATTGCTGGCCGCACGTAGTCCAACGTACGACTCACCCGGCTGGCCAGGCACTGATCTGAGGAACTTGTCCAGGTCCCTCTTGAAGACAGCCAGATGTTTGTTGGTTTCCCTTATGAACGGAAGGAGGACGTTGAAGAGTCGGGGACCTCTGACACTCATCGAGTTATCTCGTAGTGTACTCGTCGCGCCCCTGCTTTTTAGTGGAGGTATTTTGCACCGTCTGCCAGGTCTCTTGTTCTCATACGGAGGGATTGCATTGTTCAGGTTTGGAACCAGTCCCTCCAGGATTTTACAAGTATAAACCATTACAGTACTTTTTAGTATTTTTTTATGAAGGGTGTTGAAAAGTCTTGGTTTCTTTACACTTATTAGGGCACTCATTGCACCTCGCTTTTCATTGGCTGAATTTTGCACCTTACAGTGCATATACAGTTTTTAGGATACGTATGATAGAGCTCAAGGAGGCCAGGAGCTAGTTATGGCGGTCGAGGAAGATTAAGAGGTAGGGCCAGGAGCCGTGAATCGAACCCCCTCCTCTCCTCCTTCCCCTCTCGCCATCAACAAAACTGGGTGAGTGTACACACAGACGTGTGTGAGTGACGGGGGGAGGGGGAGGGAAGGGAAGGGGTGAAAGAGAGTGATGGGGAGGGGAGGGGAGAGGGGGCACCTGAACACGTTGTCTGCCCTGCCTGTCATGCTTGGTTACTGAGGGGTACGTCCTTTGTTGTTGTGTCGTGCGTGCGTGCATGCGTGCGCCTCAATGAGACTCCCGTGTTCAACCTGACTATTGATTCCCTCTTGTCTCATGATCATTATTTGTTCTTATTGATCTGTCGTGTCCCAGGCACAATCACTGTTGATGGTGAGTTCTGTATCTGTTGTGTCCCAGGCACAATCACTGTTGATGGTGAGTTCTGTATATGTCGTGTCCCAGGCACAATCACTGTTGATGGTGAGTTCTGTATCTGTCGTGTCCCAGGCACAATCACTGTTGATGGTGAGTTCTGTATCTGTCGTGTCCCAGGCACAATCCCTGTTGATGGTGAGTTCTGTATCTGTCGTGTCCCAGGCACAATCACTGTTGATGGTGAGTTCTGTATCTGTCGTGTCCCAGGCACAATAACTGTTGATGGTGAGTTCTGTATCTGTCGTGTCCCAGGCACAGTCACTGTTGATGGTGAGTTCTGTATCTGTCGTGTCCCAGGCACAATCACTGTTGATGGTGAGTTCTGTATCTGTCGTGTCCCAGGCACAATCACTGTTGATGGTGAGTTCTGTATCTGTCGTGTCCCAGGCACAGTCACTGTTGATGGTGAGTTCTGTATCTGTCGTGTCCCAGGCACAATCACTGTTGATGGTGAGTTCTGTATCTGTCGTGTCCCAGGCACAATCACTGTTGATGGTGAGTTCTGTATCTGTCGTGTCCCAGGCACAATCTCTGTTGATGGTGAGTTCTGTATCTGTCGTGTCCCAGGCACAATCACTGTTGATGGTGAGTTCTGTATCTGTCGTGTCCCAGGCACAATCACTGTTGATGGTGAGTTCTGTATCTGTCGTGTCCCAGGCACAATCACTGTTGATGGTGAGTTCTGTATCTGTCGTGTCCCAGGCACAATCACTGTTGATGGTGAGTTCTGTATCTGTCGTGTCCCAGGCACAATCACTGTTGATGGTGAGTTCTGTATCTGTCGTGTCCCGGGCACAATCTCTGTTGATGGTGAGTTCTGTATCTGTCGTGTCCCAGGCACAATCACTGTTGATGGTGAGTTCTGTATCTGTCGTGTCCCAGGCACAGTCACTATTGATGGTGAGTTCTGTATCTGTCGTGTCCCAGGCACAGTCACTGTTGATGGTGAGTTCTGTATCTCTCGTGTCCCAGGCACAATCACTGTGTTGATGGTGAGTTCTGTATCTCTCGTGTCCCAGGCACAATCACTGTGTTGATGGTGAGTTCTGTATCTCTCGTGTCCCAGGTACAATCACTGTGTTGATGGTGAGTTCTGTATCTCTCGTGTCCCAGGCACAATCACTGTGTTGATGGTGAGTTCTGTATCTCTCGTGTCCCAGGCACAATCACTGTTCTGTATCTGTCGTGTCCCAGGCACAATCACTATTCTGTATCTCTCGTGTCCCAGGCACAATCACTGTGTTGATGGTGAGTTCTGTATTTCTCGTGTCTCAGGCACAATCACTGGCGGGAGATTCACGTGGAAAACTTTGCATTTGTGGTCACAGTAGTGGCCCGTGCTAACCTCCTTATGGTGTGTAAGTATACCTATTTGCATGACTCTTATTGTAGCCAGCTGGCCCAGTGGGTTACGCACTGGCCTGGAGTTTTACCACTCACTCGCCCTCGGTTCAAACCACACCCGTTCCCTGGTTTGTTTATACATAGCAAATTGTGGAGATGTTGGCAATGTTTTATAATAATAGTAATGATAATAACCTTTATTTCTACAAGTACATGTAGAGAGACCATAGCTGACATCAGTGACATACTACTATATAGAAAGCCTCTTGTTATGCAGATTATTTCGGGCAAATTAGGTCAATTTTGTCCCCAGGATGCGACCCACACCACGACTAACATCCAGGTACCCATTTTACTGATGGGGTGAACAGGAACAGCAGGTGTCTTAAGGAAACATGTTCTAATGTTTTCATCAGTACCGGGGATCGAACCACGGACCTGATTGTGTGAGTTGAGCGCGCTGCCAACCGAGCTACGGGATACCTCATTCATAAAAATCGATTCTAATCTTCGACCTGTGTGCTGATGACTGGTTCACTGAACACACAGTTGTTATGAGGTGAAGACTGTGGTATACTGTTGATACTATAACAGTGAAGGAACGTTAAACCCGTAGGTGTCACAGAACAGGTAGAGGTAGGTTCACCAGGACGGATCCTGGCTCGGGTCTTCTCCATGCGGTGATCTGGTAGGTCATAGAGCGCCTGGGGACTGGAGGCATCAGATTTGGTCCAAAGAAAAGGAGGGGGGTGTTGTAGTGGAGCTCGTGAATGGTGAAGTATTCGTTCAGTGTGTGTGTACCTGTGTGTAGTTACCTGTGTTTCTGTCTCCCCTCTCCTGTGTGCAGTTACCTGTGTTTCTGTCTCCCCTCTCCTGTGTGTGTGTACCTGTGTGTAGTTACCTGTGTTTCTGTCTCCCCTCTTCTGTGTGTATGTGTGTACTATTTGTAGTTGTAGGGGGTCGATTCATAGCTTCTGGTCCAGCCACTGGTCGTTACTAGGTCTACTCTCTCTCCCCGCTCCAAGAGCCTTATCGTATCTCATATATAGATCCTGCCTCCACTGTGTATGTGTGTGTGTACCAGTAATCAGTGGAGTGTTGTGGGTTGCATCCTGGTGGTAAACTTGCCATCTTGGTGTAGAGGTATTAGTGGTGAGTATAGAGGTATTAGTGGTGAGTATAGAGGTATTAGTGGTGAGTATACAGGGAGAGGCGTGTCTCTCTCCAGTATAATTATCAAGAAAAACATGTATAATTTGCATTTAATATTTCTCCTGTAACTTTCATTTTGTTTTTCAGGTACGGTGAAGATACCGTGAATGATGTCACCAAGGTCATCTCTTGAAGGTGAGGTGTGTTACTGTGAGGGATGTCACCAAGGTCATCTCTTGAAGGTGAGGTGGTGTGTGTTACTGTGAGTGATGTCACCAAGGTCATCTCTTGAAGGTGAGGTGGTGTGTGTTACTGTGAGTGGTGTCACCAACGTCATCTCTTGAAGGTGAGGTAGTGTGTGTTACTGTGAGTGACTTACATAAATGTACGATTTCCGGGGTTTACGAAACTTGGGGGTCCACTGTAGATAACTAAAAGCACTTTGCCCATCGTTTGGTGGTCTAACAATAGCATAGAGAAATGATGTCTTATTTATTGAGTGGTTCAAGCATAATTTTATTCCTGAATTCCAATCATACCTGAAAAGAAACTTCACATTTAAGATTTCCCTCTTGATAATTCCAGTTAGGATTGTGTCACCAAGGTCATCTCTTGAAGGTGAGGTGTGTTACTGTGAGTGATGTTACCAACGTCATCTCTTGAAGGTGAGGTGTGTTACTGTGAGTGATGTTACCAACGTCATCTCTTGAAGGTGAGGTGTGTTACTGTGAGTGGTGTTACCAACGTCATCTCTTGAAGGTGAGGTAGTGTGTGTTACTGTGAGTGGTGTCACCAAGGTCATCTCTTGAAGGTGAGGTGTGTTACTGTGAGTGATGTCACCAAGGTCATCTCTTGAAGGTGAGGTGTGTTACTGTGAGTGATGTCACCAAGGTCATCTCTTGAAGGTGAGGTGTGTTACTGTGAGTGATGTCACCAAGGTCATCTCTTGAAGGTGAGGTGTGTTACTGTGAGTGATGTCACCAAGGTCATCTCTTGAAGGTGAGGTGTGTTACTGTGAGTGATGTCACCAAGGTCATCTCTTGAAGGTGAGGTGTGTTACTGTGAGTGATGTCACCAAGGTCATCTCTTGAAGGTGAGGTGTGTTACTGTGAGTGATGTCACCAAGGTCATCTCTTGAAGGTGAGGTGTGTTACTGTGAGTGATGTTACCAAGGTCATCTCTTGAAGGTGAGGTGTGTTACTGTGAGTGATGTCACCAAGGTCATCTCTTGAAGGTGAGGTGTGTTACTGTGAGTGGTGTCACCAAGGTCATCTCTTGAAGGTGAGGTGTGTTACTGTGAGTGATGTCACCAAGGTCATCTCTTGAAGGTGAGGTGTGTTACTGTGAGTGATGTCACCAAGGTCATCTCTTGAAGGTGAGATGTGTTACTGTGAGTGATGTCACCAAGGTCATCTCTTGAAGGTGAGGTGTGTTACTGTGAGTGGTGTCACCAAGGTCATCTCTTGAAGGTGAGGTGTGTTACTGTGAGTGGTGTCACCAAGGTCAACTCTTCAAGAGGGTAAGGTGTTGTGACAGTGTAACTGTTACCAAGGTCAGCCCTTCAAGAAGGTAAGGTGTTGAGACAGTGTAACTGTCACCAAGGTCAACTGTTCCAGACTACGGTGTTCTTCACCCACTTCACGCCTGAGGGACTGATTACCTCGTCTTTTGTATATACTTCTACAGTCTTCCCAATATGTCCTTAAAGTTGTATTAATAAAGTCACATGTATCTAATTCTTCATCTTGACTGTATTGTATACCATTTGTGTACAAGGTGAGGTGTTGGGGTACTGTTAGTTAGGTGTGGGTACACTTGATTGATGAGACCAGGAAGCAGGAGACGAGGTCTTGGAGTGGGTGGCGGGGAGCAGTGACTCCTGGAGTCGTCTACAAGTAATCTACAGAAGGTCAGCTCTTTGGTGCGGAAATGTTGTTGTCAGTCAGCTGTCAGCAAAGTCAGTTCTTGTTAAAGACGGTTAAGTCTTCAAGAGAGAACTCGACAAGTTCGTCAAATCACTTCGTGATCAGCCAGGATGTATTTCGTCAATCTTCTTTGCCTTGATGTTCATGTCCACCGCTCAGATACACGTTTTGCTTTTTTCGTGTACCGCAAGCCTATGCACAGTGGCATGTACACTCACTACTTTTCTTATCATGCTTCCTCTGTCAAGAAAAGTGCTCTTATCTCCCTCTTTCTCCGTGCTCTCCGCATTTGTGATCCTCAGTTCCTTGAATCGTAATTCAGTTCCCCGTCTTCGCTACCCTTCCCATTTCATAGACTCTGTCTTCTCACGTGCTAAACGGACGGACTTCTCTCCCAAACTCTCTCCTCCTGGGAACTCTCCTGTCCTCTGCCTTCCATACATATCCGGTCTTTCTAATCTCAACAACTCTCTCTGTTCTTTAGACATCAAACTTACTTTTCGCCAGACTAACAATCTTCGCACTAATCTAGTTCATACCTCTCCTCCCTTTATAGATGCTCCTGGTGTCTATTCTATTTCTTGTTTCTCCTGTCCTCTTCAATACTTTAGACAAACTGGCCGATCTCTTTCTGAACGACTCAGAGAACACAAAAGTAGTGTTAGGCTTGCCGACACCAACAATGCTCTTTTCTGTCATGTCAGAGATCACAGTCATCCTATTGACTGGTCTTGTGCTAAAACTGTCTACCCTACGTCTAACTTTCACAGTCGCCGTCTGGTTGAATCCTCCCTTATACACAACTTTCCTTGTATGAATCTTAGTCGTGGATTTGTCTCTGTAGATGCCTTCCTTTCCCATTACATTGTAAAATGCTCCAAACTTCAGAACACCCGTGACTTAACCGGATTCTTTTTTTCCCCTTCTCCCTTTTTTTTCCTCTTTCCTCTTTCTCCTTTGGGTTTTCTTTCTTTTGCCTTGTGTATTTGTCCTTTATTATTAATTTTCCCCCTCTGTGTTTTTCCTCCTACCCTTTGTGGGCCCCTAGCTCCCTTGCAGTTCTCCTCTATCTTAGTATTTGACTGACGCCACTACTACCACTACCTCTCTTCCTCCTTTCCTACTACCTCTATTGTCCCGTTCCTGTCTGCTGGCCTATATATACTCCCTCCTTCTCGTTAGTGTGACTTTGTAAATGGTCCAGGTGGGAGCGAAACGTCGTGGTAAGCTCCTCTCTTCTATGTGTGGGTTATTTGTGTATTGTTCCAGTCACGGTATTGTGCCTTTTTTGTTATTCAGTCAGGCTGTTTCTACTGGTAGCCTGCTGGTTCACATATCCATCACAACCTGGTTGATCTGGCACTTGGCGGAGGTACTTGTACAATTTCCTCTTGAAAAGTTTTACACTTGTTCCGGCAGTGTTTCTGATATTTCGTGATAGTGTTAATTAGGCTGGGACCACTGATATTGATGCAGTGCTCTCTTATTGTGCCCACGGCGCCCATGGTTTTCACTGGGTTTATTTTACACATTCTCATATATATCTCTGGTATGTTATGGCAGTGTGCAGATTTGAGACCGGACTCTCAAGTACTTTCCACGTATATATTATCATATATCTCTCATCCGTTCCAGTGAATACGTATTTAGGATGTTAAGGCGTTCCCAGTAATTTAAATGCTTTACTGGCTCTGTGTGGGCCGTAAATGATCTCTGTATCTGTTCCAGCTCTTATATCTTCCCTGCCCCGGAAGGAGCCGTCAACACTGGACAATACTCTAAACGAGAGACCACAAGTGATTTAAATAGTGTCGCCATTGGTACTAGTTTCCTTGTTTTGAAAGTTCTCATTATCCACCTCGTCATTTTCTTGACTTTGGTGATATTTGCCTTATTTTTTTATCACTACTCCCTCTATCTCCAGGTGAGGAATGGAGTAGTGAAGGGTTCATAGGTATGTTGTAGTGAGGTTCAAGGTGTTTTCTTGATTATTCCTTTTACATGCATTTTGTATTTTACACTATGATCACACTTGTCCAAGGCTTTGAAGTGTGTGTACACTACGTCAGCATTTTGTTTGTCTTTTGGGAGGCCTGGTCAAGGACTGGGCTGCGGGGGCGTTGACCCCCGGAACACCCTTCAGATAGGTAGACTCTAGGTAACAATTACGAGAGTCAGGAGGGACCTTTTTTGAACCCTCGTTGCCTTAAGTTGTGCAGTTGTTGTGATTCCTTATGTTTAACAGTCTTTCTTTTTAAAACCCAAAGATTTTGATAATGTGGGACGTCGGTGCTATCATTTTTTAAGGTTGTTTTACTGCCACCTTTGTGGAGTCAGTCAGGTTATAGTAAAACCTACCGATAAGGGGAATGGACCCTCTACTAGCATAACCAGGTGAGTACAGGTATTTACTCTTACCTAAGCTATTTACCCTTAATATATTGCCCCTTATCAACTTCTAGTAAGCATTTCACCTTGTTTTGATGCCTCACTACCTTCTAGCAAGTTCCGTTATGGCATAAACTTCCTGTGATGCTCCCTCCAGTCTGTTTGATGCCTGCCACCTTCAGTAAACATTTCCCTTGCTTTGATGCCTCCCACCTTCCAGTAAACATTTCCCTTGCTTTGATGCCTCACCACCTTCCAGTAAACATTTCCTTGCTTGATGCCCTCTAGCAAGCATTTCCTGCTTTGATGCCCCACCTTCTAGCAAGCATTTCCTCTTTGATGCCCCTTCTCACACTCTAGTATTAGCATTCCTTGCTTGATGCCTCACACCTTCTAGCAAGCATTTCCCTTGCTTTGATGCCTCACCACCTTCCAGTAAACATTTCCCCTTGCTTTGATGCCTCGCCACCTTCCAGTAAACATTTCCCCTTGCTTTGATGCCTCCCACCTCCTAGCAAGCATTTCCCCTTGCTTTGATGCCTCACCACCTTCTAGCAAGCATTTCCCTTGCTTTGATGCCTCACCACCTTCTAAACATTTCCCTGCTTTGATGCCTCCCCACCTTCTAGCAAGCATTTCCCCTTGCTTTGATGCCTCACCACCTTCTAGCAAGCATTTCCCCTTGCTTTGATGCCTCACCACCTTCTAGCAAGCATTTCCCCTTGCTTTGATGCCTCACCACCTTCTAGCAAGCATTTCCCCTTGCTTTGATGCCTCACCACCTTCTAGCAAGCATTTCCCTTGCTTTGATGCCTCCACCTCTACAGCATTTCCCTTGCTTGATGCTCAACCTTCTGCAGCATTTCCCTTGCTTTGATGCCTCACCACCTTCTAGCAAGCATTTCCCCTTGCTTTGATGCCTCACCACCTTCTAGCAAGCATTTCTCCTTGCTTTGATGCCTCACCACCTTCTAGCAAGCATTTCTCCTTGTTTTTTCTGCTTATCACCACCCTGCTGTCTTCACCCTCCTGCCTTATTCCTACACTAACTCGCACCTGCTGGTGGGTGTTTATATATAGCATGGGGAAGGGTGTTTATATGGGAGAGAGGGAGAAGGGTCAGGTACGTGTGCGTTAAGACTGGTCAAGTGCGTGTGCATGCATGCTTGTACGTGGTGTCAGTAACTAGCGCGGTGTAAACATTGGCTCATACTGTCTCCCAGCTTGCGCCCTCCTGACCTTGTGTCGCTTCCCAGAACACAAGCATTTAAACAACTATATGTAGGATTAGAGACACATGTTGACACGCTTGTCAAGATGGCGGGCGTGTTTACACGTGTACACTTGGGCACTAGAAACAGGGCCACAGATAGAGGCTCAACCTCTGAAAAATTTTATGGTGATGCCGACAAGGTTTGGAAAAATTACATGTACAATACATTTATTAGAAGAAACGTTTCGCCACGAGTGGTTTCTTCGGTCCTAATTAGAACTCGCGGCGAAACGTTTCGTCTAATAAATGTCCTGAACTGTACGTAAGTGCCATTTTCCACAGCTATCAGTAACCCACTGTTGTGGGTCGTACCCAAATAAAGGTTAGATACTCCAGTACCTGATGGAATACCCTATCCTGTGTAAGGCAACACTGCAGTGGTGTGTGTAAGACAACACTGCAGTGGTGTGTGTAAGACACCACTGCAGTGGTGTGTGTAAGACAACACTGCAGTGGTGTGTGTAAGACAACACTGCAGTGGTGTGTGTAAGGCAACACTGCAGTGGTGTGTGTAAGGCAACACTGCAGTGGTGTGTGTAAGACAACACTGCAGTGGTGTGTGTAAGACAACACTGCAGTGGTGTGTGTAAGACAACACTGCAGTGGTGTGTGTAAGGCAACACTGCAGTGGTGTGTGTAAGGCAACACTGCAGTGGTGTAAGACAACACTGCAGTGGTGTGTGTAAGGCAACACTGCAGTGGTGTGTGTAAGGCAACACTGCAGTGGTGTGTGAAGGCAACACTGCAGTGGTGTGTAAGACAACACTGCAGTGGTGTGTGTAAGACAACACTGCAGTGGTGTGTGTAAGACAACACTGCAGTGGTGTGTGTAAGGCAACACTGCAGTGGTGTGTGTAAGGCAACACTGCAGTGGTGTGTGTAAGGCAACACTGCAGTGGTGTGTGTAAGACAACACTGCAGTGGTGTGTGTAAGGCAACACTGCAGTGGTGTGTGTAAGACAACACTGCAGTGGTGTGTGTAAGGCAACACTGCAGTGGTGTGTGTAAGACAACACTGCAGTGGTGTGTGTAAGGCAACACTGCAGTGGTGTGTGTAAGACAACACTGCAGTGGTGTGTGTAAGGCAACACTGCAGTGGTGTGTGTAAGGCAACACTGCAGTGGTGTGTGTAAGACAACACTGCAGTGGTGTGTGTAAGGCAACACTGCAGTGGTGTGTGTAAGACAACACTGCAGTGGTGTGTGTAAGACAACACTGCAGTGGTGTGTGTAAGACAACACTGCAGTGGTGTGTGTAAGGCAACACTGCAGTGGTGTAAGGCAACACTGCAGTGGTGTGTGTAAGACAACACTGCAGTGGTGTGTGTAAGGAAGTCCAGTACCTGCTGGGTACAAGGTACTCCAGTACCTGCTCAGGTTTATAAAAAAAATTACCGACTTCTACGTTTCGTTGCCTATCGTACCCACTCTTGAAACTGTGTGCAATGTGCATGCGCGCGCATCTGCCTCCGCGGAGCGTGAGATGGGGTGTAGATTGGAACTAGTCACGGCTGACCCCTGTTGACCTATCTGGGAGGATGACCTCAACATGCTTCTCCGCCGCCGCCAGCCTAACACCTCCCCCTTCATTCAGTCCGGTACCTTCAACGCCGCTATTTCCGCCGCCACAAGTGGAACAAGTTAGATGAAGATGTGGAGGCAGAAGTAGGAGCATTGTGTATACTAAGAGATAAGTAAGTGTAAAGGGACCAAGACTCACCATCCTCCCTTCATACATGAGTGGAGTTTCCAACACACACACATCTTAGCTTGTCTTCAAGAAGAAACTTGATATGGGTCTTCAGTCGGTTCCTGATCAGCCGGGTTACGCTACGTGCGGCTAGCACATATAACCTTGATAAGGTCATCAAATACCAGGCTGCGTGGTCTGGGACCAGGCTGCGTGGTCTGGGACCAAGCTGCGTGGTCTGGGACCAGGCTGCGTGGTCTGGGACCAGGCTGCGGGGTCTGGGACCAGGCTGCGTGGTCTGGGACCAGACTGCGTTGTCTGGGACCAGGCTGCGTGGTCTGGGACCAGGCTGCGGGGTCTGGGACCAGGCTGCGGGGTCTGGGACCAGGCTGCGGGTCTGGGACCAGGCTGCGGGTCTGGGACCAGGCTGCGTGGTCTGGGACCAGGCTGCGTGGTCTGGGACCAGGCTGCGTGGTCTGGGACCAGGCTGCGTGGTCTGGGACCAGGCTCGGTCTGGGACCAGGCTGCGGGTCTGACCAGGCTGCGTGGTCTGGGACCAGGCTGCGTGGTCTGGGACCAGGCTGCGTGGTCTGGGACCAGGCTGCGGGGTCTGGGACCAGGCTGCGGGTCTGGGACCAGGCTGGGGTCTGACCCAGGCTGCGGGGTCTGGGACCAGGCTGCGTGGTCTGGGACCAGGCTGCGTGGTCTGGGACCAGGCTGCGGGGTCTGGGACCAGGCTGCGGGGTCTGGGACCAGGCTGCGGGGTCTGATACCAGGCTGCGGGGTCTGGGACCAGGCTGCGGGTCTGGGACCAGGCTGCGGGTCTGGGACCAGGCTGCGGGGTCTGGGACCAGGCTGCGTGGTCTGGGACCAGGCTGCGGGTCTGGGACCAGGCTGCGGGGTCTGGGACCAGGCTGCGGGGTCTGGGACCAGGCTGCGGGGTCTGGAACCAGGCTGCGGGGTCTGGGACCAGGCTGCGTGGTCTGGGACCAGGCTGCGGTCTGGGACCAGGCTGCGTGGTCTGGGACCAGGCTGCGGGGTCTGGGACCAGGCTGCGGGGTCTGGGACCAGGCTGCGGGGTCTGATACCAGGCTGCGGGGTCTGGGACCAGGCTGCGGGTCTGGGACCAGGCTGCGTGGTCTGGGACCAGGCTGCGTGGTCTGGGACCAGGCTGCGGGGTCTGGGACCAGGCTGCGGGTCTGGGACCAGGCTGCGGGGTCTGGGACCAGGCTGCGGGGTCTGGGACCAGGCTGCGTGGTCTGGGACCAGGCTGCGTGGTCTGGGACCAGGCTGCGTGGTCTGGGACCAGGCTGCGTGGTCTGGGACCAGGCTGCGGGGTCTGGGACCAGGCTGCGGGGTCTGGGACCAGGCTGCGGGGTCTGGGACCAGGCTGGGGGTCTGGGACCAGGCGGCGGGGTCTGGGACCAGGCTGCGGGGTCTGGGACCAGGCTGCGGGTCTGGGACCAGGCTGCGGGGTCTGGGACCAGGCTGCGGGGTCTGGGACCAGGCTGCGTGGTCTGGGACCAGGCTGCGGGGTCTGGGACCAGGCTGCGGGGTCTGGGACCAGGCTGCGGGGTCTGGGACC
Organism: Cherax destructor; assembly: GCA_009830355.1. NCBI lineage: Eukaryota > Metazoa > Arthropoda > Malacostraca > Decapoda > Parastacidae > Cherax > Cherax destructor. The sequence goes on from WNWK01001974.1 coordinate 40,474, forward strand.
AGGCTGCGGGGTCTGGGACCAGGCTGCGGGGTCTGGGACCAGGCTGCGGGGTCTGGGACCAGGCTGCGGGGTCTGGGACCAGGCTGCGGGGTCTAGGGACCTTCGGGTAATACGCACAGAGAGACAGTAACTTAGGGTCGGTATTTTATACCATTTGTCTCCATACCTTTGACAGGTTCCGAGAGTTTTTCTAGTGCCGGAGCGCGGCCATTTGCCGGAACACTAGATGATGTGGGGTTGCGGGCCACCAGCAGCAACAGCCTAGTTGACCAGGCTAGCACCAGACGAGCCTGGCCCATGGCCGGGCTTCGGGAGTAGAATGACTCTTGCAACTCATCAAAGGTATGAATGTATCGGTGTTTAAACACACTAAGAGATGTTGATAAATTACCCATGTGCAACACTTGGCTATGTTTATTGTGGAGACGTTTCGCCCCACAGTGGCTTCATCAGTCTTATACAGTGAAATTTTTTAAGATCAAAAGGAGTTTGAGGTAATCAGTCCCTCAACCTGGAATCGATGTCATCAGTCCATCCAGGATGGACTGATGACGTGGACTCCAGGTTGAGGGACTGATTACCTCAAACTCTCTCATCATCCATCGTTCTTCTCTGTATTGGACTGAAGAAGCCGCTGGCTGGCGGAACTTTTCCTCAAAGATTCCCAAACGTTACACAAGTGTCGGGTTCTTCATAGATAAGTAGAACCACGACCGCTGTTGATGGTGTCGCTGTTGATGACTCCTCAATAGCTGGCACATTGAAGACTTAATTGATGAGTGTTGTTATTGTTAGTGAAGTTTTAGCAGACTGCTGACTCTCTTGAGTGAGTGATGGTGGTGTGAACCAGTGGACCATTGATGGTGGTGTGAACCATTGATGGTGTGAACCAGTGGACCATTGATGGTGGTGGTTTATGGAGAGTGGGCAGGTAGGCAGGAGGGGGGATGGGTGTTGATTGTGATTGACACACACACACTGGTGCCGACACTGCTGCTGCTGCTGCTGCTGCTGCTGCTGCTGCTGCTGCTGCTGCTGCTGGTACTGCTACTGCTGGTACTGCTACTGCTGGTACTGCTACTGCTCTGGATACTTCTGCATCTACTGCTACTGGTATTTCCTGCTGCTACTACTGTGGTGGGGTGTACAGATATGTAACATGACAAGACTCGTGGATGTCTTTCATATATACCTTTGATGAGTTTCGAGAGTCTTTCAGCTCTTGGAGCCCGGCCATGGGCCAGGCTCGTGGAGTGATGGGAAAGAATCAAGTTCCTCAAAGTGTTCTCCCTGGAACGTTAACCTTGATGATATATCATACTTAATACTTAATAATTGGAAAATACTGACAAGTGGTTTCAAATCTGCACACTGCAGTACTATCTGCGAGAACAAGAGGCACGCCAGAGTGTTTACACTGCAGTACTATCTGCGAGAACAAGAGGCACGCCAGAGTGTTTACACTGCAGTACTATCTGCGAGAACAAGAGGCACGCCAGAGTGTTTACACTGCAGTACTATCTGCGAGAACAAGAGGCACGCCAGAGTGTTTACACTGCAGTACTATCTGCGAGAACAAGAGGCACGCCAGAGTGTTTACACTGCAGTACTATCTGCGAGAACAAGAGGCACGCCAGAGTGTTTACACTGCAGTACTATCTGCGAGAACAAGAGGCACGCCAGAGTGTTTACACTGCAGTACTATCTACGAGAACAAGAGGCACGCCAGAGTGTTTACACTGCAGTACTATCTGCGAGAACAAGAGGCACGCCAGAGTGTTTACACTGCAGTACTATCTGCGAGAACAAGAGGCACGCCAGAGTGTTTACACTGCAGTACTATCTACGAGAACAAGAGGCACGCCAGAGTGTTTACACTGCAGTACTATCTGCGAGAACAAGAGGCACGACAGAGGGTCTACAATACTACTACTATCTGCGAGAACAAGAGGCACGCCAGAGTGTCTACAATACTACTACTATCTACGAGAACAAGAGGCACGCCAGAGGGTCTACAATACTACTACTATCTACGAGAACAAGAGGCACGCCAGAGTGTCTACAATACTACTACTATCTACGAGAACAAGAGGCACGCCAGAGGGTCTACAATACTACTACTATCTACGAGAACAAGAGGCACGCCAGAGTGTCTACAATACTACTACTATCTACGAGAACAAGAGGCACGCCAGAGGGTCTACAATACTACTACTATCTACGAGAACAAGAGGCACGCCAGAGGGTCTACAATACTACTACTATCTACGAGAACAAGAGGCACGCCAGAGGGTCTACAATACTACTACTATCTGCGAGAACAAGAGGCACGCCAGAGTGTCTACAATACTACTACTATCTACGAGAACAAGAGGCACGCCAGAGTGTCTACAATACTACTACTATCTACGAGAACAAGAGGCACGCCAGAGGGTCTACAATACTACTACTATACGAGAACAAGAGGCACGCCAGAGTGTCTACAATACTACTACTATCTACGAGAACAAGAGGCACGACAGAGGGTCTACAATACTACTACTATCTACGAGAACAAGAGGCACGACAGAGGGTCTACAATACTACTACTATCTGCGAGAACAAGAGGCACGACAGAGGGTCTACAATACTACTACTATCTACGAGAACAAGAGGCACGACAGAGGGTCTACAATACTACTACTATCTGCGAGAACAAGAGGCACGCCAGAGGGTCTACAATACTACTACTATCTACGAGAACAAGAGGCACGACAGAGGGTCTACAATACTACTACTATCTACGAGAACAAGAGGCACGACAGAGGGTCTACAATACTACTACTATCTACGAGAACAAGAGGCACGACAGAGGGTCTACAATACTACTACTATCTACGAGAACAAGAGGCACGCCAGAGGGTCTACAATACTACTACTATCTACGAGAACAAGAGGCACGACAGAGGGTCTACAATACTACTACTATCTACGAGAACAAGAGGCACGCCAGAGGGTCTACAATACTACTACTATCTACGAGAACAAGAGGCACGACAGAGGGTCTACAATACTACTACTATCTGCGAGAACAAGAGGCACGACAGAGGGTCTACAATACTACTACTATCTACGAGAACAAGAGGCACGACAGAGGGTCTACAATACTACTACTATCTGCGAGAACAAGAGGCACGACAGAGGGTCTACAATACTACTACTATCTACGAGAACAAGAGGCACGACAGAGGGTCTACAATACTACTACTATCTACGAGAACAAGAGGCACGCTAGAGGGTCTACAATACTACTGCTATCGAGAATGTAAACATGTGTTTGTTGGGAAACAATTTAACAGTGGTGGCGGGAGTGATGCGAGTGTGGCAGTTCACCAGGTCGATACCTCAGTAGAGTACTTCTTACACCTCAAACTGTACTCACATTACCCGGGGTCCTCTGACTTGTCAACCAAGTTATTGAATGTTGTGAGAGCATAGATGGGAGTGAATAAATAGCTTGCAAAACCCACATGTTGATAAATGAGACACTTGTCAGTCTTTCAGCCTGGAGGATGAGGGACTGACTACCTCAAACTCATCTTCCACCTTTCTCTGTATTGGACTGAAGAAGCCACTGAGTGGTGAAACGTTTCCAGAATAAAGATACCCAAATGTTGTACAAGTGTCTTATTTATGACAGATGGGAGTGAGTGTCAAGATGATTACGGGGACTCCCGGGACTCCGCCTCACACCAGGACTCCCGGGACTCCGCCTCACACCAGGACTCCCGTGACTCCGCCTCACACCAGGACTCCCATGACTCCGCCTCACACCAGGACTCCCGTGACTCCGCCCCACACCAGGACTCCCGTGACTCCGCCCCACACCAGGACTCCCGTAACTCCGCCTCACACCAGGACTCCCGTGACTCCGCCTCACACCAGGACTCCCGTGACTCCGCCTCACACCAGGACTCCCGTGACTCCGCCTCACACCAGGACTCCCGTGACTCCGCCTCACACCAGGACTCCCGTAACTCCGCCCCACACCAGGACTCCCGTAACTCCGCCCCACACCAGGACTCCCGTGACTCCGCCTCACACCAGGACTCCCGTGACTCCGCCCCACACCAGGACTCCCGTAACTCCGCCTCACACCAGGACTCCGGACTCCGCCTCACACCAGGACTCCCGTAACTCCGCCCCACACCAGGACTCCCGTAACTCCGCCCACACCAGGACTCCCGGGACTCCGCCACACACCAGGACTCCCGTGACTCCGCCTCACACCAGGACTCCCGGGACTCCGCCTCACACCAGGACTCCCGTAACTCCGCCCCACACCAGGACTCCCGTAACTCCGCCCCACACCAGGACTCCCGGGACTCCGCCCCACACCAGGACTCCCGTGACTCCGCCTCACACCAGGACTCCCGTAACTCCGCCCCACACCAGGACTCCCGTAACTCCGCCCCACACCAGGACTCCCGTGACTCCGCCTCACACCAGGACTCCCGTAACTCCGCCTCACACCAGGACTCCCGTGACTCCGCCTCACACCAGGACTCCCGTAACTCCGCCCCACACCAGGACTCCGTAACTCCGCCCCACACCAGGACTCCCGTGACTCCGCCCACACCAGGACTCCGTAACTCCGCCCCACACCAGGACTCCCGTACTCCGCCCACACCAGGACTCCCGTGACTCCGCCCACACCAGGACTCCCGTTACTCCGCCTCACACCAGGACTCCCGTGACTCCGCCTCACACCAGGACTCCCGTGACTCCGCCCCACACCAGGACTCCCGTAACTCCGCCCCACACCAGGACTCCCGGAACTCCGCCCCACACCAGGACTCCCGGGACTCCGCCTCACACCAGGACCCGTGACTCCGCCCCACACCAGGACTCCCTGCAACTCCTGCCCCACACCAGGACTCCGGGACTCCGCCCCACACCAGGACTCCCGTGACCTCCGCTCCCACACCAGGACTCCCGTAACTCCGCCCCCAATCCCGGACTCCCCCAGACTCCGGCTCCCCCACACCAGGACTCCGTACTCCGCCCACACCAGGACTCCGGGACTCCGCCTCACACCAGGACTCCCGTGACTCCGCCCCACACCAGGACTCCCGTAACTCCGCCCCACACCAGGACCCCGTGACTCCGCCTCACACCAGGACTCCCGTGACTCCGCCCACACCAGGACTCCCGTGACTCCGCCCACACCAGGACTCCCGTGACTCCGCCCCACCAGGACTCCGTGACTCCGCCTCACACCAGGACTCCCGTGACTCCGCCTCACACCAGGACTCCCGTGACTCCGCCTCACACCAGGACTCCCGTGACTCCGCCTCACACCAGGACTCCCGTGACTCCGCCTCACACCAGGACTCCGTGACTCCGCCTCACACCAGGACTCCGTGACTCCGCCTCACACCAGGACTCCTGACTCCGCCTCACACCAGGACTCCCGTGACTCCGCCTCACACCAGGACTCCCGTGACTCCGCCTCACACCAGGACTCCCGTGACTCCGCCTCACACCAGGACTCCCGTGACTCCGCCTCACACCAGGACTCCCGTGACTCCGCCTCACACCAGGACTCCCGACTGCCTCACCAGGACCCTACTCCGCCACACCAGGACTCCGTGACTCCGCCTCACACCAGGACTCCGTGACTCCGCCTCACACCAGGACTCCCGTGACTCCTGCCCACACCAGGACTCCGTGACTCCGCCCACACCAGGACTCCCGTGACTCCGCCTCACACCAGGACTCCCGTGACTCCGCCTCACACCAGGACTCCCGGACTCCGTCCGCCCACAGGACTCCGTGACTCCGCCTCACACCAGGACTCCTCCCGGACTCTGCCGCCTCACACCAGGACTCCCGTGACTCCGCCCACACCAGGACTCCCGTAACTCCGCCCCACACCAGGACTCCCGTGACTCCGCCTCACACCAGGACTCCCGTGACTCCGCCCACACCAGGACTCCCGTGACTCCGCCTCACACCAGGACTCCCGTGACTCCGCCTCACACCAGGACTCCCGTGACTCCGCCTCACACCAGGACTCCCGTGACTCCGCCTCACACCAGGACTCCCGTGACTCCGCCTCACACCAGGACTCCCGTCACTCCGCCTCACACCAGGACTCCCGTAACTCCGCCTCACACCAGGACTCCGTGACTCCGCCTCAACCAGGACTCCGTACTCCGCCCACACCAGGACTCCCGTGACTCCGCCTCACACCAGGACTCCCGTGACTCCGCCTCACCAGGACCCTGACCCCCGGACTCCCGTGACTCCGCCTCACACCAGGACTCCCGTGACTCCGCCTCACACCAGGACTCCCGTGACTCCGCCCCACACCAGGACTCCCGTGACTCCGCCCTCACACCAGGACTCCCGTGACTCCGCCTCACACCAGGACTCCCGTGACTCCGCCTCCACACCAGGTGACTGCCTCACACCAGGACTCCGTGACTCCGCCTACACCAGGACTCCCGTGACTCCGCCTCACACCAGGACTCCCGTGACTCCGCCTCACACCAGGACTCCCGTACTCCGCCTCACACCAGGACTCCCGTGACTCCGCCTCACACCAGGACTCCCGTGACTCCGCCTCACACCAGGACTCCCGTGACTCCGCCTCACACCAGGACTCCCGTGACTCCGCCTCACACCAGGACTCCCCGTACTCCGCCTCCACACCAGGACTCCCGTAACTCCGCCCCACACCAGGACTCCCGTGACTCCGCCTCACACCAGGACTCCCGTGACTCCGCCTCACACCAGGACTCCCGTGACTCCGCCTCACACCAGGACTCCCGTGACTCCGCCTCACACCAGGACTCCCGTGACTCCGCCTCACACCAGGACTCCCGTGACTCCGCCTCACACCAGGACTCCCGTAACTCCGCCTCACACCAGGACTCCCGTGACTCCGCCTCACACCAGGACTCCCGTGACTCCGCCTCACACCAGGACTCCCGTGACTCCGCCTCACACCAGGACTCCCGTGACTCCGCCTCACACCAGGACTCCCGTGACTCCGCCTCACACCAGGACTCCCGTGACTCCCCTCACACCAGGACTCCCGTGACTCCGCCACACACCAGGACTCCCGTGACTCCGCCTCACACCAGGACTCCCGTGACTCCCCCTCACACCAGGACTCCGTGACTCCGCCTCACACCAGGACTCCGTGACTCCGCCCCACACCAGGACTCCCGTGACTCCGCTTCACACCAGGACTCCCGTGACTCTGCCTCACACCAGGACTCCCGTGACTCCGCCTCACACCAGGACTCCCGTGACTCCGCCTCACACCAGGACTCCCGTGACTCCGCCTCACACCAGGACTCCCGTGACTCCGCCCCACACCAGGACTCCCGTGACTCCGCCTCACACCAGGACTCCTGCTTGATAGCCTCGTCAGTCAGCTCGTTGGTGCTAATACCACCTAGTCTGGCATAGGCACCACAGCTCTCCTGATTAGCTACTGATGTTAGGAACTTATTAAGTTTGAAGGCAGGTGCTCTAGGTGCGTGATGTGGTGGGGTTAGTACTATAATAATAATAATAATATCTTTATTTCTACACGTACATATACAAGGTATACAGGCCTAGCTGAGTTTTGTCCCAGGATGCGACCCACACCAGTCGACTAACACCCAGGTACCCATTTTACTGATGAGAAGCACAGACAACCGGTGTAAAGAAACACGTCCAATGTTTCTACCCTCGCTGGGAATAGAACCCGGACCCTTGCCGTGTGAAGCGAGAGCTTTAACCACCAGGCCACGGGGTGGCTATACCTGTCATATACTCGTTTTACATCGTGGAATGTACAGGCTAACAGCTGCTACCTCACCCCCTCCCCTCATCCCGCCCAGGGTGCCACCCACAACAGTGTTAGCACCCAGGTACCTGGTTACTGGTACGTAAACAGAAGCAGCAGGTCTCCACTCTCCCCAGGATTAAACTCTACATTTTCAGTTGTGTGCTGAAGGGGCTAACACTTTCCTAGAAGCTACTTGACACTGGTAAAACACTTGTTGAGATCTTTACCCCATCACCTGATCAATCAAACTATTGGTTTCCTCATATTCAATACATACCAAAAATCTACAACAGCAGCATCAGCTGATGGTTTACATGGCTTGTTGAAGCTGTCGTTGAGACACACCTGGTGGAGTGCGTGAGTGTGCAGGTGTGTTGTGACACACCTGGTGGTGTACGTGAGTGAGCAGGTGTGTTGTGACACCTGGTGGTGTGCGTGAGTGTGCAGGTGTGTTGTGACACACCTGGTGGTGTACGTGAGTGAGCAGGTGTGTTGTGACACCTGGTGGTGTGCGTGAGTGTGCAGGTGTGTTGTGACACACCTGGTGGTGTACGTGAGTGAGCAGGTGTGTTGTGACACACCTGGTGGTGTACGTGAGTGAGCAGGTGTGTTGTGACACCTGGTGGTGTGCGTGAGTGTGCAGGTGTGTTGTGACACACCTGGTGGTGTACGTGAGTGAGCAGGTGTGTTGTGACACCTGGTGGTGTGCGTGAGTGTGCAGGTGTGTTGTGACACACCTGGTTGTGTACGTGAGTGAGCAGGTGTGTTGTGACACACCTGGTGGTGTACGTGAGTGAGCAGGTGTGTTGTGACACCTGGTGGTGTGCGTGAGTGTGCAGGTGTGTTGTGACACACCTGGTGGTGTACGTGAGTGAGCAGGTGTGTTGTGACACACCTGGTGGTGTACGTGAGTGAGCAGGTGTGTTGTGACACACCTGGTGGTGTACGTGAGTGAGCAGGTGTGTTGTGACACACCTGGTGGTGTACGTGAGTGAGCAGGTGTGTTGTGACACACCTGGTGGTGTACGTGAGTGAGCAGGTGTGTTGTGACACACCTGGTGGTGTGTGAGAGAGTGCAGGTGTTGTGACACCTGGTGGTGTGCGTGAGTATGCAGGTGTGTTGTGACACCTGGTGGTGTGTGTGAGTGCAGGTGTGTTGTGACATACCTGGTTGTGTGCGTGAGTGTGCAGGTGTGTTGTGACACCTGGTGGTGTGTGTGAGAGTGCAGGTGTGTTGTGACACACCTTGTGGTGTGCGTGAGTGTGCAGGTGTGTTGTGACACACCTGGTTGTGTGCGTTAGAGTGTAGGTGTGTTGTGACACACCTGGTGGTGTGCATGAGTGTGCAGGTGTGTTGTGACACACCTGGTGGTACACGACACTGTCAACCAAGTTAATCTTTTGTTTTTGTAGTCTTGTTTTGTTAATGTTATTCTTGGGTTTTCTTTCTTGCCGTTTCTCCTTTTTTTCACCTTCCGGTGTTTGTATTTTTGTTGCTCCAGTGTTCCCCTTTTGTTATTCCAGTGTTCCTGTTTTTGTTGTTCCAGTGTTCCTGTTTTTGTTGCTTCAGTGTTCCTGTTTTTGTTGCTTCAGTGTTCCTGTTTTTGTTGCTTCAGTGTTCCTGTTTTTGTTGCTTCAGTGTTCCTGTTTTTGTTGCTTCAGTGTTCCTGTTTTTGTTGCTTCAGTGTTCCTGTTTTTGTTGCTTCAGTGTTCCTGTTTTTGCTGCCTCAATATTCATCTTCTTGTTCTTGCTTTGTTCCGATGTTTCTGTTATTATTTGTGTCATGATTGTTGTTGTCACTAAGTGTTAGTATTGTCTGCTGACCTGTCACAGTTCCTGGGATCACCACTAAGTGTTAGTATTGTCTGCTGACCTGGCACAGTTCCTAGGATCATCACTAAGTGTTAGTATTGTCTGCTGACCTGTCACAGTTCCTGGGATCATCACTAAGTGTTAGTATTGTCTGCTGACCTGTCACAGTTCCTGGGATCATCACTAAGTTTTAGTATTGTCTGCTGACCTGTCACAGTTCCTGGGATCACCACTAAGTGTTAGTATTGTCTGCTGACCTGTCACAGTTCCTGGGATCATCACTAAGTGTTAGTATTGTCTGCTGACCTGTCACAGTTCCTGGGATCATCACTAAGTGTTAGTATTGTCAGCTGACCTGTCACAGTTCCTGGGATCATCACTAAGTTTTAGTATTGTCTGCTGACCTGTCACAGTTCCTGGGATCACCACTAAGTGTTAGTATTGTCTGCTGACCTGTCACAGTTCCTGGGATCACCACTAAGTGTTAGTATTGTCTGCTGACCTGTCACAGTTCCTGGGATCATCACTAAGTTTTAGTATTGTCTGCTGACCTGTCACAGTTCCTGGGATCACCACTAAGTGTTAGTATTGTCTGCTGACCTGTCACAGTTCCTGGGATCATCACTAAGTGTTAGTATTGTCTGCTGACCTGTCACAGTTCCTGGGATCATCACTAAGTGTTAGTATTGTCTGCTGACCTGTCACAGTTCCTGGGATCATCACTAAGTGTTAGTATTGTCTGCTGACCTGTCACAGTTCCTGGGATCATCACTAAGTTTTAGTATTGTCTGCTGACCTGTCACAGTTCCTGGGATCACCACTAAGTGTTAGTATTGTCTGCTGACCTGTCACAGTTCCTGGGATCACCACTAAGTGTTAGTATTGTCTGCTGACCTGGCACAGTTCCTGGGATCATCACTAAGTGTTAGTATTGTCTGCTGACCTGTCACAGTTCCTGGGATCACCACTAAGTGTTAGTATTGTCTGCTGACCTGGCACAGTTCCTGGGATCATCATCCCCGCTTCCCGTCTTTGATGACAGCCTGATCAGCCAGGTTGTTAGTGTTCCCAGCACACCAGTCGTCAGGTAAACACAACAGTCTGATCAGGGACTTGTTAATTGCTTTCTGTTTGTTTATTTACCCTGATGTGTACTTACTTAACCTGTTATTTTTGGGTATTTTGTATAGGTGAGTTTGTACTCTGTCCACTCGCAGGTAAGATGGTAGAGAGTCGTACTGTCAATTTACAGACCGCGGTTCGTTCCCCCTGTCCAGCTACGGAGGAGCACTGCAGCAGGCCTACTGACCCATACAAGACAGATCCTTTTCTGTGGGATCCCCAGATACAGATAAAACTAGTTTAAATGAGGGAAAAGGAATTGAATCGTAGGTAAACTTAGGGAACACCCCGCAAGAAAGCTTGGTAAACCACAGGTAAACCTAGGGAACACCCCACAAGAAAGCTTGGTAAACCACAGGTAAACCTAGGGAACACCCCACAAGAAAGCTTGGTAAACCACAGGTAAACCTAGGGAACACCCCGCAAGAAAGCTTGGTAAACCACAGGTAAACCTAGGAACACCCCACAAGAAAGCTTGGTAAACCACAGGTAAACCTAGGAAACACCCCACAAGAAAGCTTGGTAAACCACAGGTAAACCTAGGGAACACCCCGCAAGAAAGCTTGGTAAACCACAGGTAAACCTAGGGAACACCCCACAAGAAAGCTTGGTAAACCACAGGTAAACCTAGGAAACACCCCACAAGAAAGCTTGGTAAACCACAGGTAAACCTAGGAAACACCCCACAAGAAAGTTTGGTAAACCACAGGTAAACCTAGGGAACACCCCACAAGAAAGCTTGGTAAACCACAGGTAAACCTAGTTAACACCCCGCAAGAAAGCTTGGTAAACCACAAGTGAGCGTTTGTGTAGTGTGTTGGGGTGAGCTTGCATGACTACGGCCAGAGGGGGGAGGTTAAACTGCCTTTGTATCATTATGAGGATTAAGACCCCAGGAAAACACTGTTTGAGGGGGTCAAGTTATGTCTCCAGCCTGGGGGGAGGGTCGTGCACCATGCATCTACCCCCGCCATCAACAGTGCACGCACATCATCCCCCCCGAACCCACATTCCCCCATGGGAATTCATTATTCACACACCTGTCACCATGTGGCACCGTGTGGCACCATGTGATGAAAATGGGTTTGAAAACGGACAAGTTGAAGTATGAGACACCTTTGTAACATTTGGGAATCTTTAATAAGATTACGAAATGTTGGTAAGTTAGACACATATGCAACACTTGGGTATCTCTATTGAGGAAACGTTTCGCCACACAGTGGCTTCATCAGTCCAATACAAAGGAGAATGGTGAAGATCAGAAGGATTGTGAGGTAATCAGTCCCTCAGACTCCTGATCTTCAACCATTCTTCTTTGTACAGGACTGATGAAGTCACTGTGTGACGAAACGTCTCCACAAAGTGTTGCACATGTGTGCAACTTGTAAGTTCTCTGAACCATTTATCTACATTCCCAAATGCTGCACAGGTCTCTCATTCTTCATGTGACTCTATCACTGCCCCTCCTTCAACCCTCCACATGCTCACATCCTCTCAACATTCACTTAACTCTCATTAATTCACAGTCCTGGAGGTGGGAGGTACAGTACTGGAGACGGTGGCGATATGTTGCAGTTTTTGTAAACTGTAGTGTCGGCGCGCCTCTGGCAACAGTGATGGAGTGAGTGATGATGAAAGTGTTTCTTCTTTTGTTTTTGGGTCACCCTGCCTTGGTGGGAAACGGCCGTTGTGTCAATAAAAAAAATATTCACAGGAATGTGTGACGTGGCGCAGGTTCCCGGGAGGGTGACGCAGGTTCCCGGGAGGGTGACGCAGGTTCCCGGGAGGGTGACGCAGGTTCCCGGGAGGGTGACGCAGGTTCCCGGGAGCACGTCACATATTGAGACGAGAATCAGGTGTCACATTAGTGGTATTACCAAAAAAATAGACTTGCAAGTTCCAAGTTAGAAAGAAAAAGACTCTTTCCATAAGATTTTATTGTGAACGTTTCGCTCTGTGTAGAGCTTTATTTAGTCGTGACTTGTTTCCACAGCCCGGCTGATCGGCTACTAACTTTAGGTATCTGTCCAGCTCCCTCTTGTTATTGAACAGTCTTGGGCCCCGGTTGTTTAACTGTAGTTTACCCGTAGTCGATTCCGAGGTCATTGCCCCTGCAACTCGGTCCCAGACCAGGTTTGATGAGCCAGGCTTTCGTCGCTAGCAGCACGCAGTCCAACGTAATTGCCACAGTGTCAAGAGTAGAAATGATGGAACCCTGAAGGCCAGAAATCAGTGAAACAGATCAGTACGAGTTAAAGAGGCAGGGTCAGGAGCTATAGCTTAATCCCTACAGAGAGCAACCACGGGAGTACACCGTGGTAACGCCTGGCGGCTCACCTGGCCAACTAATAACACCCCAGGGGAAAAAAAGTGTAATTTCCCGGGGAAAAGACCGTGAAGAACCATGTCATTTTTTAGGAATTGATTACAGAGTCATAATGGAAAACCTGTGAGATGCCAGCATGTAAGTCTTCAATGTGTGTCATTGTGTGTGTTCCTCTGTGAGTGTGTGTAGGTTGTTGCAGCGAGTGCAGCTGCAACCTTGTCCTGGAATGCAGGTGCAGGTTTGTTATGAGTGGTGGGGGATCTCAAGTTAACCAGTGTGTGTGTTTCCATAATATAAGTCGACCATTCGCAGTCAAATGTAAAAACCCCAAAACTGTTTTGAACGGCGTCTCCTCATACACGAGAAGCAGTGAGGGAGATGGACACGAATGCGTTCACCTTTATTAAAGACGTTTCGGTCATTGGACCTTGAGAGCTTCAGAAACATCAAGCTCTAATGACGGAAACATTTTCACTGAAGGTGTCCTAAGGGAATTCATCGGTGTTCATTTCCCCGAAGTTGTCGATGCTCATTTTGCCTTCTCACCACAGACTCGGAATTACCGACAAACCCTTAGTTGTCTTTAAGAGGCAACGTGGAAAAATAACCTTGGAGTCATTTCCTTGATTAGCCAGGCTGTGGTGCATGCATTTGACTGTGTGCACGAACCTACCATGGTAGGTTCTTGTCTTAGCCTGGGCCTACTGGCCCAGGCTAAGACAAGAAATAGGTAGTGTTTATGTGAAGGTGTGGGTGAAGAACTGCCTGGTGTGTGTACTTACCTATTTGTGGTTGCAGGGTCGATTCACAGCTCCTGGCCCCACCTCTTCACTGGTCACTACTCTAGGTCTACTCCCTGCTCCATGAGCTTTATCATATCTCTTCTTAAAGCTGTATATGGATCCTGCCTCCACTACATCACTCTCTAGATTGTTCCACTTCCTGAAATCTCTCTGACTGAAGAAATACTTCCTAACATCCCTGTGACTCAAATAATTTTTCAACTTGCAGTTGTGACCCCTTGTTGCTGTGTCCCATCTCTGAAACATTCTGTCCCGGTCCACCTTGTGTGTGTGTGTGTGTGTGTGTGTGTGTGTGTGTGCGTGTTATCGACCAGTCACCAGGTTGTCTTGACACAACAGTTGTGCTGGTGTGGCACCTAACAACAGTTGTCTTGACACAACAGTTGTGCTGGTATGGCACCTAACAACAGTTGTCTTGACACAACAGTTGTGCAGGTGTGGCACCTAACAACAGTTGTCTTGACACAACAGTTGTGCAGGTGTGGCACCTAACAACAGTTGTCTTGACACAACAGTTGTGCTGGTGTGGCACCTAACAACAGTTGTCTTGACACAACAGTTGTGCAGGTGTGGCACCTAACAACAGTTGTCTTGACACAACAGTTGTGCAGGTGTGGCACCTAACAACAGTTGTGCAGGTGTGGCACCTAACAACAGTTGTGCAGGTGTGGCACCTAACAACAGTTGTGCAGGTGTGGCACCTAACAACAGTTGTGCAGGTGTGGCACCTAACAACAGTTTTCTTGACACAACAGTTGTGCAGGTGTGGCACCTAACAACAGTTGTCTTGACACAACAGTTGTGCAGGTGTGGCACCTAACAACAGTTGTCTTGACACAACAGTTGTGCAGGTGTGGCACCTAACAACAGTTGTCTTGACACAACAGTTGTGCAGGTGTGGCACCTAACAACAGTTGTGCAGGTGTGGCACCTAACAACATTTTAATAATTGCTTCACCTTGTGTAGGTGGTGGTGTGTTTATGATATACCGCCCCCCCTCCCGCCCTCCCTCCTTCCATGCCACTCCATCCACCCCTACATTACACCCATCCTCCCCTTCTTCCTCTTTATCTCTCTTTCCTCTTCCCCTCTGTACCCCTACTCATTTACGCCCCTCTTCCCCACCTCTTCATTTCCCTCCTTTCTCCCCTCACTCAGTTTCTTACTCTTCCTCTTCCCCAGCGTGTCAAGGTCCACACCCCCTTCCTTATATCTCTCACCCTCTCCTAAATCACGTGTTTGGCCCTCCCTCCCTTCCCTCCCTCTCCCCATCCTCCCCCTCCCCTGAGCAGAGCAGCTTAGTCTAGTAAAGTGTCGCTGGAAGAAGGGCGTAAGTGGGGCTCTGCCATAAAGTCGAGGGAATCATGATGGGGCAATGGGAGCGTCGACGTGTGCGTGTGTGGCAGCAGCACAGGGGATAGCGTGAGCCCTCTCAATTTCCTCACAGGGCAGGTGTGTGTGTGTGTGTGTGTGTGTGTGTGTGTTAGTTACCATTTTGTCCTAGGCACATGTCGATTAGACACTAGGCCTGTTGTATATGTGTGTGTGTGTGTGTGTGTAAGGAAACACTTCGAAATGTTTCGGCCCCGCCAGGAATTGAACCCGGGCCCTCCGTGCGTGAAGCAAAAGCGCTAGCCACCATGCCATCGGGGCGTAAATGTGTGTGTGTGTGTGTGTGTGTGTGTGTGTGTGTGTGCTTTTAAGTGTAAGTTTGAGACTGCTGTTAGACGAGCCTGGCCCATGGCCGGGCTCCGATAATAGTAAGACTCTCGAAACTCATGAACACGTCAACAGCCTGGTGGATCAATCATTCAGGAGATCTGGTTTGGGATCAGGCCGCGGGGGCATTGACTTCTGAAACCGTCTACAGGTAACCTTATCTATGTTTACGATAAAGAAAGCGGAAGAGAAGTGAGTTTGAGAGAGAGAGAGAGAGAGAGAGAGAGAGAGAGAGAGAGAGAAGAGAGAGAGCAGTTGATCAAATGAATTCACTGGCCCATAGATGACTTCAACTTCATCCTGTTCCCTATTTGTGTCTCATAATAAAAAAGTCTTTCAAATGAGCTGATGTTGTGAACAGCTGTTAGCGTGTAAATAACGTTAGGAACCTTAACCTAACCTTGTAAAATCCTGTGTAAAAAGGGAGAAGAGAGAGAGAGAGAGAGAGAGAGAGTACTAGTGATCATTTTGTGTTTTTTATATCAGTATGTTCTTGGTGTTATCATTCTTCTCACATGATCAACCTTTGGTTACCAGCCACAACTGTCCACACGTCTCTCCTCACCTGTGTTTCGATCACGGGACCATTCTGGCCTAAACGCCCCAGCATGATAGTGGCTTTCTTTGTACCTAACACATTATAAAATGTAATCACGCATTGTAACCTTTGCAAAGAAATAAATTTTGTATTTGTATTCGGTTGTGAGACTAATGATCTGACGGTTATGTAATTACCTGCTAGAGTTTGTGGGGTTCATATCTAGCTTGTGGTCTCGTGTGTACTCTCCTGGACGGGTTTGCATTACATTCATAACTTTTTAACGACTGTCGACGGCTTCATTTATTCTGGCCTAAGGCCAGTAAGAGAACATTGTATTAGCATCCGTCGTCCCAGATCATTCAACATCTTACCATAAAATATAAGAAACGCTGCTGGAACAAGTTTAAAGGTCTTCAAGAGGAAACTGGAAAAGTATCTCCAAGTGCGAGATTAACCAGGCTATGATGGATATGTGGGCCATCTGGCCGCCAGCACCAGACAAGCCTGGTCCAGAGCAAAGCTTTGAGACTCCTGAAAGATACCTTAAGGATGTATTCAGGGGTCAGCGACCCCGCGGCCCAGTACCAGACCAGGCATCCCCGTGAATCAAAGCGTGATTAACCAGGGTGTTAATGTTGGCAACATGCATTCCGGCGTACGAACCACAGCCGGGCTGGTCAGGAGATTATTTGAGGAACTTTCCACATTCCCTCTTCAATCCGCTATAAGTTTGTTGGTAATTCAACGTATGAACGAAGAAAGAGCGTTGAAAAGTTGGGCACCTCAGCCAGTACTCTGTACCATGTGCTTAGTCTCTTGTGGTCTATTTGTTAGGAAGTCAAATATCCATCTGGCCACTTTTCCAGTTATTCCTTGTGTACGCATTTTGTCCGTAATCACACCGTGGTCGTGTTTATGAAAGGTATTGCGTAATTAGTGTTCGCTACATTAACATTTAGATTGTTTAATTGTACATCCAGGACAATATCGTAATGGTGTATAGTTGTGAAAGGCAGGAGCGACCTCCTTTAATTCCATGCTGCCCTGGATTGTGCACTTGTTGTCATTACATGTGACTGACAATCTTGCTTCTTAGGACCTGCTCAAACACTTTGATAATGTGTGAAGTTAGCGCTATTAATCTATGGGTTTTTTAACTGTTGCTTTACTGCCACCTTAAGATGACACCTGTGTTCAGCCTTCTTCATAAAATATTGAAGGCCCAAGATAGTGGTTTCTTGCAGTTTTTGATGGAATATGGAATTCCACGAGTCTGGATCTGGAGCAGAATGGATAGGTATATTGTGGATGGATTATTCAGTCAGCTGGGAAGATAGTTACATCGGAAAGTGTGCATGTGGTGACGGTGTTTAAGGGGCGCGTGAGTTTCCCTACCTGGAGGGTATTCCGGGGATCAACACCCCCGCGGCTCGGTTCACGACCAGGCCTCCCGGTGGATCAAGGCCTAGTCAACCAGGCTGTTACTGCTGGCCGCACGTAGTCCAACGTACGAACCACAGCCCGGCTGATCCGGCACCGACTTTAAGTATCTGTCCAGCTCCCTCTTGAAGGCAGCCAGGGGCCTATTGGTAATTCCCCTTATGCATGGTGGGAGGCTGTTGAACAGTCTTGGACCCCGGACACTTATAGTGTTTTCTCTTAGTGTACCAATGGCGCCCCTACTTTTCATTGGGGGTATTTTGCATCGCCTGCCCAGTCTTTTCTTTTCGTAGGGAGTGATTTCTGTGTGCAGATTCGGGACCATTCCTTCTAGGATTTTACCAAGTGTAGATTATGATATCTCTCTCTCTCGCCTGCGTTCCAGCGAGTACAAGTCAAATGCTTCCAAGAGTTCCCAGTAGTTGAGGTGTTTGATAGAACTTATATGTACAGTAAAGGTTCTCTGTACACTTTCTAGAGCTGCAATTTCACCTGCCTTGAATGAAGATGTTAATGTACAGCAATATTCCAGCCTAGAGAGAACAAGTGATTTAAAAAAGGATCATCATTGGCTTGGCATCTCTTGTTTTGAACAAGATATTACCACTCCCAGGTCCCTCACATTACTTTTCCGCTCTATTGAATGATCAGAGTTTGTAGTATACTCAGTTCTAGTTATTATTTTCTCCAGTTTTCCATAACGGAGTAGTTGGAATTTGTCTTCATTAAACATCATATTGTTTTCCGTTGGCCATTGTAAAACTTGGTTTATATCTTCTTGGAGGTCAACCGTGTCCTCAATAGATGACAGTCTCATGTAGATCCAAGTATCGTCTGCCAAGGATGACACTGTGCTGTGGATTACATCTCTGTCTGATATGAGGATGAGCAACAGGATAGGGACGAGTACTGTGCCTTGTGGAACAGAGCTTTTCACTATGGCAGCTTCCGATTTAACTCTGTTTACCACTACTCTTTGTGTTCGATTGGTTAGAAAGTTGAAGATCCATCTGCCAACTTTGTAAGTTATTGCTTTAGCACGTATTTTGTGCGCTATTACGCCATGATCGCACTTGTCAGAGGCTTTTGCAAAGTCTGTCTCTTAACATGTTCATTTCCGCCCTATAATCTACCTAGTCCATAATTACTATCACATTTGCTTTGTTTGGTAAGGTGGAGTCCAAGATCTTTCTTAATTCATGGTATATCTTAACAAATCTTTGATTTTTGAGTCATACCATGACAGTATTACTTTCATCTTTGAAAAGTGTTAAGCCCGCAGGAGCCTTACAGCTCCTGGTGAAGGGCAGGGAAGATTTTTGATCCAAGGAAGGAGAGGGTAGTTCCAGTTCCGTGGATCAAGAACCCTTCAAGGGGTGGAGATGGGAATCTTTTAGTTTTTATTGTATGAATTACTGAGATAGTTTTAAACTGAACAAGAGGTGATTCAAGGTAGTTAGTTGGTAGTTACTGTGAAGAACAAGAGGTGATTCAAGGTAGTTGGTAGTTACTGTGAAGAACAAGCGGTGATTCAAGGTAGTTGGTAGTTACTGTGAAGAACAAGAGGTGATTCAAGGTAGTTGGTAGTTACTGTGAAGAACAAGAGGTGATTCGGGGTAGTTGGTAGTTACTGTGAAGAACAAGAGGTGATTCAAGGTAGTTGGTAGTTACTGTGAAGAACAAGAGGTGATTCAAGGTAGTTGGTAGTTACTGTGAAGAACAAGAGGTGATTCAAGGTAGTTGGTAGTTACTGTGAAGAACAAGCGGTGATTCAAGGTAGTTGGTAGTTACTGTGAAGAACAAGAGGTGATTCAAGGTAGTTGGTAGTTACTGTGAAGAACAAGAGGTGATTCAAGGTAGTTGGTAGTTACTGTGAAGAACAAGCGGTGATTCAAGGTAGTTGGTAGTTACTGTGAAGAACAAGAGGTGATTCGGGGTAGTTGTTAGTTACTGTGAAGAACAAGAGGTGATTCAAGGTAGTTGGATTGTTTTGTAGTCACTAGTTACTGAGAGTAACAATTGTACTAGTGAGCGTAAACATATGTTCACAAGGATACTGAAAGAGAGAGAGAGAGAGAGAGAGAGAGAGAGAGAGAAGGAGAGAAAGGGAGGGGGGATGGTTAGGGAGGGGGGTGGATTTAATTAATGTGGTGTAAATATTGATACAGTAGGTAGGTAGGCGGCGAGCTGCCCTGGCCAGGCAGAACCTCTCAGTAATTGTGCTGCTGCTGCTGCTGCTGCTGAAGACTGTTGTAACTCCTTTATTGATCCTTAGTTACTGCTTCCTCTCTCCTCACACATGCCGCCCCTCACACACCACCCCTCATACATGCCGCCCCTCACACACCACCCCTCATACATGCCGCCCCTCACACACCACTCCTATTTCAAATATATACTATTTCAAATATATACTATTTCAAATATATACTATTTCAAATATACACTATTTCAAATATATCCTAGTAGAACGCTGAATGGTCTGAACCTACGGATGTTGATATAACTGTCTCTAGTTGTGCCCTCGGCACTCCTGCCTTTCACTGGGTTTATTTTACACTTCCATATTTCTCACTCCAGTATGTTATGACAGTGAGAACGTTTGAGATTAGGCCCCCAAATAACTTTTACCTATATAGTATCATGTATCTCTCTCTCCGCTCCGGAGATTACATATTCAGCACTTTTACGCATTCCAATAGCTCTCTGCAGGCTATGGACACTTTCTGTATTTGTTCCCGCTCAACATCTCTTCTGCTCTGAAGGGTGCAGTCAACGCCAAACAATACTCCAGTCGACAGAGCACAAGCGATTTGATCATTAGTAATATGTCTTGTTTTGAAAGTTCTCATTATCCACCCTGACATTTGTCTACCTTTGACAACATTTGTCTTGTGCTCTACAAACAGCAGGTCAGCTGACATCATTAGGGTCAAGTCTTCAGATGATTAGATGGTGGATAGGTACCGTCTGAGACGGTATAAACCTCGGTTATAGTTACCGACATACTGGTTTAGAACTTCAGGTGAGCAAACACTAGGATATATTTATTAGAAAACGTTTCGGTCCTAGGACCTATATACTGTCTTTTTAACCTGTGTGTGTTAAAAGTAATGAAGGTCCCAGGACCGAAACGTGTTTGCTGACGTGTGTTTGTAAACCCGAGTCTGAGATGCCACTTGAAGGAGTCGGTGAACATTGATGGTAACTGAACACAGTGAAGAGTTACGGCAACGTTAAGAACTTCTTATTGTTTAGTGTTTGGATTCTTTGGTTCTGGAGGTAAACAACGTTGATACCATAGACGAACTGAATGTCGTCAGCTGGAAACGACAGTCTGTGTACCAGATTGGATTGGATGAGGTTCGCCCGTACTATCCCGGCCCGGGTCTGGTCCACTTGATGACCCGGCGAATATGTACCAGAGGTTCACTACTGAACCTTGTCATTTTCAGACCTTGTGAAACTATGAGCAGATACTTAGTTGATACACAAAGTTTTATAACAAAACACAATATAAACAGGATTGTTTTGCGGACGACCAAAACGCAGATGTGATTTACACAGATTTTGCAAAGGCGTTTGACAAATGCGATCATGGAGTGATAGCGCACAAAATGAGGGCCATAGGCATTACGGGGAAGGTAGGCAGATGGATTTTTGAGTTCCTAACACAAAGAACACAAAAAGTAGTAGTGAACAGGGCAAGATCCAGCATCAGCAAGGTCAAAAGCTCAGTGCCCCAAGGCACTGTCCTGGCACCTCTGCTGTTTCTCATCCTCATAGCAGACATAGATAAAAACACCCAGCACACTTTTGTATCATCATTTGCAGATGACACTAAAATAAGCATGAAAGTCACTACGGTAGAGGACACTGAAAAATTACAGGAGGACATAAGCAAGGTCTTCCAATGGGCAGTGGAGAACAACATGACGTTCAATGGTGATAAGTTTCAGCTGCTTAGGTATGGAAAAAATGAAGAACTCAAAAGGAACACTATATACAAAACGCAAGAGGGTCACCACATAGAACGAAAGGAACACGTAAAGGACTTGGGAATAATTATGTCTGCTGATCTGTCGTTTAAAGACCATACCTTTGATATACCTTTGAAGAGTTTCGAGAGTATCTACTCTCTGAGCCCGGCCATGGGCCAGGCTCGTCTGGTGCTTGCCTGGTCAACCAGGCTGTTGCTGCTGGAGGCCCGCTGCCCCACATATCCAAGACAAAGATCACAACAGCCAGGAAGATGACGGGGTGGGTATTGAGAACTTTCAAAACAAGGGAAATAATGCCGATGGTGACACTATTCAAATCGCTAGTGCTCCCCCACTTAGAATACTGCTCAGTGCTGACGGCCCCGTTCAGGGCAGGAGAAATAGCAGAGCTGGAACAAATCCAGAGATCGTTTACGGCTCACATTGAGCCATTGAAACATCTAAATTATTGGGAACGCCTTCAAGTCTTGAACATGTACTCATTGGAGCGGAGGAGAGAGAGATACATGATAATATATACATGGAAAGTACTTGAGGGCCTGGTCCCAAATCTGCACACTGCCATAACAACATACTGGAGTGAGAGATATGGGAGAAAGTGTAAAATAAACCCAGTGAGGAGCAGGGGTGCGGTGGGGACAATACGGGAGCACTGTATTAACATCCGGGGTCCCAGACTATTCAACATCTTACCAGAAGATATCCGAAACACGGCTGGAACCAGTGTAGAAGCCTTCAAGAGGAAACTGGACAAATATCTTCACCAGGTGCCAGATCAACCAGGCTGTGATGGATATGTGGGGCAGCGGGCCTCCAGCAGCAACAGCCTGGTTGACCAGGCAAGCACCAGACGAGCCTGGCCCATGGCCGGGCTCAGAGAGTAGATACTCTCGAAACTCTTCAAAGGTATATCAAAGGTGTTGTGAGTCACGTGTCTTTGACACTGCTCACTGATTCCCCGAACTCGTGTTTTTGGTAGGTATTTCATGAGGTGCGTGTGTGTGTTTAGGGTCAACATGTAGTTATACCGTCTGCCCTGAACACCTTTCTCAGCATACAAGTTGTAATGTTTATACAACGTGTTACACTGTGCATTAGTAATTGTACATTAGTAATTGTACATTGTACATTAGTAATTGTACATTGTACATTAGTAATTGTACATTGTACATTAGTAATTGTACATTTTTTGTAACGAATTATTGTAACATGTACGAGACCTATATGATACTTTTTTTCCTTGGTCTGTGTATCTGTTTACCCTGGATATTCCTTTACCTTTGATAAGTTTCGAGAGTTTTCCTACTCCTTGGAGCCCGGCCCTGGACCAGGCTTCTCTGCTGCTGGCCTGGTCACCCAGGCTGTTGCTACTGGTGACCCGCTGAGCTACATGTCCATGACATCCCTCCTGATGGAGAACTAAGTGTTAATGTGATATTAAGTTGTAAATAGAGGATACTCCAGTAGGAACCTGATCTGTAAATCTTCCCCAAAAATGTGCAGTAGGAAACAAATATATTTCCCAGATGGGAAAACTTAGTTTAAGATGTATGAATCATCTGAAAAAGTTATATTAGAAGCGAAGTTATGCCCCCCAAAAAAAAAAAAATATTACCGTTTTTTTGTGGTTGCCATCTTGAATTTCTGGGATTCGTGTAAAATATTGAATGGTTTCATTGTTGGAATTAGAGGGGCCCTGGGTCAGGGACCCTCAGCATGATAAACATGTAAAGACAAGAGCCAAGCAGCAGTTGGGGGTTCATCTTGGCTGCTGAACTAACTCAGGCCTCCACTCTTCACACTCACCACTGCCACCATGTGTGCCACCAGGTGTGCCACCAGGTCTGCCACCTTCAAACAATGCTTGGTGGTCAAAAGTAACCACACATTGCAAAAAAATTTTTATTGACTACTTACGTAAGTGCTATTAATGTCTTTGACAAATATTCAGTGTCTATACTGATAAAGGGACGTATTAATGCACGAGTTGTATATATATATATATATTTTTATTAACACATAGGCCGTTTCCCACCAAGGCAGGGTGGCCCGACAAAGAAAAACTTTCATCATCATTCACTCCATCACTGTCTTGCCAGAGGCACGCTTACACTACACCTACAAAACTGCAACATTAACACCCCTCCTTCAGAGTGCCAGGAATCAAGTCCGGCCTGCCGGTATATATATATATATATATATATATATATATATATATATATATATATATATATATAACAGTGAACCCCGGAAATCGGACTTAATTCGTTCCAGAATGCTGTTCTAGTGCCGTTACCGAACGAATTTGTTCCCATAAGGACAAATGTAAATTAGATTAGTCCGTTTCAGACCCCCAAAAATACCCATACAAAAGCACTTACAAAAATACACTTACATAATTGTTCGAGTTGGGAGCAGTACGATTTCCGGGGTCCACTTGTGTGTGTGTGTGTGTGTGTTATATATATATATATTATATATATATATATATATATATATATATATATATATATATATATATATATATATATATATATATTATACCAGTTTTACGACAATGCTTTTGTAATAGAGAGTTGATAAGTAAGAAGACGTGTTAATGCAGTCTGGAGAATGTGCAGAGAACCTTCACTTCTCGTATAACTTCAATCAAGAACTAATTTAGTGGGAATAATTAAGTCTTCAAGTGTGCTTCCTGGAACGTAGGTGAGAAAGATAAAGCGGAAGTGTACATTTGGAACATCCTGAAGGAATTGCTCCCAAATCTGCGCACCCAGATCACAGCCTCAGAGTGCAAGACGTTGCGTGAGAGCAAGACGTTGGGTGAGAGCAAGACGTTGGGTGAGAGCAAGACGTTGGGTGAGTGCAAGACGTTGGGTGAGAGCAAGACGTTGGGTGAGTGCAAGACGTTGAGTGAGAGCAAGACATTGGGTGAGTGCAAGACGTTGGGTGAGAGCAAGACGTTGGGTGAGTGCAAGACGTTGGGTGAGAGCAAGACGTTGGGTGAGAGCAAGACGTTGGGTGAGAGCAAGACGTTGGGTGAGAGCAAGACGTTGCGTGAGAGCAAGACGTTGGGTGAGAGCAAGACGTTGGGTGAGAGCAAGACGTTGGGTGAGACCAAGACGTTGGGTGAGAGCAAGACGTTGGGTAAGACCAAGACGTTGGGTGAGACCAAGACGTTGGGTGAGAGCAAGAGGTTGAGTGAGAGCAAGACGTTGGGTGAGAGCAAGACGTTGGGTGAGAGCAAGACGTTGGGTGAGACCAAGACGTTGGGTGAGAGCAAGACGTTGGGTGAGAGCAAGAGGTTGAGTGAGAGCAAGACGTTGGGTGAGAGCAAGACGTTGGGTGAGAGCAAGACGTTGGGTGAGAGCAAGACGTTGGGTGAGAGCAAGACGTTGGGTGAGAGCAAGACGTTGGGTGAGAGCAAGACGTTGGGTGAGAGCAAGAGGTTGGGTGAGAGCAAGACGTTGGGTGAGAGCAAGACGTTGGGTGAGAGCAAGACGTTGGGTGAGAGCAAGACGTTGGGTGAGAGCAAGACGTTGGGTGAGAGGAAGAGGTTGGGTGAGAGGAAGAGGTTGGGTGAGAGCAAGAGGTTGGATGAGAGCAAGAGGTTGGGTGAGAGGAAGAGGTTGGGTGAGAGGAAGAGGTTGGGTGAGAGCAAGAGGTTGAGTGAGAGCAAGAGGTTGGGTGAGAGCAAGACGTTGGGTGAGTGCAAGACGTTGGGTGAGAGCAAGACGTTGGTGAGAGCAAGACGTTGGGTGAGTGCAAGACGTTGGTGAGTGCAAGACGTTGGGTGAGAGCAAGACGTTGGTGAGTGCAAGACGTTGGGTGAAGCAAGACGTTGGGTGGAGCAAGACGTTGGGTGAGCAAGACGTTGGGTGAGAGCAAGACGTTGCGTGAGAGCAAGACGTTGGTGAGAGCAACATTGGGTGAGAGCAAGACGTTGGGTGAGACCAAGACGTTGGTGAGACCAAGACGTTGGGTGAGAGCAAGACGTTGGGTGAGACCAAGACGTTAGTGAGACCAAGACGTTGGGTGAGAGCAGAGGTGAGTGAGACAAGACGTTGGGTGAGAGCAAGAGGTTGGGTGAGGCCAAGCGTTGGGTGAGAGCAAGAGGTTGGGTGAGAGCAAGAGGTTGGGTGAGAGCAAGACGTTGGGTGAGAGCAAGACGTTGGGTGAGAGCAAGACGTTGCGTGAGAGGAAGAGGTTGGGTGAGAGCAAGAGGTTGAGTGAGAGCAAGAGGTTGGGTGAGAGCAAGAGGTTGGGTGAGAGCAAGAGGTTTGGCAGACGCTGGATAATACTCCTAGTAATATAATAATAAGTTGTCTGACAGGGAGAAGGTGATAGGTTCATCAAGCCAGTGCCTAACTAGTCGGATGGTGGTGCCTACGTTCACCTGTTTACTGCTAGCACCAACAACCAGGTTGATCAAGTCATGAAGAGGGAGAATTGGTATGTAACCGAGCTGCTGCGGCACTCAACCCTGGAATCGTCCTGATGTGACCTTCAGGAGGATACACTTCAAGTGTGGAGGGTGCGCAGGTCACGACATAGTACGTTAAGTGTGGAGGGTGCGCAGGTCACGACATAGTACGTTAAGTGTGGAGGGTGCGCAGGTCACGACATAGTACGTTAAGTGTGGAGGGTGCGCAGGTCACGACATAGTACGTTAAGTGTGGAGGGTGCGCAGGTCACGACATAGTACGTTAAGTGTGGAGGGTGCGCAGGTCACGACATAGTACGTTAAGTGTGGAGGGTGCGCAGGTCACGACATAGTACGTTAAGTGTGGAGGGTGCGCAGGTCACGACATAGTACGTTAAGTGTGGTGGGTGCGCAGGTCACGACATAGTACGTTAAGTGTGGTGGGTGCGCAGGTCACGACATAGTACGTTAAGTGTGGTGGGTGCACAGGTCACGACATTGTACGTTAAGTGTGGTGGGTGCGCAGGTCACGACATTGTACGTTAAGTGTGGAGGGTGCGCAGGTCACGACATAGTACGTTAAGTGTGGAGGGTGCGCAGGTCACGACATAGTACGTTAAGTGTGGAGGGTGCGCAGGTCACGACATAGTACGTTAAGTGTAGTGGGTGCGCAGGTCACGACATAGTACGTTAAGTGTGGAGGGTGCGCAGGTCACGACATTGTACGTTAAGTGTGGTGGGTGCGCAGGTCACGACATAGTACGTTAAGTGTGGTGGGTGCACAGGTCATGACATAGTACGTTAAGTGTGGTGGGTGCGCAGGTCACGACATTGTACGTTAAGTGTGGAGGGTGCGCAGGTCACGACATAGTACGTTAAGTGTGGTGGGTGCGCAGATCAGGACATAGTATGTTAAGTGTGGTGGGTGCGCAGATCAGGACAGAGTACGTTAAGCATGGTGGGTGCACAGGTCAGGACAGAGTACGTTAAGTGTGGAGGGTGCGCAGGTCACGACATTGTACGTTAAGTGTGGAGGGTGCGCAGGTCACGATATAGTACGTTTAAGTGTGGTGGGTGCGCAGGTCAGGACAGAGTACGTTAAGTGTGGAGGGTGCGCAGGTCAGGACAGAGTACGTTAAGTGTGGTGGGTGCGCAGGTCAGGACAGAGTACGTTAAGTGTGGTGGGTGCGCAGGACAGGACATAGTACGTTAAGTGTGGTGGGTGCGCAGATCAGGACATAGTACGTTAAGTGTGGAGGGTGCGCAGATCAGGACATAGTACGTTAAGTGTGGTGGGTGCGCAGGTCAGGACAGAGTACGTTAAGCATGGTGGGTGCACAGGTCAGGACAGAGTACGTTAAGTGTGGAGGGTGCGCAGGTCAGGACAGAGTACGTTAAGTGTGGTGGGTGCGCAGGTCAGGACAGAGTACGTTAAGTGTGGTGGGTGCGCAGGTCAGGACAGAGTACGTTAAGTGTGGAGGGTGCGCAGGTCACGACAAGTACGTTAAGCATGGTGGGTGCGCAGGTCATGACAAGTACGTTAAGTGTGGAGGTGCGCAGGTCAGGACAGAGTACGTTAAGCATGGTGGGTGCGCAGGTCAGGACAGAGTACGTTAAGCATGGTGGGTGCGCAGGTCATGACAGAGTACGTTAAGTGTGGAGGGTGCGCAGGTCACGACATAGTACGTTAAGCATGGTGGGTGCGCAGGTCAGGACAGAGTACGTTAAGCATGGTGGGTGCGCAGGTCATGACAGAGTACGTTAAGTGTGGTGGGTGCGCAGGTCATGACAGAGTACGTTAAGTGTGGAGGGTGCGCAGGTCAGACATAGTACGTTAAGCATGGTGGGTGCGCAGGTCAGGACAGAGTACGTTAAGCATGGTGGGTGCGCAGGTCAGGACAAGTACGTTAAGCATGGTGGGTGCGCAGGTCAGGACAGAGTACGTTAAGCATGGTGGGTGCGCAGGTCATGACAGAGTACGTTAAGTGTGGTGGGTGCGCAGGTCATGACAGAGTACGTTAAGTGTGGAGGGTGCGCAGGTCACGACATAGTACGTTAAGCATGGTGGGTGCGCAGGTCAGGACAGAGTACGTTAAGCATGGTGGGTGCGCAGGTCAGGACAGAGTACGTTAAGCATGGTGGGTGCGCAGGTCAGGACAGAGTACGTTAAGCATGGTGGGTGCGCAGGTCAGGATAAGCACAGGTTGTCTTGTGTTATCAGTGTGTCAATCTGGCGCAGAGAGGGCGGGGGTTCAGACCAGACCCATAAACCTTCCATATTTGGTGTACCGTTTAGTTGCCTCGCCCCTGCCCTCCCCTCAACACCAGACCAGCCTCAGACCAGCCTCAGACCTGACCTAGGCATCCCTCAGCACAGCCTCAGACCTAACCCAGGCAGACCCTGAGCACAGCCTCAGACCTGATTCGGTCAGACCATGAGCAGACAAAAACCACTGTGAGCTTCACATTGGCACCAGACCCAGCAGACCAGTTTGAGCATTCCACAAGGATAGTAGAGGTCTTTTGCCTTCAATCTGAGTGTGATAGGAGAGATGCCTGTAACCTGAGCATTATAGGTGAAGTGTCTGTACCCTAAACAAATCTACACACTGCCATAACAACATACTGGGGTGAGAGACATGGAAGAAGTGTAAAATTAACTTAGTGAAAAGCAGAGGCACCGTGAGCACAATAAGACTACACTGTATCAACATCCGTGGCCCCAGATTTTCAACATTTCACCAAGAGATAGCAGAAACACCACTGGGATAAGTATAGAAGTCTTCAAAGAGGAAACTGGACAAGTATTTTTAGGAAGCGCCAGATGAGCCAGGTTGTGATGTTTATATGGGCCACTTGAACAGCTAAGTTAATATTACAAGCTTAAGTATGAGAACTGTCACTGTTGCAGATTAACACACGTACAGAGGAGAGATTTTAACATGGAGTTGACCAGCTCATGAGGGGTCTGAGGGTCCAGTGTAGCCCTTACATGCAAAGTAGCTTACCTTGGGGCCCCCCTCCCTCACCGTGAACAAGCAGAGCTTCCAGCACCCCGTACTCCAGTGATACACTCATCACAGTGATGACCCTTGAATACAATATTTGTACTTGGCACCCCTGCTCATACCCACCCCAGCATTCTGTTACAGTTGGGGTGTGTCAGCAGCCATCACATGGGTAGCTTGCCACCATGGCACAATGAAATGAAATTAAACTAGCTAATGGAACCACCTTTCTTCTCTGCCATCCCACCCAGCTGGCAGTGCGCCAGGAAAATATGTATGGCAAAAAGTAAAACACAAAATTTGCTTTATATGCGAAACAAGCCTTGTCACAGACCGGGCCGCGGGGGCGTACCCCCGGAACTCTCTCCAGGTAAACAAGGAGAGACAGCAGACAGTAGGGCTAACATAGGTCAAGACGCTTGCCCACTTTACCACTGTGTCCCCTCAATAATTTTTTTTACCATAGTAAGGGGAAAAATATACCTAAGTCTACTCATCACCCATATCCTAACATATATAAAGACATATGTACAATACATAAATCTAGTAACCCGCACATAGGAGTCTACCTGGAGGGTATTCCGGGGATCAACGCCCCAGCGACCCGGTTCACGACCAGGCCTCCCGGTGGATCAAGGCCTGGTCAACCAGGCTGTTACTGCTGGCCGCACGTAGTCCAACGTACGAACCACAGCCCGGCTGATCCGGCACCGACTTTAAGTAACTGTCCAGCTCCCTCTTGAAGGCAGCCAGGGGCCTATTGGTAATTCCCCTTATGCATGGTGGGAGGCTGTTGAACAGTCTTGGGCCCCGGACACTTATAGTGTTTTCTCTTAGTGTACCAATGGCGCCCCTACTTTTCATTATGGGTATTTTGCATCGCCTGCCCAGTCTTTTACTTTAGTAGGGAGTGATTTCTGTGTGCAGATTCTGGACCATTCCTTCTAGGATTTTACCAAGTGTAGATTATGAGTAGAGAAACTCTCGAAACTCTTTAAAGGTATATCTCTCTCGCCTGCGTTCCAGCGAGTACAAGTCAAGTGCTTCCAAGCGTTCCCACTAGTTGAGGTGTTTGATGGAACTTATATGTGCAGTAAAGGTTCTATGTACATTCTCTAGAGCTGCAATTTAACCTGCCTTGAATGGAGATGTTAATGTACAGCAATATTCCATCTTGGCATCTCTTGTTTTGAACAAGACATTACCACTCCCAGGTCCCTCACATTACTTTTCCGATCTATTATATGATTAGAGTTTGTAGTATACTCAGTTCTAGTTATTATTTCCTCCAGTTTTCCATAACGGAGTAGTTGGAATTTGTCTTCATTAAACATCATATTGTTTTCCGTTGGCCATTGTAAAACTTGGTTTATATCTTCTTGGAGGTCAACCGTGTCCTCAATAGATGACAGTCTCATGTAGATCCAAGTATCGTCTGCCAAGGATGACACTGTGCTGTGGATTACATCTCTGTCTGATATGAGAATGAGCAACAGGATAGGGACGAGTACTGTGCCTTGTGGAACAGAGCTTTTCACTATGGCAGCTTCCGATTTAACTCTGTTTACCACTACTCTTTATGTTCGATTGGTTAGAAAGTTGAAGATCCATCTCTCCACTTTGCCAGTATTTTGTGCGCTATTACGCCATGATCGCACTTGTCAAAGGCTTTTGCAAAGTCTGTGTATATTACATCTGCATTCTGTTTGTCTTCCAGAGCATCCAAGACCATATCATAGTGATCCAGTAGTTGCGAGAGGCAGGAGCGACCTGCTCTGAACCCATGTTGCCCTGGATTGTGCAGTTTTTGGGAATCCAAGTGGCTTGCAACCGCGCTTCTTAGCACTCTTTCAAAGATTTTTATGATATGGGACGTTAGAGCTATTGGTCTATAGTTCTTAGCTAATGCTTTGCTGCCACCTTTATGGAGTGGGCCTATATCCGTTGATTTTAGTGACTGGAATTTCACTCGTCTAAGGGTGACAGGGTAAGGTAAACACTATGAAGTACCTGGTGCCAAAAACTTTTCTAGGCACTGCCAATGTCTCTACAGTATGTCTTCCCTTAATTCCCTCCCAGTATTAAGCTATTACTTTCTCATAAGATTCTCATTCCTAGCAAGAAAACAAGAGAGCAAAAGTTTCAGTTTCGACTTCAAGACACCACCGAATTTCAGGCAGAATCCAGGGAAACGTCCGTCTTCCTCAAACATCATTCCATTGGGCATGGAAGGGAGAGCGTCTGGCTGTCCTGCCACCAAAGAACTAGACGACTTGACTATGGGAGTTTCACACGGAGTGCGTGGCTCTGGTCGACTGCCATCACAAAACAAATTGGCCACCCCAGTGTCTGAGTTTCCCAAGGTTAGGTCAGCATTCTCACCAGAGTTTCCCTTGGACATTGCCCATGTTACAGCCAGAACTGGAACTAGTTCAGGTGTCCAGCTTTCTCTCTCCTCTATAGGATCAGAAAACAACCTGGAAGAGGAAACGTCATTACTGTTAATAATTTGTTCTTCAAGGGGCACGCAAGTTCCCCAGTCTTCTAATAACATGTTAATTTTTTCCACTGTAATCTAACTTGTCCATAATTACTATCGTATTTGCTTTTGTCTGTTTCGTAAGGTGAAGTCCATGATCTTTCCTTAATTCATGGTATAACTTAACAAATCTTTGAGGACAATTGTGACCAGGTCTCCATGGAGTATTAATAACGTGTCCTTCATATTAAATTATTCCTGATAATCCTACAGTTAAATACCTAAAGACACACAAATTACTGCCTAACCATAAGCCTCTGTTAGTACATGCACTAGTCTTCCTCAAAGTAGTAGCAGCCACAGGTTTGTCAGTGCTGGAAGACTCTGGAAATCTACAACACGTGAAATGTTTCTCATAGGTTTGTGGTTAGTTGACTTACCCGTTGGTGAAGCACCAGTCTCCAGGTGTGTGCACTGTGGAGTTTGTCTGCGACTTTGAGTGGAGCACCAGGAGTGTAGAACTTGTGTGTGTGTGGAGCACCAGGAGTGTAGAGCTCGTGTGTGTGTGGAGCACCAGGCGTGTAGAACTTGTGTGTGTGTGGAGCACCAGGAGTGTAGAACTTGTGTGTGTGGAGCACCAGGAGTGTAGAACTCGTGTGTGTGTGGAGCACCAGGAGTGTAGAACTCGTGTGTGTGTGTGGAGCACCAGGAGTGTAGAACTTGTGTGTGTGTGTGTGGAGCACCAGGAGTGTAGAACTTGTGTGTGGAGCACCAGGAGTGTAGAACTTGTGTGTGGAGCACCAGGAGTGTAGAGCTCGTGTCTGGGTGGTGGAGCACCAGGAGTGTAGAGCTCGTGTCTGGGTGGTGGAGCACCAGGAGTGTAGAGCTCGTGTCTGGGTGGTGGAGCACCAGGAGTGTAGAGCTCGTGTCTGGGTGGTGGAGCACCAGGAGTGTAGAGCTCGTGTCTGGGTGGTGGAGCACCAGGAGTGTAGAGCTCGTGTCTGGGTGGTGGAGCACCAGGAGTGTAGAGCTCGTGTCTGGGTGGTGGAGCACCAGGAGTGTAGAGCTCGTGTCTGGGTGGAACACCAGGAGTGTAGAGCTCGTGTCTGGGTTGAACACCAGGAGTGTAGAGCTCGTGTCTGGGTGGAGCACCAGGAGTGTAGAGCTCGTGTCTGGGTGGAACACCAGGAGTGTAGAGCTCGTGTCTGGGTGGAGCACCAGGAGTGTAGAGCTCGTGTCTGGGTGGAACACCAGGAGTGTAGAGCTCGTGTCTGGGTGGAACACCAGGAGTGTAGAGCTCGTGTCTGGGTGGAACACCAGGAGTGTAGAGCTCGTGTCTGGGTGGAACACCAGGAGTGTAGAGCTCGTGTCTGGGTGGAACACCAGGAGTGTAGAGCTCGTGTCTGGGTGGAACACCACACTAACATCAACACAACACCAGGAAATCACCGCCTTCCTTCAGCCATCGATTGACACCTCTGCCTCCACACGGAGTCATGTTGATGCTGTGTGTGTGGCCCGGGGGTTGCTGGGGGTGAGACGAATGGGGGGGTTGAGTGTAGGGTGAGTTGGGGGTGTGAGGGAGGGGTGAGAGAGGTTCCTTTAACCACTAGACCCAGACATATTGTGAGTGTGAAGCTCTGTTGCTTACTCGTGGGTGCTGCAGTGTTGTGGGTAGAGGTGGGGGTTATGTTGCCCTGGACTCACCCCCACACACCCCTACCCATCACCTCCACTGTGGGTAGAGGTGGGGGGGTGTTTATGTTGCCCTGGACTCACCCCCACACACCCCTACCCATCACCTCCACTGTGGGTAGAGGTGCGGGGGGGTGTTTATGTTGCCTTGGACTCACCCCCACACACCCCTACCCATCACCTCCACTGTGGGTAGAGGGGGTGTTTATGTTGCCCTGGGCTCACCCCCACACACCCCTACCCATCACCTCCACTGTGGGTAGAGGTGGGGGTGTTTATGTTGCCCTGGACTCGCCCCCACACACCCCTACCCATCACCTCCACCCTCTCTCCTGATAGCCTCTTCCCCACCCCTCCCCATCACGCAAAACCCCAACAATGTGATAAATGGTGGCGCAGTAGTCGGCAATGTTGTATGTTATGAGGGGCTACCCCTGGGTTCTTGTGGTTGGGGGAGGGGGTGGGGTGGTGGTGTTGCTCATGGGTGGTGGGGGTTTGGGTTGGTGTTTAGGTGGTGGGGGTGGGGTCTGAGGGAGAGTTGCCGGATCACCACATTCTTCACACTACTCTCGCTCATTTAAACTCCACCACGGCCTCCTCCTCCCCTCCTCTCGCACCAAGATCTCTATTCCTCCCCTTCTCTTCCCTCTCTTCGGTGGGTCGTGGGACCACGGGGGTACTCAGTAATAATAATAATAATAATAAAGCAAAACTGTTATATTTACGCTTTGCGTATATACCTTACGAATTTCTTTACAAAGATCTCGAGGACACACAGCTGACGCAAGTGTTATGGACACATAAACAGTATATTATGTATATTTAACCTAGGATGCAAAACAACCACGGGGGTAGTTGAACCATAGCTCTAGGCCTTTCGTACTGCAATCAACACATTATGACGAGTTTGCAATGTTGCAGAAAAGAGGAGGAGGTGCAGGAAAATACGATCAAAGGAAGTTTCGCGAGGTGTGGAAGAATAGTGGGAGAGGGGAGGGAGAGAGAGAAGATGGGCAGTAGTGGGAAGTGAGATGAGAAGAATAGTGGGAGCCAGGCAATAGTGAGAAGAAAGAACAGGGGCTAGACCCAGCAGGAAAGTGCCTTTGCTCGACCAAAGGCACTTCCATTGGGGTCCTGAAGTTAATATGGTGCAAAGGCAACCTCGGAGTTAGGATACCAGGTGGCGCCTTGATGTTGATGCTTGAGCGTGTGTGTGTACCTCCACACCTGCCTGGCATTCTTTATCTGTTAATTGTAGGTTCACCCTTGCCCTCAACCCTACGCTGCACTCCCTCCCAGGTACACCTCCTTCATCTCCTATTTTCATATATTCCTTTTGTTTGGGTTGAACTCGGGTAACCTCGTGTCTGACCACCCGTTAGCCTCTCCAGGTCTCCTTGGAGAGGCTAGTGTTGGTGTTAGTATATCTGTCAGGGGAAGATTGGCTGACGCGTCTTGGTCATGGGAAGATTTGCTCCGTGAATTACGAAAAACTTCTCAAAAACGTATCGTGAAGTGCAGGAGTTGTGACCTTGAAAATACAAGGTCGTTTAAGACAGCTGTAGCACATGTAGTAGAGCACTTGGCTCTCTTCACTACTGGCATGCAACTACAGTGATGGGGGAAGGTTATCATGGGGTCTACCTGGAGGGTATTCCGGGGGTCAACGCCCCCGCGGCCCGATCCATGACCAGGCCTCCTGGTGGATCAGGGCCATAATATCAACCTTGCAAATGCTGGTCAACCTGGCACTGGTATTCCATAGATTGTGTCCAGCATTTGGGTATCTTTATATTCTGGAAACGTTTCACACAATAAAGATACCCAAATGTTACACAAGTTTCTCATTTATCAACTTATCCGTTTTCAAAACCATTTATTCACATTCCTTAGATCACTTACCCCCAGGAACATTGGAGAGGCATCAGTTTCAGATGAGCTTCAGAGTATCAGTAGAAGGCAGCTTCACAGTGTTGCCTCGCCACTTATCATTAATAGTTGTACTTCAGTCTGGTGGGCAATTCTGTTGTTCAGTGTTTTTTATTTGTATTTCATGAAACACGAACTTTGGTGGACATAGGACGAGGAGTTGCTTGCAGGTGATACATAGGAGTCTTGGTGGGTGAGGCGATGTTGGTGGCTCTCGCCAACACAACTAGCGCGGGGTCATCACCATTACTGAGTAGCCTTGTGTCACTTTGGTAGGTAAGATTGACCAGTTTTTCCTCTCAACACGTTGAAAAAGGGGTGGGGCTACTTGTGTGGCGTTATTGTTTAGGGCAGTCTAACTGGCGTTATATTCCTGAAACCCTACTCGGTTCTGCCAGTTTGAACCTACCTGGAGGGTATTTCGGGGGTCAACGCCCCCGGAGCCCAGTCCTTGACCAGGCCTCCCGGTGGATCGGAGCCTGATCAACCAGGCTGTTACTGCTGGCTGCACGTAAAGCAACGTACGAACATGAGCCCGGCTGATCGGGTACTGACTTTAGGTATCTGTCCAGCTTCCTCTTGAAGACAGCCAGGGTTCTAGTGCTCCTAGGCTTCGATCCAGGAGCGGAGGTTGTGCGCGCCAGTTCAGGTGCTCCTGAAGTCTCTGGTGTGTGTCAACAGGGACAGGATTGCGGTTGCACTGGCAGATTTGAAAGCGTCTTCAAGGTTATACTACTCTCAAAGACTAACCGAGTGTGAAACTGGTGTGTTCTTAGGGAGAGTTTCCAGGCGCTGTAAAATTATCGTGTACTTTCCGTAGTTTTTGGTATGTATCTAGTTAAAGAATTATCATAGTTCGCCAGGATGTTTTGGATCTGGGATTGGTTTCATGTAAATCATCTTCCTGGTAGTTAGCAGCACACTTATTCCTTAAATTTCGTTGGTAACACACCATTCTTTTTTCTGCACTCAGGAGCCCCGAGTGCAGAAAACATCGATATCGTTCCATGGTCTGGAATGATATCGTTTCAGACCATGAACTCTTCTCCAGGCTGAGGGACTAACCACCTCAAATGCTTTGTCTTCAAGGTTGATGGACTGATTGGCCTCGCATGGGCCAGTAGGCCTGCTGCAGTGTTCCTTCTTTCTTATGTTCTTATTTCACTACTACACCTGCTGCCTCTGTATTTGATTGAAGAGGCCTACTGTGCAGGCGAAACGTTTCATCAATAAAAATGCCTAACTTTTGCACATGTGTCTTAATCTTCAGGTTTGTGACTTCATCACCATCAATAGTTTTGTTATCTCGGGGCTTGAGGGCCTCTCATGCTCTCTCGGAAGTAAGTAGCCTTTGGGAGAAAAACAAAATGCAGATGTGGTATGCATGGATTTTACAAAGGCGTATGACAAGTGCCCTCGTGGGAAAATTGCACACAAAATGAGGGCTATAAGCATAACGGAGAAAGTAAGCAGATGTATTTTCAATTTTCTGACAGATAGAGTATACCTGGAGAGGGTTTCGGGGGTCAACTCCCCCGCGGCTCGGTCTAAGACCGAGATGAAAGGTATAAAATACCCACATGATGTAAACACAGACACAAATGCAGTAGAATGCGATCTTTTATTGACTGCATTTCGCCTACACAGTGGACTTTATCAAGTCACAAACAGAACATTTAAATTACTGGGAATGTCTCAGAGTTCTAAATATGTATTCTCTGGAGTGGAGGAGAGAAAAACACATAATAACATATACCTAGAAAGTCTTTACCTCCGCCTTTTGATCGTGTTCGATTCATCTACTTCTTTAATTGTCATTTAGCAACTGTTCCTCGCATTGCAAACAACCTGTCTCCGCCTCTATGTTTTGTACGTGATGAAGATATAACTAACTCGTCAGTGAAGGGACTTACTTACCTTGGTCCCCCCCCCGTCCCTTCACACACACTGTTATGTCACCCAACCTGTCAGTGTCACTCTCTCCCCATGTTTTGAGTTTACCACAACTGTATTTAAGTAGCCACTTTACTGACCATCCTTGCAGGACTGTATTTAAGTAGCTACTTTACTGACCATCCTTGCAGGACTGTATTTAAGTAGCCACTTTAATGACCATCCTTGCAGGACTGTATTTAAGTAGCTACTTTACTGACCATCCTTGCAGGACTGTATTCAAGTAGCTACTTTACTGACCATCCTTGCAGGACTGTATTTAAGTAGCCACTTTACTGACCATCCTTGCAGGACTGTATTCAAGTAGTTACTTTACTGACCATCCTTGCAGGACTGTATTTAAGTAGCCACTTTACTGACCATCCTTGCAGGACTGTATTTAAGTAGCCACTTTACTGACCATCCTTGCAGGACTGTATTCAAGTAGTTACTTACTGACCATCCTTGCAGGACTGTATTTAAGTAGCCACTTTAGTGACCATCCTTGCAGGACTGTATTTAAGTAGCCACTTTACTGACCATCCTTGCAGGACTGTATTCAAGTAGCCACTTTAGTGACCATCCTTGCAGGACTGTATTTAAGTAGCCACTTTACTGACCATCCTTGCAGGACTGTATTCAAGTAGTTACTTACTGACCATCCTTGCAGGACTGTATTTAAGTAGCCACTTTAGTGACCATCCTTGCAGGACTGTATTTAAGTAGCCACTTTAGTGACCATCCTTGCAGGACTGTATTTAAGTAGCCACTTTAGTGACCATCCTTGCAGGACTGTATTCAAGTAGCCACTTTAGTGACCATCCTTGCAGGACTGTATTTAAGTAGCCACTTTAGTGACCATCCTTGCAGGACTGTATTTAAGTAGCCACTTTAGTGACCATCCTTGCAGGACTGTATTTAAGTAGCCACTTTAGTGACCATCCTTGCAGGGTGTTTGTTACAAGTGATCCTGGAGCGCCTCTCTCTGACCTCTCTGCTAGTAACCTTCCTCATTAGTTTCACATCACTGCTGGCAAACACTTAAACACAGACTTGAGTTTATTTCCAGAGGTTTTTTCTGCATGCCAGTTTCAACACCCTGGGGACCTCCCTCTCATTACCCCCGTGTTTGTTTCATTGCCTTTCCTGTGTATCACTTGTCCAGGTATTCCTGTGTATCACTTGTCCAGGTATTCCTGTGTATCACTTGTCCAGGTATTCCTGTGTATCACTTGTCCAGGTATTCCTGTGTCCACTCGTCTACCTTCCTTGTTGCCCTTGTGTTCTCTTTTGGTGTGTGTGTGTAGTAGCCTACCTACCTGGAGTCTACCTGGAGGATATTCCGGAATCAACGCCCCCACGGCCCGGTTCACGACCAGGCCTCCCGGTGGATCATGGTCTGGTCAACCAGACTGTTACTGCTGGCCGCACGTACTCCTGGTGTGCTGTTCCTATGATGTTTGAGTCTAGTAATATAACACTGCTCTATCCTGCCCTTCCCCTCTCCTCCTCTCCCACTCCCTCCATCCTTCTTCTTGTCTCATAAAAACATAAGAAAGGAGGAACACTGCAGCAGGCCTACTGGCTCATACTAGGCAAGTCTTTCTCAGGCCTAAACCCACTATCACAAATATTTGGCCAAGCTTTGATAACCTCTAATAACTCACGTGCGAGTTCCACTCATATCCAACCTCATCCTCTTCTGGCCCTCCATACATACTATTGAGACATGTAATCATGGATTTCCGTGTTACTGGTCTCTGGCAGCATGATGTACTTAGGTCTCTCTTGCCTCCGCCTCACCCCCCCCCCATCCCTTCCTTTGGCTGTTAAATGGTTGTCGCTTGTGTGTGTTTGGGAGGGGGGAGGCCTTATCTAGGTAGGCCTGGTTGTGTGATAGTCGTAACCCGCGTCCCAGGGAGTCTGGCACTTAGTATAGAGGGAGGTAGGGTTTATTATTGTCAGGGTGGCACTTGTGTGGCTTGGGTTTGCTCGACTGCCATAAGGCATAAAGGCAGCAGCAGCAGCAACAGCGGTTCATGTCTCCTCTCATCTTCCCCTCTCTTCCTCCTCCTCCTCTCACTGTTATTCCCCTTTCTTTCACCAATTCTACCTTGTTCAGCCCTCTGCCTCCCTTTATTGAATTACTTAACGATATTCTCATTGCCCTGCTGAAGTCTCCCAGCACACGCTCACAGATTTCAAACACCGTGTGAAGCACAGGCCAGGTCAAAGACTGGGTCGCGGGGCGTTGATCCTTGCAATGACCTCCAGGTACACAAGGAAACAACACCGTGTGAAGCACAGGTCTGGTCAGAGACTGGGTCGCGGGGCGTTGATCCTTGCAATGACCTCCAGGTACACAAGGAAACAACACCGTGTGAAGCACAGGTCTGGTCAGAGACTGGGTCGCGGGGCGTTGATCCTTGCAATGACCTCCAGGTACACAAGGAAACAACACCGTGTGAAGCACAGGTCTGGTCAGAGACTGGGTCGCGGGGCGTTGATCCTTGCAATGACCTCCAGGTACACAAGGAAACAACACCGTGTGAAGCACAGGCCTGGTCAGAGACTGGGTCGCGGGGCGTTGATCCTTGCAATGACCTCCAGGTACACAAGGAAACAACACCGTGTGAAGCACAGGCCTGGTCAGAGACTGGGTCGCGGGGCGTTGATCCTTGCAATGACCTCCAGGTAGACAAGGAAACATAGCTATTCTTGCCAGTGTGTGGTTGTTGTGGGGAGCACCACGTTGTTCATCAATATACTCTTGCTAAGTAACAAACAAACTCCTTCCTCTCCTCGTCATTCATTTACCCCTGTCCTCCCCCCTATGTCCTCTTCCCTCTGGTCTCCCGTCTGTCCTCTACCCGCTGTCCCCTCCCGTCTGTCCTCTCCCCTCTGTCCTCCCCCCTCTGTCCTCTTCCCTCTGGTCTCTCCCCTCTGGTCTCCCATCTGTCCTCTCCCCTCTGGTCTCCCCTCTGTCCTCTCCCCTCTGTCCTCATCCCTCTGGTCTCTCCCGTCTGTCCTCTCCCCGCTGTCCTCCCCCCACCAGTCTCCATTCTTTCTTACCAATCCTCCGCCCCGTCGCTCTTCTCCTTGTCCTCTATACCTCCGTCCTCACCTCCCCCCGCCTTTTCCTTAAGTCCTATTCCCCTTCTCACTCTCTTCCTTATCACCGTGCCCTCCCCAGGGAGGTGCTCCTCCCCAGGGAGGTGCTCCTCCAGTGTGACTGATGTGTGGCATTGATCTTTAAACATTGACTTACCTTCTCTTTAACACTATACACCTGTCTGTATGATCAGCCCTTTATACACCTCCATTTGTGTTGTGGGAGGGAGTCGAGCCTCAGCTCCTGGTCCCACATCTGAGTCTAAGTCGATTACCATTACTGCTTTCTGACATCTTCAACCTTATCGTACCTACTCGTGAAACTTTGCATGGCATTTGCTTGATTGTGACCAGGTTATCAGCCAGGAAGCTTAATCTTTACCTTTGCTAAGTTTCGAGTCTTTCTACTCCAGGAGCCGTGTCACGGGCCAGGCTCGTCTGGTGCTAGCCTGGTCAACCAGGTTGTTGCTACTGGTGGTCCGCTGACCCACATATCCATCACAGCCTGGTTGATCTGACACCTGGTGAAGATACTTGTCCAGTGTCCTCTTTAAGACTCCAACCTAACCTAACTCATCAATCCACTGGGTGAGGTGTAATGGTATAAAGGTTAAGAGCTGTTGTTGTAAGTCACAAGTCTGCTACAGACTAAGCTTGTCGCAGTAGCCTCAGCCTTGGCATCCGCCTGTTCATTTCCCGGAACACCAACATGGCATATATAGGCAAAACTCTAAATTTCTGCGTTTTCTTTGATCTTGTTGATTAGTCTCTGGTGGGTAACTATATCAGATGCTTTCTTGCAGTCCACCAAGATGCAGTCCACCCTTCTCTCTCTCTCTCATGTCAGTAACATTGTTATACAACCCCCAGTGTGTCCCTCATATAGGATGATCTCACTCTTGATACACTAGCTCCTGTACCCTCCTGATGTATACTCAATTGTGGTTGCAGGGGTCGAGTTATAGCTCCTGGCCCCGCCTCTTCACTGGTCGCTACTAGGTCTTGAGGATATCTCTCCAAGAGAGAACCCGCAATAATGGATTCAAATTGGATAAGTTTAGATTTAGAAAGGATATAAGAAAGTATTGGTTTGGAAATAGGGTAGTTGATGAGTGGAACAGTCTGCCTAGTAGGGTTATTGAGTGAGAGGGGTTGGATTTGAGTGGGAATTGCACATGAGTAAATAGAATTATCAAAGGTTATTTCTTGGGTAGCTCTGATAGTGGGATGGATTGTGAAGGACTTGCCTAGTATGGGCCAACAGGCCTGCTGCAGTGTTCCTCCTTTCTTATGTTCTTATGCTCCATGAGCTTTATCATACCTTTTCATACAGCTATGTGTGTGTGTTTAGCAGGTACATTCTTAACCAAAGTTTCTCAGGGCTGCAGGGTTGCTTCTCATGGTGAGGAGAGGTACATGTTGCCAGGGAGCTCGTGGACCCTCTACCTGCCCTCCCTCCCTCTCTCTCTGCTTCACCCATACCCTCTTACCTTACCCTCCCTACCTCACTCTGCTGCCTCACCTACTTACCTCATCCTCAAGCCACTTGCTGGATCACCAAGGCTCTCCTGCCTACTTTGGACATCCTGCAGCCACCACCAGCTACCTGACTGTTCAGATCGTCAGCTGGAAGGCCTGGTCTAGGACGGGGCAGTGACCTCACTGGAAATACACGAGGACATCACTGGAAATACACGAGGACCTCACTGGAAATACACGAGGACCTCACTGGAAATACACGAGGATCTCACTGGAAATACAAGAGGATCTCACTGGAAATACACGAGGACCTCACTGGAAATACACGAGGACCTCACTGGAAATACACGAGGACCTCACTGGAAATACACGAGGACCTCACTGGAAATACACGAGGACCTCACTGGAAATACACGAGGACCTCACTGGAAATACACGAGGACCTCACTGGAAATACACGAGGACCTCACTGGAAATACACGAGGACCTCACTGGAAATACACGAGGACCTCACTGGAAATACACGAGGACCTCACTGGAAATACACGAGGATATCACTGGAAATACACGAGGATCTCACTGGAAATACACGAGGACCTCAGTGGAAATACACGAGGACCTCAGTGGAAATACAAGAGGACCTCACTGGAAATACACGAGGACCTCACTGGAAATACACGAGGACCTCAATGGAAATACACGAGGACCTCAATGGAAATACACGAGGACCTCAATGGAAATACACGAGGACCTCAATGGAAATACACGAGGACCTTAATGGAAATACATAAGGACCTCAATGGAAATACACAAGGACTTAATGGAAATACACAAGGACCTCAATAGAAATATACAAGGACCCCAGTAGGTACTGACTTTAGGTATCTGTGCAGCTCCCTCTTGAAGACAACCAGGGGTCTACTGGTAATCCCCCTTATGCATGGTGGGAGGCTGTTAAATAGTCTTGGGCCCCGGACACTTAATGTGGTTTCTCTTATTGTATTCATGGCGCCCCTGCTTTTCGTTGGGGGATGTTGCACCGTCTGTCGTGTGGTTTATACGTTGAACTAGGAGTGGCCAGCAGTAACAGCCTGGTTGATCATGCCCTGATCTACTGGGAGGCCTGGTTAAAGAGTGGCCCGCAGGGGCGTTGGCCACCGTAATACCCTCCAGGTAGGTAGGCTCTGATCCACTGGGAGGCCTGGTTAAAGACTGGCCTGCAGGGGCGTTGACCTCCTGAACACCTTCCAGGTAGGTAGGCTCTGATCCACTGGGAGGCCTGGTTAAAGACTGGCCTGCAGGGGCGTTGACCTCCTGAACACCTTCCAGGTAGGTAGGCTCTGATCCACTGGGAGGCCTGGTTAAAGACTGGCCTGCAGGGGCGTTGACCCCCGGAACACCTTCCAGGTAGGTAGGCTCTGATTCACTGGGAGGCCTGGTTAAAGACTGGCCTGCAGGGGCGTTGACCCCCGTAATACCCTCCAGGTAGGTAGGCTCTGATTCACTGGGAGGCCTGGTTAAAGACTGGCCTGCAGGGGCGTTGACCCCCGTAATACCCTCCAGGTAGGTAGGCTCTGATTCACTGGGAGGCCTGGTTAAAGACTGGCCCGCAGGGGCGTTGACCTCCGGAACACCTTCCAGGTAGGTAGGCTCTGATTCACTGGGAGGCCTGGTTAAAGACTGGCCTGCAGGGGCGTTGACCCCCGGAACACCTTCCAGGTAGGTAGGCTCTGATCCACTGGGAGGCCTGGTTAAAGGCTGGCCTGCAGGGGCGTTGACCCCCGTAATACCCTCCAGGTAGGTAGGCTCTGATCCACTGGGAGGCCTGGTTAAAGACTGCCCTGCAGGGGCGTTGACCCCCTGAACACCTTCCAGGTAGGTAGGCTCTGATCCATTGGGAGGCCTGGTTAAAGACTGGCCCGCAGGGGCGTTGACCCCCTGAACACCTTCCAGGTAGGTAGGCTCTGATCCACTGGGAGGCCTGGTTAAAGACTGGCCCGCAGGGGCGTTGACCTCCGGAACACCTTCCAGGTAGGTAGGCTCTGATTCACTGGGAGGCCTGGTTAAAGACTGGCCCGCAGGGGCGTTGACCTCCGGAACACCTTCCAGGTAGGTAGGCTCTGATTCACTGGGAGGCCTGGTTAAAGACTGGCCTGCAGGGGCGTTGACCCCCGGAACACCTTCCAGGTAGGTAGGCTCTGATTCACTGGGAGGCCTGGTTAAAGACTGGCCTGCAGTGGCGTTGACCCCCGTAATACCCTCCAGGTAGGTAGGCTCTGATCCACTGGGAGGCCTGGTTAAAGACTGACCCGCAGGGGCGTTGACCCCCGTAATACCCTCCAGGTAGGTAGGCTCTGATCCACTGGGAGGCCTGGTTAAAGACT
This sequence comes from Cherax destructor, assembly GCA_009830355.1. NCBI lineage: Eukaryota > Metazoa > Arthropoda > Malacostraca > Decapoda > Parastacidae > Cherax > Cherax destructor. The sequence goes on from WNWK01001974.1 coordinate 84,508, forward strand.
GGCCTGCAGGGGCGTTGACCCCCGTAATACCCTCCAGGTAGGTAGGCTCTGATCCACTGGGAGGCCTGGTTAAAGACTGGCCTGCAGGGGCGTTGACCCCCTGAACAGCTTCCAGGTAGGTAGGCTCTGATCCACTGGGAGGCCTGGTTAAAGACTGGCCCGCAGGGGCGTTGACCCCCGGAACACATTCCAGGTAGGTAGGCTCTGATTCACTGGTAGGCCTGGTTAAAGACTGGCCTGCAGGGGCGTTGACCCCCGGAATACCCTCCAGGTAGGTAGTTAGAGTGTTTTACTATCTAGTAAAGGTCCCCAACAAGGCAGGCGAAATTGTTGAGTTTTAAAATATAGAGAAGAGAAGGTTGACGGGTGGTATAGAGTGAAGGAAGTAAATTATAGTGAAAACTGTGGCCATGTTTGTGGCTGGGGGATATTGTTTCTCTTGTGGTGATGAACTGGTAATGATACTTATAATGACACTATGATATTGTGAAAATTATAATGACTGGTGTATAATGATAGTGATGCACGTTGTTTCTTGTTTCCCCTCTCTCCCCTCCCCTGATCCTCTCTTTCTCCCCGCACCTCTAGGCCGCCGCTCTCCCCTCTCCTCCCCTCCTCTCTCAGAATCTTCTCTTTTTTCCCCCCCGCCTCTTACCGCATCCTCTCCTCCCCTCTTCCCTCCTCCCCTTCCACCCCCCGCCCTACCTTCTTCCCTCCCATGCCTCCCCTCCCCCCTCCCCTCAACCTGACATTGACACACACACACACACAGAGGTTAAATCATTCTGCAGTCTCTCTCTCTCTCTCTCTCTCTCTCTCTCTCTCTCTCTCTCTCCTCAGGGAGCAGATCGTGTCTCTTCCTTTTTTCATTTGTTCTTGAGGTTCGGACACGTGGGTAGGCGCCCTGGGGGAACAACTCACGGAGGTTTAGGTAGGCGCCCTGGGGGAGCAACTCACGGGGGTTTAGGTAGGCGCCCTGGGGGAGCAACTCACGGAGGTTTAGGTAGGCGCCCTGGGTGAGCAACTCACGGGGGTTTAGGTAGGCGCCCTGGGGGAGCAACTCACGGGGTTTAGGTAGGCGCCCTGGGGGAGCAACTCACGGAGGTTTAGGTAGGCGCCCTGGGTGAGCAACTCACGGGGGTTTAGGTAGGCGCCCTGGGGGAGCAACTCACGGGGGTTTAGGTAGGCGCCCTGGGGGAGCAACTCACGGGGGTTTAGGTAGGCGCCCTGGGGGAGCAACTCACGGGGGTTTAGGTAGGCGCCCTGGGGGAGCAACTCACGGGGGTTTAGGTAGGCGACCTGGGGGAGCAATTCACAGAGGTGTGGGTGGTGGTGGGGTGCATCAACTTACGGGCGACCTGGGGAGACCGTAAGGAGGGTTTGTGGGTGGTGGGGTGCAGCAACGAATGAGGGTGTGGGGGAGACGTTACTAGTGCACCCTGGGGATTAGAGGGGGAGGGGGTTACAATAATAGTAGTGTTGGAGGAGGGGAAGAGTGAGGGCGACAATAATAGTGTGAGGGGAGACTTGAGTGAGGGGAGGAGGAGGGGTGTTGTTGTAGGGGAGTGTGGAAGAACCTTCTCAGGTAACCTGCAGGTTATCTTCATGGAATATTAGGTAAATTATGTTAGGTCACCTGGAGGCTACCTACCTACCTACCCTCCAGGTAGGTAGGTAGACTACCTGGGAGGGGTGTTCCGGGGGTCAACGCCCCCACGACCCACTTGACCAGGCCTCCCGGTGTATCAGGGTCTACCTTTGACATACCTTTGACGGGTTTCGAGAGTCTTTCCACTCCCGGAGCCCGACCATAGGCCAAGCTCGTCTGGTGCTAGCTTGGTCAACCAGGTTGTTGCTGCTGGTGGTTCACTGCCCCACATATCCATCACAGCCTGGTTGATCTGGCACCTGAAGATACTTAGTCCAGTTTTCTCTTGTAGACTTGTACAATTGTTGCTGACCAGCCGGGTTGTGGTGCATACATTGGACTGCGGGTAGTTGGCACTAACAGTTTGATCGATCAGGCCAGCAACCAACAGGTCAGGTCTGGGACCTGACCCCGGGGGCTATGACCCCTCGTAGTAAACTCCAGGTGGACTGGCGAGGCTACGAGGTTTACGTAGGAAGGGATACTGAGAAGGGAGGGAGGGTGAGGGGAAATAAGGAGTGCCGAGGGAGGAAGGAAGGAGTGCCAAGGAGGGAGGATGGAGTGCCAAAGAGGGAGGGAGGAAGGAGTGTGTGGAGGGGGGTACACCCGGGTGCAGTTTAAATAATGTTCTAATTGCTGTGTGTGAGAGAGGATAATGCTCACAATTTCCGGAGGTGGGGGAGGTGTTGTAGAGGTGGGGGAGGTGTTGTGGAGGTGGGAGAGGTGTTGTAGAGGTGGGGAAGGTATTGTAGAGGTGTTGTAGAGGTGGGGGAGGTGTTGTGGAGGTGGGGGAGGTGTTGTAGAGGTGAGGGAGGTGTTGTGGAGGTGGGGGAGGTGTTGTGGAGGTGGGGAAGGTATTGTGGAGGTGGGGGGGGTGTTGTAGAGGTGGGGAGGTGTTGTGGAGGTGGGGGGGGTGTTGTGGAGGTGGGGAAGGTATTGTGGAGGTGTTGTAGAGGTGGGGAGGTGTTGTGGAGGTGGGGAAGGTATTGTGGATGTATTGTAGAGGTGGGGGAGGTGTTGTGGAGGTGGGGGAGGTGTTGTGGAGGTGGGGAAGGTATTGTGGAGGTGGGGAGGAGGTGGGGAGGTGTTGTAGAGGTGGGAGAGGTGTTGTAGAGGTGGGGGAGGTGTTGTGGAGGTGGGGGAGGTGTTGTGGAGGTGGGAGAGGTGTTGTGGAGGTGGGGGAGGTGTTGTGGTGGGGGAGGCGTGGAGGTGTTGTAGAGGTGGGGGAGGTGTTGTGGAGGTGGGGAGGTGTTGTGGAGGTGGGGAGGTGTTGTGGAGGTGGGGAGGTGTTGTAGAGGTGGGAGAGGTGTTGTGGAGGTGGGAGAGGTGTTGTGGAGGTGGGGAGGTGTTGTGGAGGTGGGGAAGGTATTGTGGAGGTGTTGTAGAGGTGGGGGAGGTGTTGTGGAGGTGGGGAAGGTATTGTGGAGGTGGGAGAGGTGTTGTAGAGATGGGGGAGGTGTTGTGGAGGTGGGGAAGGTATTGTGGAGGTGGGAGAGGTGTTATAGAGGTGGGGGAGGTGTTGTGGAGGTGGGGGAGGTGTTGTAGAGGTGGGGAGGTGTTGTGGAGGTGAGGGAGGTGTTGTTAGAATGAGAGTGAAGGGAGTGTCGTGAAGGTAGAAAGGGTGGGGGAGGGAAGGAAGATATGGGACATTGGAAGAAAGGAATATGAAATATTTTTTTTTTTTTTTTTTTTTTTTTTTGTGTGTGTGTGTGTGTGTGTGTGTGTGTGTGTGTGTGTGCAGGTATTTGAAAGAGGTGGACAAACAATACGATAGATTTATCCTCAGAGCTGAGGTGTGTATGTATTGCGATTTTGGCTTAAATAGCAACGCTCTTCTTGCTGAATAAGACAAGCGAAAATTTGTGTATGCAATAATTCCGCAAAAATCATTCTGAACCTAACGAAAAATATATTTCATTGTGTTTGTTTATTATTAAATTATTGTAAACTTATCTAAAATATATTTAGTTGGATTACGCTAAATTAAATTGCGCTTGTTCTAATAAGGTTAGGTAAGTTTTCTAAAGTTCTTTTGGTACAAAATTATTAATTTTTACATTAACAAAAATGAAAAAAAATATATTTTTTAACGTATAAGAATTTTTTTTAGAAAGGACTTAATTTTAAATGAGTTCTTGCTAATTGACCAGCTTTACACATTCGGCACGACATATATATATATATATATATATATATATATATATATATATATATATATATATATATATATATATATACATATATATATATATATATATATATATATATATATATATATATATATATATATATATATTATATAATAGCAGAATAACCACTGTGGAAAAATAGCGAAATTCTAAGCGCTTTCGTGATTTCTTTTTTTTCCCACGCCCTTTCTTTCTTTCCCACGCCCTTTCTTTCTTTCCCACGCCCTTTCCTTCTACCACCTTCGTGTTTTCCATCTTTTTCTCTCTCTCCTCTCCATCCTCTAATGTGCAAATAATAATAATTCTGTTGCTACTGCTGCATCTACTACTACTACTTACTGTTAGTGCTGTTTCTACGACTACTACTACTGTGACTACGACTACTGCTACTGTGACTACGACTACTACTGTGACTACGACTACTACTGTGACTACTACTACTACTGTGACTACTACTACTACTGTGACTACTACTACTACTGTGACTACGACTACTACTGTGACTACTACTACTACTGTGACTACTACTACTACTGTGACTACGACTACTACTGTGACTACGACTACTACTGTGACTACTACTACTACTGTGACTACGACTACTACTGTGACTACGACTACTACTGTGACTACTACTACTACTGTGACTACTACTACTGGTGCTGCTAATGGAATATTGATTGTATAAAGTAACATTAGAGTGTCAGCTGCTGGCACTGCAGGTTGAGTGTTAAAAGCTTTAAATGGCCATAGTTCGCGCCATTTACCATGATTTTTACTGTTTTAACTGCAGCCAGGATGGTGGATGGTGATGGTGGTGGTGGTGCCAGCAGTGATGGTGGTGGTAGTGGTGATGGTAGTGGTGCCAGCAGTGATGGTGGTGGTAGTGGTGCCAGCAGTGATGGTGGTGGTAGTGGTGATGGTGGTGGTGCCAGCAGTGATGGTGGTGGTGATACCAGCAGTGATGGTGGTGGTAGTGGTTCCAGCAGTGATGGTGGTGGTGCCAGCAGTGATGGTGGTGGTAGTGGTGCCAGCAGTGATGGTGGTATCAGCAGTGATGGTGGTGGTAGTGGTGCCAGCAGTGATGGTGGTGGTAGTGGTGCCAGCAGTGATGGTGGTGGTAGTGGTGCCAACAGTGATGGTATTGGTGGTGGTACCAGCAGTGATGGTGGTGGTAGTGGTGCCAGCAGTGATGGTGGTGGTAGTGGTGCCAACAGTGAGGGTGGTGGCAGTGGTGCCAGCAGTGATGGTGGTGGTGGTGCCAGCAGTGATGGTGGTGGTGGTGCCAGCAGTGATGGTGATAGTGCCAGGAGTGATGGCAGCAATAAGTGTAACAATGTTAGGTGCCGAAAAATAGGAAGGACTTAAATCTGAAGGTTTTATCATTGTTGTTGTTGTGTGTGTTGATGATGGTGACAACACTGTTGTGTGTGTGTTGATGATGGTGACAACACTGTTGTTGTGTGTTGATGATGGTGACAACACTGTTGTTGTGTGTTGATGATGGTGACAACACTGTTGTTGTGTGTTGATGATGGTGACAACACTGTTGTTGTGTGTTGATGGTGACAACACTGTTGTTGTGTGTTGATGATGGTGACAACACTGTTGTGTGTTGATGATGGTGACAACACTGTTGTTGTGTGTTGATGATGGTGACAACACTGTTGTTGTGTGTTGATGGTGACAACACTGTTGTTGTGTGTTGATGGTGACAACACTGTTGTTGTGTGTTGGTGACAACACTGTTGTTGTGTTGATGGTGACAACACTGTTGTTGTGTGTTGATGATGGTGACAACACTGTTGTTGTGTGTTGATGATGGTGACAACACTGTTGTTGTGTGTTGATGATGGTGACAACACTGTTGTGTGTTGATGATGGTGACAACACTGTTGTTGTGTGTTGATGATGGTGACAACACTGTTGTGTGTTGATGATGGTGACAACACTGTTGTTGTGTGTTGATGATGGTGACAACACTGTTGTTGTGTGTTGATGGTGACAACACTGTTGTTGTGTGTTGATGGTGACAACACTGTTGTTGTGTGTTGATGATGGTGACCACACTGTTGTTGTGTGTTGATGGTGACAACACTGTTGTTGTGTGTTGATGGTGACAACACTGTTGTTGTGTGTTGATGATGGTGACAACACTGTTGTTGTGTGTTGATGGTGACAACACTGTTGTTGTGTGTTGATGGTGACAACACTGTTGTTGTGTGTTGATGATGGTGACCACACTGTTGTTGTGTTAAAGGTGAAGTAAATGTTAGTGGAGGTGCGTGCATTGTTGATAATGTCAGTGTTGATAGTGATGATTATTCTGAGTGTCAGTGGTAATGTCGTGGATAGTGAGCGTCACATGATCACACACACACTGTGACTCGACCCCTGCAACCACAACTAGGTGAGTACACACACACACACATACACACTTCCAGTGCATCCAAGAATATTTAAGAGGCGCGTGAGTTTCCCTGTCTCCTAATATAATGTTCATTTTCCCACTATAATCCACCTTGTCCATAATTACTATCGCATTTGTTTTGTCTGTTTGGTAAGGTGAAGTTCAGGATCTTACCTTAATTCATGGTATAACTTAACAAATCTTTGAGGACAATTGTGTTGCAGAGGTGTGAGCAAAGCTCAGGTCCACGCCCACAGGTCCACACCCACAGGTCCACACCCACAGGTCCACACCCACAGGTGCAGGTTAGGGTAGGAGGGTGCCGTGGCACTGGTGCCGGCAGGTCGTCGCCACTCAAGGCTCAGTAAGTGACATTCGAGACCACAGACTAGTGCCGGCACTGCCCAACACTCCCTCCCATCCCCTGTTTCCTCTCCCCTGTCCCCTCTCCCTTTCCCTCTCATCTCCGTCCCTTCCTCTCTTATTCATTTCATGCTCTCTCATTCCTTCCAGTCCCTCCCTTCTTATTCCTTTCCTTCACTCATCTCCTTCCCTCTGTTTTTTCATTTCCTTCTCCTCTGCCTGGTTACCCCCCCCCCCTCCAGCCTGGGCCTGGTGTATCCCGTTATATTGTTGTCCACTCTCCTGCTTGCTTCTTCTGCTACTGTTTTCTTACTCTTCTTCTTGCTACTGTTTTCTTACTCTCCTGCTTGCTACTGTTTTCTTACTCTCCTGCTTGCTACTGTTTTCTTACTCTCCTGCTTGCTACTGTTTTCTTACTCTCCTGCTTGCTACTGTTTTCTTACTCTCCTGCTTGCTACTGTTTTCTTACTCTCCTGCTTGCTACTGTTTTCTTACTCTCCTGCTTGCTACTGTTTTCTTACTCTCCTGCTTGCTACTGTTTTCTTACTCTCCTGCTTGCTACTGTTTTCTTACTCTCCTGCTTGCTTCTTGCTATTCTTCCTTCATATTTTACTCGTCTTGTTATTGTTGCTTCCTCTTGTTTTTGTCTTGTTGCTGTTGTTATTGCTTACTGTTGCATACTACTGTCTTTTTACTGTTGTTATTGTTGCATACTATTGTTGTTGCATACTATTGTTGTTGCATACTACTGTCTTCCTACTATTGTTGCATATTACTGTCCTGTTGCATATTACTGTCTTCTTACTGTTGTTATTGTTGCATACTATTGTTGTTCCATACTACTGTCTTCTTACTGTTGTTATTGTTGCATACTATTGTTGTTGCATACTATTGTTGTTGCATACTACTGTTTTCCTACTGTTGTTGCATATTACTGTCATGTTGTTGCATATTACTGTCCTCTTGTTGCATATTAATGTTCTGTTGTTGCATACTATTGTATTCTTACTGTTGTTACATACTATTGTCTTCTTACTGTTGTTGCATACTATTGTCTTCTTACTGTTGTTGCATACTGTTGTCTTACTGTTGTTGCATACTACTGTCTTCCTACTGTTGTTGTTGTTGTCTACTCTTACTACTACATTCCTATTGTTGTTCTTGTCATTAAGTGGGCTTTTATTTGGTCTTTGCCTGTGTAATATACTGTTGTTCTTACAGTAGTTTTTGACACACACACACACACACACACACACACACACACACATATACAACAGGCCTAGTGTCTAATCGACATGTGCCTAGGACAAAATGGTAACTAACACACACACACACACACACACACACACGTACATTATGTAGATTATACAAGATAACTTAATACAGTCAAACAATGTGACGTATTTCCATTGATGTCTTTGTCAGTGTATTTGTTGTACTTGTTTTATACTGTTGTTGTTCAGTGTTGTACTTGTTTTATACTGTTGTTCAGTGTTGTACTTGTTTTATACTGTTGTTGTTCAGTGTTGTACTTGTTTTATACTGTTGTTGTTCAGTGTTGTACTTGTTTTATACTGTTGTTGTTCCAGTGTTGTACTTGTTTTATACGATTGTTGTTCAGTGTTGTACTTGTTTTATATTGTTGTTGTGTTTGTTTTTTAATGTTGTTGTTCCACTGTTGTTGTATTTCTTGGTCTGGTAATACTGGTCATTTCCATTTTTTGGGGTCATTGTATTTGTTTGATGTTACTGCTGTTGTTGCACTCTTTTGTTGTTGACATCGTATGTGTGGGCGTGGACCTGTGGGCGTGGACCTGTGGGTGTGGACCTGTGGGCGTAGATCTGTGGGTGTGGACCTGTGGGCGTGGAACTGTGGGCGTGGACCTGTGGGTGTGGACCTGTTGGTGTGGACCTGTGGGCGTAGACCTGTGGGTGTGGACCTATGGGCGTGGACCTGTGGGCGTAGACCTATTGGCGTGGACCTGTGGGCGTGGACCTGTGGGCGTAGACCTATGATCGTGGGCCTGTGGGTGTGGACCTGTGGGTGTGGACCTGTGGGCGTAGACCTATGGGTGTGGACCTGTGGGCGTGGACCTGTGGGCGTAGACCTATGGGCGTGGGCCTGTGGGTGTGGACCTGTGGGCGTAGACTTATGGGTGTGGACCTGTGCGTGTGGACCTGTGGGCGTAGACCTATGGGCGTGGGTCTGTGGGCGTGGACCTCTGGGTGTGGACCTGTGGGCGTGGACCTGTGGGCGTAGACCTATTGGCGTGGACTTGTGGGCGTAGACCTATGGGCGTGGTCCTGTGGGTGTGGACCTGTGGGTGTGGACCTGTGGGCGTAGACCTATGGGTGTGGACCTGTGGGTGTGGACCTGTGGGCGTAACCTATGGGCGTGGGTCTGTGGGCGTGGACCTGTGGACGTAGACCTGTGGGTGTGGACCTGTGGGCGTAGACCTATTGGCGTGGACCTGTGGGCGTGGACCTGTGGGCGTAGACCTATGGGCGTGGGCCTGTGGGTGTGGACCTGTGGGTGTGAACCTGTGGGCGTAGACCTGTGGGTGTGGACCTGTGGGTGTGGACCTGTGGGCGTAGACCTATGGGCGTGGGTCTGTGGGCGTGGACCTGTGGACGTAGACCTGTGGGTGTGGACCTGTGGGCGTGGACCTGAGCTTTGCTCAGACCTCTACAACACAATCATCCAAGATTTGTTAAGTTATACCATGAATTAAGAAAGATCCTGGACTTCACCTTACCAATGTAAATGCGATAATAATTATGGACAAGGTAGATTATAGTGGAAAAATGAACGTGTTATTATAAGAGAGAGGAAGTTAGGTGCCTCTTAAAGGCAGGGGAGATGGCAGAGCTCTGAAATGTAGAGATATCGTATACTACCTACACACAATCATCCATAAAACATCTAAATTACCAGGAACACCTTAAAACACTTGAATTGTTCTCTCTGGGAGAGGGAAGAGAGAAATATCCGATAGTATATTATGGGAAGATGCGTGAGGGGCTGGTCCCTAACCTGGTTGCTCCTGTAATGACGTCGTATTCAAGTGGCACCTTTGATAATCCTAGTGGGTACTGTGTCATGAATGACAGTGTTGTCACTGTCACCAAGTGTTGTCACTGTTGTCAAGTGTTGTCACTGTCACCAAGTGTTGTCACTCACCAAGTGTTGTCACTGTTGTCAAGTGTTGTCACTGTCACCAAGTGTTGTCACTGTCACCAAGTGTTGTCACTGTCACCAAGTGTTGTCACTCACCAAGTGTTGTCACTGTCACCAAGTGTTGTCACTGTCACCAAGTGTTGTCACTGTCACCAAGTGTTGTAACTGTCACCAAGTGTTGTCACTGTCATCAAGTGTTGTCACTGTCATCAAGTGTTGTCACTGTCACCAAGTGTTGTCACTGTCACCAAGTGTTGTCACTGTCACCAAGTGTTGTCACTGTCACCAAGTGTTGTCACTATCACCAAGTGTTGTCACTGTCACCAAGTGTTGTCACTCACCAAGTGTTGTCACTGTCACCAAGTGTTGTCACTGTCACCAAGTGTTGTCACTGTCACCAAGTGTTGTCACTGTCACCAAGTGTTGTCACTGTCACCAAGTGTTGTCACTGTCACCAAGTGTTGTCACTGTCACCAAGTGTTGTCACTGTCACCAAGTGTTGTCACTGTCACCAAGTGTTGTCACTCACCAAGTGTTGTCACTGTCACCAAGTGTTGTCAACCCACTACCAGAAATATCAGAAATTCTGCCGGAACGAAGTTTTCAACGACCTGGACGGCATCCTTCTACAAGTACCAGATCATTCAGGTTGTGATGGCTGTGTGGGTCTGCGGGCCGCTAGCACAAACAGTCTGGTTGACCAGTCTGGCTTCTGGCGTGGCTGCGGTGGGGTAGAAGAGACCTGGGAACCGGTCAGAGGTAAATCACAGGTAAAGAGGGAAGGCGGCAGCTGTATTTGGTCAGAAAAAAACAGAATGGGAGAAAAGTGCGTGTGTAGGGTGAGAGGATTGTGGGAGCGAGGGTGAGTGTATGTGTAGGGTGAGAGGATTGTGGGAGCGATGGTGAGTGTGTGTGTAGGGTGAGAGGATTGTGGGAGCGAGGGTGAGTGTGTGTGTAGGGTGAGAGGATTGTGGGAGCGAGGGTGAGTGTGTGTGTAGGGTGAGAGGATTGTGGGAGCGATGGTGAGTGTGTAGGGTGAGAGGATTGTGGGAGCGATGGTGAGTGTGTGTGTAGGGTGAGAGGATTGTGGAGCGAGGGTGAGTGTGTGTGTAGGGTGAGAGGATTGTGGGAGCGATGGTGAGTGTGTGTGTAGGGTGAGAGGATTGTGGGAGCGATGGTGAGTGTGTGTGTAGGGTGAGAGGATTGTGGGAGCGAGGGTGAGTGTGTGTAGGGTGAGAGGATTGTGGGAGCGACGGTGAGTGTGTGTGTGTAGGGTGAGAGGATTGTGGGAGCGACGGTGAGTGTGTGTGTAGGGTGAGAGGATTGTGGGAGCGACGGTGAGTGCGTGTGTAGGGTGAGATTGTGGGAGCGACGGTGAGTGTGTGTGTAGGGTGAGATTGTGGGAGCGACGGTGAGTGTGTGTGTAGGGTGAGAGGATTGTGGGAGCGACGGTGAGTGTGTGTGTAGGGTGAGAGGATTGTGGGAGCGAGGGTGAGTGTGTGTGTAGGGTGAGAGGATTGTGGGAGCGATGGTGAGTGTGCGTGTGTAGGGTGAGAGGATTGTGGGAGCGAGGGTGTGTGTGTAGGGTGAGAGGATTGTGGGAGCGAGGGTGAGTGTGCGTGTGTAAGGTGAGAGGATTGTGGGAGCGAGGGTGAGTGTGTGTGTAGGGTGAGAGGATTGTGGGAGCGAGGATGGTGAGGGTGGAGGGGTGTGTGTAGGGTGAGAGGATTGTGGGAGCGAGGTGAGTGTGCGTGTGTAGGGTGAGAGGATTGTGGGAGCGAGGGTGAGTGTGTGTGTAGGGTGAGAGGATTGTGGGAGCGACGGTGAGTGTGTGTGTAGGTAGAGGTTGAGGAGGATTGGTGGGAGGGTGAGGTGAGCGAGGTGTAGTGTGTGTAGGGTGAGAGGATTGTGGGGAGGTGAGTGTGTGAGGGAGTGCGTGGTGTGTAGGGTGAGAGGATTGTGGGAGCGATGGTGAGTGTGTGTGTAGGGTGAGAGGATTGTGGGAGCGATGGTGAGTGTGTGGTAGGGTGAGAGGATTAGGGGGGAGCGAGGTGAGTGTGTGTGTAGAGGTGAGAGGATTGTGGAGAGCGATAGGTGAGGTGTGTAGGGTGAGAGGATTGTGGGAGCGATGGTGAGTGTGTGTGTAGGGTGAGAGGATTGTGGGAGCGATGGTGAGTGTGTGTGTAGGGTGAGAGGATTGTGGGAGCGATGGTGAGTGTGTGTGTAGGGTGAGAGGATTGTGGGAGCGATGGTGAGTGTGTGTGTGTAGTAGAGGTGAGGATGGATGTGTTGTAGGTGAGATGGGCGATGGTGAGTGTGTGTGTAGGGTGAGAGGATTGTGGGAGCGATGGTGAGTGTGTAGGGGAGAGGATGGACGATGGTGGGGTGATGGATGTAGGGTAGAAGATTGTGGGAGCGATGGTGAGCGTGTGTAGTGAAAGAATGGAGCGACGGTGAGTGTGTAGGGTGAGAGGATTGTGGGAGCGATGGTGAGTGTGTGTGTGTAGGGTGAGAGGATTGTGGGAGCGATGGTGAGTGTGGGAGAGCAAGATGAGAATGGGTGAATGGTAAAAGGGGAAATGAAACAAGAGAGGGGAAGCAGAGGGGAAAGAAGAGGAAATGAAAATAAGAGGGAGAGAGTCAGAGGGATAAGAGAGGGAGAGAGTTGAATGTAGGAGTTAGCAAGATGGTCGTGTGCTCTCCTAGTTGTGTTTGTAGGGGTCGAGTCATAGCTCCTGGGCCAGCCTTTATACTACCGATGACAGGTATGAAGACAGAGTAGCAAACTTTTATTGAGACACGTATTGTTCTGTAGAGCGAAATGTTGACACATGTACACCTTTGTTGTCTAACTTGTATCCTTATCTGACCCCCTGAAGGATGCTTCAGGGGGTCAGCGCCCCTGCGGCCCGGACCCACACCTCAACATTATATTATAGAGAACAAAATAGGCTCAGTACCATGACTGGTTAAACAAATTCATGAGTGGGTGTGAGTTGGACCTGACTAGCTTGTGCTAGTAGGCCTGCTGCAGTGCTCCTTCTTAAGTGGATGTGACTTGGACCTCATTAGCTTAGGCCAGTAGGTGACTTGGACTTACCTAGCATGGGCCAGTAGGCCTGCTGCAGTGCTCCTTCTTTCTTATGCTCTTATGGAACAATACACAAAGAACCCTCACACAGGAGAGACCTTGATAAATTAGACACATATGCAACACTTGGGTATCTTTATTGTGGAGACGTTTCGCCCCACAGTGGCTTCATCAGTCCTATACAGTGAAGACTGGTTGAAGATGAGAATGAGTTTGAGGTAATCAGTCCCTTAGCCACCAGTCTTGTCAGTGACGTACTTATTGTAGCTGTGTGTGTACACGTCTTGAACACGTACACCAAGTTTACTGCAGCAGGAACAACACCAACAACAACAACAGCACCACCAACAACAGCAGCAGTAGTAACAACAGCAGCAGTAGTAACAACAGCAACAGCAGCAGCATCTGAGGTAGTCGGTGGGATAGAAGAACAGGGAGAGGAATGGAAGGAGCGCTAAAGAGAGAGAGAGATTGAGGAAGGGGCCGCAGAGTAGTGGAAGTGAGAAAGGAGGAATAAGTAGAGAGAGAGAGAGAGAGAGAGCGGGTGAGGGCTGTAGGGAGTCATGGATGGAGGGAGGTAAGGAAGGAGGGAGGGAGGGAAGGAGGGAGGGAGGGGCCATCCATCCATCCATCAGAGGCACAGGAGCACGACGCTCACCACCCGATATGCTCATTTACGGAGTCAACCCGTCAATCCCGCTCCACTTCCCCCCCAACCCCCCCTTACATCCTTCCCTTCCCACCACCCTTCCTCTCCCTCCCCCTGACGCCCCTCCCGCCGGCTTTCCCTGAGAGATGGCAATTCCTACGTAATAGTAACTTTTAAAGCTGGCGTGGCTACTAAACCCATCTCCTGTACCCGAGTCTCACACCTCACACACCTCACACACACACACACACACACACACACACACACACACACACACACACACACACACACACACACACACACACACACACACACACACACACACACTCACACACACACTCACACACACACACACTCACACACACACACTCACACACACACACTCACACACACACACACACTCACACACACACACACACACACACACACACACACACACACACACACACACACACACACACACACACACTTCATTACGCTACCCACCCAGCCTGTGTAAGACAGTATGACAGGCAAACATAGCTAGCTTTTGTTCCCATCTTATAGAATAGTGCAGTTGCACACTGTGGGTGTTCCCATCTTATAGAATAGTGTAGCAGTACACTGTGGGTTTTCCCATCTTATAGAATAGTGTAGCAGTACACTGTGGGTGTTCCCATCTTATAGAATAGTGTAGCAGTACACTGTGGGTGTTCCCATCTTATAGAATAGTGTAGCAGTACACTGTGGGTGTTCCCATCTTATAGAATAGTGTAGCAGTACACTGTGGGTGTTCCCATCTTATAGAATAGTGTAGCAGTACACTGTGGGTGTTCCCATCTTATAGAATAGTGTAGCAGTACACTGTGGGTGTTCCCATCTTATAGAATAGTGTAGCAGTGCACTGTGGGTGTTCCCATCTTATAGAATAGTGTAGAAGTACATTGTGGGTGTTCCCATCTTATAGAATAGTGTAGCAGTACACTGTGGGTGTTCCTATCTTATAGAATAGTGTAGCAGTACACTGTGGGTGTTCCTATCTTATAGAATAGTGTAGCAGTACACTGTGGGTGTTCCCATCTTATAGAATAGTGTAGCAGTACACTGTGGGTGTTCCTATCTTATAGAATAGTGTAGCAGTGCACTGTGGGTGTTCCCACCTTATAGAATAGTGTAGCAGTACATGTGGGTGTTCCTATCTTATAGAATAGTGTAGACTGAGCTGCACTGTGGGTGTTCCTACTTATAGAATAGTGTAGAGTACATTGTGGGTGTTCCATCTATAGAATAGTGTAGCACTGTAGCACTGTACACTGTGGGTGTTCCTATCTTATAGAATAGTGTAGCAGTACACTGTGGGTGTTCCACAATAGTGTATGTTAGGTTTGGTAGTATGGTTGATGTGGTTATTAGTTTTGGTTGTGATAGTGTAGTTGTGATTTTTTTAATAGTTGCAGTAGTGTGGTTGAGGGTTAACACTGGTGGTTGCAGGTAGTGTGGTTGATGGTTAACACTGTTGGTTGTAGTGTGGTTGAGGGTTAACACTGGTGGTTGCAGGTAGTGTGGTTGATGGTTAACACTGGTGGTTGTAGTGTGGTTGAGGGTTAACACTGGTGGTTGCAGGTAGTGTGGTTGATGGTTAACACTGTTGGTTGTAGTGTGGTTGAGGGTTAACACTGGTGGTTGCAGGTAGTGTGGTTGATGGTTAACACTGGTGGTTGCAGGTTGTGTGTCGTCATGACACAAAAGGCTGACCTCTGACCTCGACAAAACCGGATGGTCCAGAAGTCACTTACCTTTCCAGAATGTTTGTGACCTGAGCGCTAGCCTCCCTTCATCTTCTGCTGCTGCTGCTGCTGCTGCTGATACTACTATTGGTGCTGCTGCTATTGCTGAAATTTCTACTGACGGTGCTTTTATTGCTGGTGGTGTTGTCGTTGTTGATAAAAGAAAAGGTTCATGTTAGACCAAAATGTCGTCTAGGGTTCCTTCTAAATTGTGGATTGTAAATAAAAATAATGCAAGTTTCTAACATATAGAACACAGAGTAGTGGTAAACAGAGTAAAATCCAGCATCAGCGAGGTGAAAAGCTCAGTTTCCCAAGGCACTGTCCTGGCACCTCTGCTGTTTCTTGTCCTCACAGCAGACAGATAAAAACACCCGTCACAGTTTTGTATCATCATTTGCAGATGACACTAAAGTAAACATGAAAGTCACCTCGGTAGAAGACACTGAAAAATTGCAGGAAGACATAAGCAGTGTTATCCAGTGGGCAGTGGAGAACAACATGACGTTCAGTGGTAAGTTCCAGCTGCTGAGGTAGGGAAAGAACGAAGAACGCAAAAGGAACACTGTATACAAAACACAGGAGGATCACCAAATAGAACGAAAGGATCACGTGAAAGATTTGGGAATAATTGTGTCAGATGACTTTCCTTTCAAAAACACAATAAGACAAATGTCACGACAGCCAGGAAGATGGCGGGGTGGATAATGAGAACTTTCAAAACTTGGGAAATAGTGCCAGTGGTGACACTTTAAATTGCTTGTGCTCTCTTGTTTAGAATATTCTTCAGTGTTGGCGGCCCCGTTCAGGAGCCGTGGGATATGTGGGTTCAGGGATATGTGGGTCAGCAGGCCTCCAGCAGCAACAGCCTGGTTGACCAGGCAAGCACCAGACGAGCCTGGCCCATGGCCGGGCTCAGAGAGTAGATACTCTCGAAACTCTTCAAAGGTATATCAAAGGGCAGGAGAAATATCAGAACTGGAACAGATACAGAGCCAATAAAATATTTAAATTACCGGGAACGCCTTAAAATAACGGTTTGACAAAGCTCCTGGGGAGCGAAACGTTGCCACAATAAAATGTCACATTAGTTGCACTTGTGTCATAAGAACATAAGAACATAAGAAAGGAGGAACACTGCAGCAGGCCTACTGGCCCATGCGAGGCAGGTCCAAATCTCCCACCGACTTAAGCCAATGCCCCGACCCATCCAGGTCAGGTTACATTCACTTAAGGAAGGAGCACGGCATCTGACCTAGTAGCACAAACTAGTCAGGTCTAACTCACACCCACCCGCACCCACTCATATATTTATCCAGCCTATTTTTAAAACTACACAACGTTTTAGCCTCTATAACTGTACTCGGGAGTTTGTTCCACTCATCGACAACTCTATTACCAAACCAATGCTTTCCTATATCCTTCCTGAATCTGAATTTATCCAACTTAAAGCCATTGCTGCGAGTCCTGTCAATACTAGATATTTTTAGCACGCTATTTACATCACCTTTATTTATTCCTGTTTTCCATTTATACACCTCAATCATATCCCCCTAATTCTACGCCTTTCTAGAGAGTGCAGATTCAGGGCCCTCAGTCTATCCTCATAGGAAGATTTCTGATACATGGAATCAACTTAGTCATCCTCCTTTGTACGTTTTCCAGAGCATTTATATCCATTCTGTAATACGGTGACCAAAACTGTGCAGCATAATCTAGATGAGGCCTCACCAAGGATATATAGAGTTGAAGAACAACCTGAGGACTCCTATTATTTATGCTTCTTGATATGAAGCCAAGGATTCTGTTCGCTTTATTGCGAACACTTATGCACTGCTGTCTTGGTTTTAGATTACTGCTAACCAGAACTCCTAAATCCTTTTCGCAATCAGTAGTATTAAGATCTATATTATTTAGTTTATATGTGGCATGGTTATTGTCCTGTCCAATATTTAGAACTTTGCATTTATCTATATTAAACTGCATCTGCCACTTCTCCGACCACTGCATCAGTCTATTCAAATCTTCCTGGAGTGCTCTAATGTCCTCATTTGAATGAATTGGACGGCCTATTTTGGTGTCATCGGCAAACTTGCTTATGTCGCTATTTATTCCCTCATCTATGTCGTTTATGTAGATTGTGAACAACAAGGGGCCCAATACTGACCCCTGTGGAACACCGCTTGTGACACTTCCCCACTCTGATTTCTCCCCATTTATGCAAACTCTCTGCTGCCTATTTGTCAACCATGCCTCTATCCAGGAAAAAATTTCTCCTCCTATTCCGTGTGCCTTAATTTTCCTCAATAGTCTCTGATGTGGGACTCTATCAAAAGCCTTACTGAAGTCCATATACACAATATCATATTCATTACCATGATCTACCTCCTCAAACACCTTAGTGAAAAAGTTATTAAATTTGTAAGGCAGGAACGCCCTTTTGTAAAACCGTGCTGAGATTCTTTGATTAATTTATGCTTTTTAAGATGGCTGCGAATTGCCTCGGCAATTATTGATTCCATAAATTTTCCCACTATGGAGGTTAGGCTTATTGGTCTATAGTTCGAAGCTAAGGACCTGTCACCTGCTTTGAAAATAGGTATTACATTCGCCATTTTCCACTTATTTGGCACCATGCCAGTTTGCAGTGATATGTTGAAAAGATTAGCCAACGGGTTGCTAAGCTCCTCTTTACATTCCTTTAGAACCCTTGCATACAGTTCATCAGGGCCTGGGGATTTGTTAGGTTTCAATTTATCTATTTGTCTAAGGACCATGTCACTTGTGACCCTAATCGTGCATAGTTTACTATCATCCTGTTCTACATAATTAATTATTTCTGGAATATCGCTAGTATCTTCCTGTGTAAAAACTGAGAGGAAGTAAGTGTTAAACATTCTACACATTTCCTTATCACTGTCGGTGAGCTGACCTGAGTGACTTTTGAGTGGGCCTATCTTGTCCCTAATCTTACTTCTGTATACCTGAAAAAATCCTTTTGGGTTAGTCTTCGATTCTCTCGCAACTTTAACCTCATAGTACTTGAGGGCCTGGTCCCAAATCAGCACACTGCCATAACAGCATAATAGAGTGAAAGATATGGGAGGAAGTGTAAACAAACCCAGTGAAAAGCAGAGGTGCAGTGGGCAGTGTCATCAGTCGTGACCCCAGATTATTCGAAATCTTATAAGATATCAGAAACACTGCTGGAACAAGTGTACAAGTCTTCAAGATATCAGAAACACTGCTGGAACAAGTGTACAAGTCTTCAAGATATCAGAAACACTGCTGAAACAAGTGTACAAGTCTTCAAGATATCAGAAACACTGCTGGAACAAGTGTACAAGTCTTCAAGATACCAGAAACACTGCTGGAACAAGTGTACAAGTCTTCAAGATACCAGAAACACTGCTGGAACAAGTGTACAAGTCTTCAAGATACCAGAAACACTGCTGGAACAAGTGTACAAGTCTTCAAGATATCAAAAACACTGAATGAACAAGTGTACAAGTCTTCAAGATATCAGAAACACTGCTGGAACAAGTGTACAAGTCTTCAAGAGGAAACTGCACAAGTATCTTCACCAGGTGCCAGATCAACCAGGCTGTGATTGATATATGGGCCAGCAGTAACAGCCTGGTTGACCAGGTAAGCACCAGACGATCCTGGCCCAAAGCTGGGGCTCAGGGAGTAGAAAAAACTCTGGGAACTCATCAAAGATATATCAAAGGTTGTTCTGCTACATCAACATTCAGACACCGGATGTAGGGGAAGAATTTCAACAACCAACCTACGTCCCAAGATGATAATATATGTAGAAAGTGGAAGATACAGGAGTAGACAAGAGGGAGTGATGGAGGAGAGAGAGAGGGGAGGGGGTAGCACCAGTGGAAGAGTGAGAGACGGAGAAGAGAGAAGGTATCACCAAAAGAGGCAGAGGGAGATGAGAGGAGAGCGCGGCAGAGGACCAGAGTGCCTGACATACCTGCCACCAGTGTCAAAGGTCAACTTGCATCTTTGAAGTCGCGAGTTATCCAATATACTGCCAGGCTACCACCACTGTCTACCTCCTGACTACCACCACTGTCTAGCTGCTGACTACCACCACTGTCTAGCTGCTGACTACCACAACTGTCTAGCTGCTGACTACCACTGTCTACCTCCTGACTACCACCACTGTCTAGCTCCTGACTACTGTCGGGTCAGTATCATATATACACTTGTGTAGTGTATCTTTCCTTTTATACAGCTGGTCCCTTTGCGTGTGACGTCACGGTACCCGCTGACGTCAGAGGCTCAGCGCATGTGCACAGCCTCTCTTAGGCACTCTCCGCTCACTAACGTTAGACCTACAGGCGAGACAGACGGTGTGCTGGATTCTCCTTCACTTACTGTAAATATACCGTAACCATCCAACAAGGAGTATCTTTGGCCTCCTATATATCTCTCCCAAGACCCACGCGACACTACCACCACTGTCTAGCTGCTGACTACCACCACTGTCTAGCTGCTGACTACCACCACTGTCTAGCTGCTGACCACCACCACTGTCTACCTCCTGACTACCACCACTGTCTAGCTGCTGACTACCACCACTGTCTAGCTGCTGACTACCACAACTGTCTAGCTGCTGACTACCACCACTGTCTAGCTGCTGACTACCACCACTGTCTAGCTGCTGACTACCACTGTCTAGCTGCTGACCACCACCACTGTCTACCTCCTGACTGCCACCACTGTCTAGCTGCTGACCACCACCACTGTCTAGCTGCTGACTACCACCACTGTCTAGCTGCTGACTACCACCACTGTCTACCTCCTGACTACCACCACTGTCTAGCTGCTGACTACCACCACTGTCTAGCTGCTGACTACCACCACTGTCTACCTCCTGACTGCCACCACTGTCTAGCTGCTGACTACCACCACTGTCTAGCTGCTGACTACCACCACTGTCTACCTCCTGACTGCCACCACTGTCTAGCTGCTGACTACCACCACTGTCTAGCTGCTGACCACCACCACTGTCTACCTCCTGACCACCACCACTGTCTAGCTGCTGACTACCACCACTGTCTAGCTGCTGACTACCACCACTGTCTAGCTGCTGACTACCACCACTGTCTACCTCCTGACTGCCACCACTGTCTACCTCCTGACTGCCACCACTGTGTAGCTGCTGACTGCCACCAATGTCTAGCTGCTGACTGCCACCACTGTCTAGCTGCTGACTACCACCACTGTCTACCTCCTGACTGCCACCACTGTCTAGCTGCTGACTACCACCACTGTCTACCTCCTGACTGCCACCACTGTCTAGCTGCTGACTACCACCACTGTCTACCTCCTGACTGCCACCACTGTCTAGCTGCTGACTACCACCACTGTCTACCTCCTGACTACCACCACTGTCTAGCTGCTGACTACCACCACTGTCTACCTCCTGACTGCCACCACTGTCTAGCTGCTGACTACCACCACTGTCTAGCTGCTGACTACCACCACTGTCTACCTCCTGACCACCACCACTGTCTATCTCCTGACTGCCACCACTGTCTAGCTGCTGACCACCACCACTGTCTACCTCCTGACTGCCACCACTGTCTAGCTGCTGACTACCACCACTGTCTAGCTGCTGACTACCACCACTGTCTAGCTGCTGACCACCACTGTCTAGCTGCTGACCACCACCACTGTCTAGCTGCTGACCACCACCACTATCTAGCTGATGACTACCACCACTGTCTAGCTGCTGACTACCACCACTGTCTAGCTGCTGACTACCACCACTGTCTAGCTGCTGACCACCAATACTGTCTAGCTGCTGACTACCACCACTGTCTAGCTGCTGACTACCACCACTGTCTAGCTGCTGACCACCACCACTGTCTAGCTGCTGACCACCACCACTGTCTAGCTGCTGACTACCACCACTGTCTAGCTGCTGACCACCACCACTGTCTAGCTGCTGACTACCACCACTGTCTAGCTGCTGACTACCACCACTGTCTAGCTGCTGACTACCACCACTGTCTAGCTGCTGACCACCACCACTGTCTAGCTGCTGACTACCACCACTGTCTCAGCCTGGAGTCGATTACATCAACTCCAGGCTGAGGGACTGATTACCTCAAATCTTGATCTTCACCAGTCTTCTTTGTACTGACTGATGAAGCCACTGTGTGAAGAAACGTGTTTACAACAAATATACCCAAGTGTTGTACATGTGGTCTGATTTATCAACCCGAACCTTTAAAACTTAGGTATACCAAGCCGATGTTTATACTCTTTAAGTCTCTTGTTCTCTGTGGCCTGGAATATTGGGAAACCCTGAAGTCCTTTACCTTTGATATACCTTTAATGAGTTTCGAGAGTCTACTCGCGGAGCCTGGCCATGGGCCTGGTGCTGTCCTGGTCAATCAGGTCGTTGCTGCTGGCGGCCCGCTGACCTACATATCCATCACAGTCTGGTTGATCTGTCACCTGGTGAAGATACTTGCCAGTTTCCTCTTGAAGACTTGTACACTTGTTCCAGCAGTGTTTCTGATATCTTGAAGACTTGTACACTTGTTCCAGCAGTGTTTCTGATATCTTGAAGACTTGTACACTTGTTCCAGCAGTGTTTCTGGTATCTTGAAGACTTGTACACTTGTTCCAGCAGTGTTTCTGGTATCTTGAAGACTTGTACACTTGTTTCAGCAGTGTTTCTGATATCTTGAAGACTTGTACACTTGTTCCAGCAGTGTTTCTGATATCTTGAAGACTTGTACACTTGTTCCAGCAGTGTTTCTGGTATCTTGAAGACTTGTACACTTGTTCCAGCAGTGTTTCTGGTATCTTGAAGACTTGTACACTTGTTCCAGCAGTGTTTCTGGTATCTTGAAGACTTGTACACTTGTTCCAGCAGTGTTTCTGGTATCTTGAAGACTTGTACACTTGTTCCAGCAGTGTTTCTGATATCTTGAAGACTTGTACACTTGTTCCAGCAGTGTTTTTGATATCTTGAAGACTTGTACACTTGTTCCAGCAGTGTTTCTGATATCTTGAAGACTTGTACACTTGTTCCAGCAGTGTTTCTGATATCTTGAAGACTTGTACACTTGTTCCTTCAGTGTTTCTGATATCTTGAAGACTTGTACACTTGTTCCAGCAGTGTTTCTGGTATCTTGAAGACTTGTACACTTGTTCCAGCAGTGTTTCTGATATCTTGAAGACTTGTACACTTGTTCCAACTGTGTTTCTGATATCTTGAAGACTTGTACACTTGTTCCAGCAGTGTTTCTGATATCTTGAAGACTTGTACACTTGTTCCAGCAGTGTTTCTGGTATCTTGAAGACTTGTACACTTGTTCCAACTGTGTTTCTGATATCTTGAAGACTTGTACACTTGTTCCAGCAGTGTTACTGGTATCTTGAAGACGTGTACACTTGTTCCAGCAGTGTTTCTGATATCTTGAAGACTTGTTCACTTGTTCCAGCAGTGTTTCTGATATCTTGAAGACTTGTACACTTGTTCCAGCAGTGTTTATGATATCTTGAAGACTTGTACACTTGTTCCAGCAGTGTTTCTGATATCTTGAAGACTTGTACACTTGTTCCAGCAGTGTTTCTGGTATCTTGAAGACTTGTACACTTGTTCCAGCAGTGTTTCTGGTATCTTGAAGACTTGTAAACTTGTTCCAGCAGTGTTTCTGATATCTTGAAGACTTGTACACTTGTTCCAGCAGTGTTTCTGATATCTTGAAGACTTGTACACTTGTTCCAGCAGTGTTTCTGATATCTTGAAGACTTGTACACTTGTTCCAGCAGTGTTTCTGATAACTTGTGATAAGATGTTGAATGGTGTGGAGCCAGGGATGTTGATACAGTGTTCCCTTGAAGTGTACTCCTTGGAACAACGGTGAGAAAGATGCAGTATTGACTCCTGGAAAATTGTAGAGGGATTTGTCCCAAATCTGCACACAGGACTTACTCCCTAGGACAATAAAAGGCTTGGCAGACGGTGCAAAATACCCCAATGAAAATCAGGGGCGCGGTGAATACACACGAAGATAGCTCGGTAAGTGTAAAGAGACCAAGACTATTCAACACTCTTCATACAAAAGGGGAATTACTGACAAACCCTTAGCTGTCTTTAAGAGGGAAATTGATAAGTTCTTGATCATGCAGGCTATGATGGATACGTTGTTACGGCTTGCGACTAGCACTAACAGCTTGGTTTATCAGGCATTTAGGAAGGAGGGGGGGTGAATATGGTAGCCTTGGGAACAGAAATTGTGAATAGTGACCTGTCCCGTTAAACGCAGTAACAAGAGTAACAGCAAAGTTAGTAACAAGAGCAACACCAGAAAGAATACCGGTATTAGCAGCAGCAGCAGCAGCAGCAGCAGCAGCAGCAGCAGATGAAGAAAGGGTGAGAGAGGTTGTGAAGTGAGAGGCAGATCAGGGGAGGAGGTCAAGCAGGTTCCTCGTCAAGTGTATCACCGCCTTAAATAGTGGAGAACTCTCCTCTCCCTCTCTCACCCTCCCTCCTCTCCCTCTCTCACCCTCCCTCCATCCTTCCATATCACTCTCCTCTCATCTTCATCTCCTCCCCCCCCCTCTCTCTTTCTCTCTCTCTCCTGAGGCAATAAAATTGTCCTCATTGCTATTCTTAAAGGTTTGGTACTGAGGGAGGAATTGTGGTTGTGAGAGAGACTGAAGTTGAGGGAGAGGATTGTGGTTATAAAGGAGAGGATTGTGGTTATAAAGGAGAGGATTGTGGTCGAAAAGGAGGGGACTGTGGTTGTGAAGGAGAGGATTGTGGTTGGGAGGGAGGGGACTGTGGTTGTGAAGGAGAGGATTGTGGTTGGGAGGGAGGGGACTGTGGTTATGAAGGAGAGGATTGTGGTTGGGAGGGAGGGGACTGTGATTGTGAAGGAGAGGATTGTGATTGGGAGGGAGGGGACTGTGGTTATGAAGGAGAACATTGTGGTTGGGAGGGAGGGGACTGTGGTTGTGAAGGAGAGGATTGTGGTTAACATAAGAACATAAGAAAGAAGGAACACTGCAGCAGGCCTACTGGCCCATGCGAGGCAGGTCCAAGTCTCCCACCGGCTTAAGCCAATGCCCCGACCCAGCCAGGTCAGGTTACATTCACTTAAGGAAGGAGCACGGCATCTGACCTAGTAGCACAAGCTAGTCAGGACCAACTCACACCCACCCGCACCCACTCATATATTTATCTAGCCTATTTTTAAAACTACACAACGTTTTAGCCTCTATAACTGTACTCGGGAGTTTGTTCCAGTCATCGACAACTCTATTACCAAACCAGTGCTTTCCTATATCCCTTCTGAATCTGAATTTATCCAACTTAAAGCCATTGCTGCGAGTCCTGTCAATACTAGATATTTTTAGCACGCTATTTACATCTCCTTTATTTATTCCTGTTTTCCATTTATATACCTCAATCATATCCCCCCTAATTCTACGTCTTTCTAGAGAGTGCAGATTCAGGGCCCTCAGTCTATCCTCATAGGCAAGATTTCTGATACCTGGGATCAACTTAGTCATCCTCCTTTGTACGTTTTCCAGAGCATTTATATCCATTCTGTAATACGGTGACCAAAACTGTGCAGCATAATCTAGATGAGGCCTAACCAAGGATATATAGAGTTGAAGAACAACCTGAGGACTCCTATTATTTATGCTTCTTGATATGAAGCCAAGGATTCTGTTTGCTTTATGCACTGCTGTCTTGGTTTTAGATTACTGCTAACCAGAACTCCTAAATCCTTTTCGCAATCAGTAGTATTAAGATCTACATTATTTAGTTTATATGTGGCATGGTTATTGTCCTGTCCAATATTTAGAACTTTGCATTTATCTATATTAAACTGCATCTGCCACTTCTCCGACCACTGCATCAGTCTATTCAAATCTTCCTGGAGTGATCTAATGTCCTCATTTGAATGAAGTGGACGGCCTATTTTGGTGTCATCGGCAAACTTGCTTATGTCGCTATTTATTCCCTCATCTATGTCGTTTATGTAGATTGTGAACAACAAGGGGCCCAATACCGATCCCTGTGGAACACCGCTCGTGACGCTTCCCCACTCTGATTTCTCTCCATTTATGCAAACTCTCTGCTGCCTATTTGTCAACCATGCCTCTATCCAGGAAAAAATTTCTCCTCCTATTCCGTGTGCCTTAATTTTCCTCAATAGTCTCTGATGTGGGACTCTATCAAAAGCCTTACTGAAGTCCATATACACAATATCATATTCATTACCATGATCTACCTCCTCAAGGAGGGGACTGTGGTTATGAAGGAGAGGATTGTGGTTGGGAGGGAGGGGATTGTGATGACAGTTGTAATTAAGGTGAATTTTGCGACTGTCGTAATGAATACGACAAAATTGTAAAAATATAATTGCAGGTCGGTATGGGCAGGAACCCATGGTGAACCATTGGGTCAGTGTGGTGATGTACTATCATGGAACCCATGGTGAACCAGTGGGTCAGTGTGGTGGTGTACTATCATGGAACCCATGGTGAACCAGTGGGTCAGTGTGGTGTACTATCATGGAACCCATGGTGAACCAGTGGGTCAGTGTGGTGTACTATCATGGAACCCATGGTGAACCAGTGGGTCAGTGTGGTGGTGTACTATAATGGAACCCATGGTGAACCAGTGGGTCAGTGTGATGGTGTACTATCATGGAAACCATGGTGAACCAGTGGGTCAGTGTGGTGGTGTACTATCATGGAACCCATGGTGAACCAGTGGGTCAGTGTGGTGGTGTACTATCATGGAACCCATGGTGAACCAGTGGGTCAGTGGGGTGGTGTACTATCATGGAAACCATGGTGAACCAGTGGGTCAGTGTGGTGGTGTACTATCATGGAACCCATGGTGAACCAGTGGGTCAGTATGGTGGTGTACTATCATGGAAACCATGGTGAACCAGTGGGTCAGTGTGGTGGTGTACTATCATGGAACCCATGGTGAACCAGTGGGTCAGTGTGGTGGTGTACTATCATGGAAACCATGGTGAACCAGTGGGTCAGTGTGGTGGTGTACTATCATGGAACCCATGGTGAACCAGTGGGTCAGTGTGGTGGTGTACTATCATGGAACCCATGGTGAACCAGTGGGTCAGTGTGGTGGTGTACTATCATGGAACCCATGGTGAACCAGTGGGTCAGTGTGGTGGTGTACTATCATGGAACCCATGGTGAACCAGTGGGTCAGTGTGGTGGTGTACTATCATGGAACCCATGGTGAACCAGTGGGTCAGTGTGGTGGTGTACTATCATGGAACCCATGGTGAACCAGTGGGTCAGTGTGGTGGTGTACTATCATGGAACCCATGGTGAACCAGTGGGTCAGTGTGGTGGTGTACTATCATGGAACCCATGGTGAACCAGTGGGTCAGTGTGGTGGTGTACTATCATGGAACCCATGGTGAACCAGTGGGTCAGTGTGGTGGTGTACTATCATGGAACCCATGGTGAACCAGTGGGTCAGTGTGGTGGTGTACTATCATGGAACCCATGGTGAACCAGTGGGTCAGTGTGGTGGTGTACTATCATGGAACCCATGGTGAACCAGGGCTAAAACTAGCAGGTCAATATGGTGATGTTCCATCATGGTTCAGCTGTGGAGTGTAAACAAGGAAGGCAGCTGGTTACTAGGACTCAATCAGCTGTGGAGTGTAAACAAAGGAGACAGCTGGTTACCAGGACACAATCAGCTGTGGAGTGTAAACAAGGGAGACAGCTGGTTACCAGGACACGATCAACTGCTTCTCCCCCTTCAAAATATGGGCCAAGGGTCAGGCCTTCCTGATGATTGCTTGGTTGACTGTATGCTGTTGCTGTATGCAGCTTGCCGGCCCACATATCCATCACAGCTTGGTTGATCCGACAAACCTCTGATTATATTAAAAATATCTTCGGCAGCGGTGGTTCCGGAAAGCTCACAGATAAGACCATTCAGCTCACAATCGCAAGGTCCAGGGTTCGATTCCCCTTCCTCAGACAAACATATGGATAGTTTCCTTACATCGGTGCTGCCCCTGCCTACCTAGAATTAAAAAAAATATTAGTAGCAGCAGCAGCACCACCACCACTAGCAGCAGCAGCACCACCACCACTAGCAGCAGCAGCACCACCACCACTAGCAGCAGCAGCACCACCACCACTAGCAGCAGCAGCACCACCACCACTAGCAGCAGCAGCACCACCACCACTAGCAGCAGCAGCAGCAGCAGCAGCACCAGCAGCAACACTCCCACTACCCTCCACCCCATTCCTCCCTCCCCCGCTTTATTCTCCCCCATTAACACCTAAATCACCCTTATTTCCACTCCCCATATTCGTGACTTCCCCCAAATTACCAATTCGACTTAATTACTGGCAATAACAGTATTTGGAAAGGATAGCTTGACTGGATAAATACGCTAACTACCCGTCCCTCACTTTTCTATTGCTCTCACCCCGGCAGTGAGTCATACATATCCAAAACTATATGAACCTGGTAATAGATATAAGCACAATAATATAAATGGCATATATATTGAAGATGAATCTATAAGGAGGTGAGGCTGGTTGGCCAGGATTGTACTTAGGTCAGTGTGGTAGGTAAGGATGTTTAAAGGTAAGAGCGGTCAGGGGTTGTAAAGAGCACACCAGGGGGCTACTCTTTAGTAAATAGTAATTGTAATGATAAACACTACTACTTCTACTTCTACTACTATTACTACTACTACTACTAATAATAATTACAGTAGACAAATGCTAAGCAACAGCAAATCTGCAAGTCAGCAGAGACCAGGCCATCCAGTGGGCAGGAGAGACCAGGCCATCCAGTGGGCAGGAGAGACCAGGCCATCCAGTGGGCCACAGACAACACATTTTTAATTTTCTGTTCCTCTGCTGTGGAAAAGTGAACTGTATATGACCCATTAGGTTTATAATAATAATAATATGAATATAAATATAATGTTCAAATATCGAAAAAATAAAAAGTGGACGTCATTGGGCATATAGTGACAATGAGGAATTTTTGAAATAAGACAGAGCATGTTGGACGGTGTGGGGAAGTATGGCACTCTTGAGACACCTTACTGACCCTTTGATCAGGTCCCAGAGTTTTTCTGCTCTCCAAGTAGAGGAAATAACCGGCCCATGCTCGGCACCTTGTATGTGTTCCCAAAGTAAACATTGGACTGTTTTGTTTTATGGTGTTACTCTGTAGATGACTCCACACACCTACGTTTGTTGTTGTTATTTTCTTGAAAATGTAGATTCTCTCTCTCTCTCTCTCTCTCTCTCTCTCTCTCTCTCTCTCTCTCTCTCTCTCTCTCTCGGCCCATAGCCGGGAAGTAGTGACTCTCGCTCTCATACACCTGCATCAGGAGAAAGATTCCAGAGCAGTTATTTTCGTGTTCCAGCGTGTCAGTGTTGTGGTTCAGAGGGGTATTGTTGTAGTGATGTGTGTATACATGCACCTCCGGGTGTATGTCTTTGTATATATAGCTCTGGTTGTATATATGGAGCCTTGTGTGTGTACATCTCTTGAGTGTATATCTGTGTACACACACACACTGAGGTATGTGTATTTGTGTATATTGAAGATTAAGACACTTGGCATACGTAGATATACACCTGGGGTGTATATACATAGACATACACCTGGTGTTTATATACGTAGACATACACCTGGGGTGTATATACATAGACATACACCTGGGGTGTATATGCATAGACATACACCTGGGGTGTATATACATAGACATACACCTGGGGTGTATATGCATAGACATACACCTGGGGTGTATATACGTAGACATACACCTGGGGTGTGTGTACCTAGTGGAGTGGTAGCCCTGGTCTGGTGTAAATAGTCTGGTAAGTGACCACTCCGGGTGACCGCGATCAGGGCTACCAACTGCCCGCCATCAGACATACCTGGGCAGGTGTGGGTGGTGCCCGCACTGTGGGCGGTAGCTGCGGGTAGCCCTCACGCCCAAGGCGTAATCGGGTACTTGTGTGGGCGGTGGTGACATGATAGGTGTTACCGTGGGCGCGGGTGTGTGTAGGAGGTGTGGGTTGGGGGTTGGCAGCGGTTGGGTAGGGGTGGGGTGGGGTGGGGGTGGGGTGGGGGTGCTGGGTTGCCCGCGCTAACAAACTGGCTCCACCGCTGCTGCCCCTCCACGTCTTCACACTCCGCCCACGCCTTCGCCCACGCCCACTGCCCATGGTCCTTGCTACATGAGATGTATCTGTAGACATGTACACACGCTGGTTAGTTGGTGGTTTGCTTGGCACTGGGAAGGGGTGGAAGGGGTGGTGGGGAAGGGTAGGGGTGTTGGTGGAAGGCGGAGCCAAAGCCAGGAGTTGGGACACATCTACCATAACTTGACTCTCAGACGGCCGCACGCTGCCCACTTAAAAATCACTGTTCACTTTTGTTTGTTGGCTTGTCTCCATGCTGTTGCTGTTGTTCCTCCCCCCCCCCCACCTCTTACACTCTTCCTTCCCACCTCCCATCTTTTCTTTATTCCCTCTCATCATTCCTTCCTGTCACTCCCAGAATCCTATGTCTCTCTCTCCTCTCCCATCCCTATTCCTCTAACACTCATCCCATGTCACTCTTCCACTTCTGTATCCCTTTCCCTTGCATCCCTCCCTCCTTATCTCTCTCTCTCAATCCATCTTATTTTTCCCACACACCCTTTTATCTCTCCCACTCTTATCTCTCCCACACACGCGTGTGATCGCTCCCACTCCCTCCCACGTCACACTGCCTTGCATGTTGCACTCGCTTGCTTAGTTGTGGGAATTTTTTAATCAATAACATAATCAATGATATAACAAACACGTAGCTTGTGCTGTCTCCTCAAACATCATGTATCGTATATTCCATCTTTGTACCATCTTGTCTACCATTTTATATATATATATATGATAAAAGTGGTGTTGAAACAGCCTCCAGGAGAAATACCAACATTTAAGTTAGGTTAGTTTACCCTCCAGGTAAACTCAAGGTAAACTCAAGGTAATGTTTGTCAGGAAACAGGACAAGTGTTTCCTGACGCGGGTCTTATATGATGACCCGCAGCTGGAGCTTTTGGTCATCTGACCGAGACCTTCCACTGGCTTACCCCTCCACCCCTTTTAAAATTATGGTTATGATTATAACCATTTTTCACCAATGTTTTTCCTTGAGGTTATTTGTCTACTCCGAAGCTGTAGGTGCCCACAACTGCACTAGTGGTGAATTCCAGCTCCTGGCCCTGCCTTTTAGCCAGCCTGCCGGATATACTCCACGTTGACCTTGTCATACCTATTCTTAAAAGTATGTCGCCGCCAAGGTAATTCCCAACTACTCTGAGGCTGAACAAATATTTCCTGACATCCTTGTAAGTCAGTTGCGTCTTTAACTTCTAACTGAGCCCTCTTGTACCCGTTTCTAGCCTTTTGGATATTTTGTCTCTGTCGTCTCTATCAAGTCCTCTAAGTATTTTCTATATCATTATCATGTCTCCCCAAGGTCTTCTCTGATGTTTACGTTTCTTTCGTCACTTCTACCTACCTACCTGGATGGTGTTCGGGGGTCAACGCCCCCGCGATCCGGTCCATGACCAGGCCTCGCGGTGGACCAGGACCTGATCAAGCAGGTCCTTGCAGTCCAAGGTACGAAGCACAGCCCGGCTTGTCAGGTACTGTCTTTACGAATCTATCCAGTTCCCTCTTGAAGACAGCTATGGATATGCCCTTGTACGGTAGACTCGGTAGTCTGCTTGCACACTTGATAAGCTTTTATCAGGTGTGTGTTAGAGAGAGGTGAAGGGTAACAGGTCAAGGTTGAGTTGCTACCAATGTTCAGTCACTCGTAACACTCTTGACCCTGAAGCTGTGTTGCTGTTGTTTTTCTCTGCTGTCAGGAGTGAAGGGAGCAAGGCCACACACACACACTCTTCCACAACTCAACATTTTTGGACAAACCGCAGGCTGTTAACAGTAACAACCTGGTTGAACATGGTCATCAGGGAAGCTTCACTTCACAGGGAGCTGCAGAAGCAGAAGCAGTACCCTCAAAACCGGGCACAGGTATGTCTCGGGTAGGAATTTCATTTGATATATTTCACTCTTGTGGTCTGTTAGAAATATCAGTCTTCCTATTTTGCATTTGATGTCACTTAGTCAAGTTATCACCTGGTCAAGTTATCATTCTTGCGGGGTCTTGTTCCAGGTAAGAGGTACGGTAAGAAAAGTAAAATGAACCCAGTGAGAAATAGGGGTGCTGTGGGTACAATAAGAGAACACTATATCAACATTCTTGAACCCAGTAACTCTGCCAAGTGCCAGATCCACCAGGCTGTGATGGATATATGGCAAGAGAGCTGCCAGTGCAAACAGCCTAGTTTACCAGACAAGCCTGGCCCAGGGCCGGGCTGCGGAAGCAAGAAAATTCACACACACAGCCCCGGTGGCCTGGTGGCTAAAGCTCTCGTTTCACGCACGGAGGGCCCGGGTTCAATTCCCGGCGGGGCGGAAACATTTCGAAGTGTTTCCTTACACACACATACATACAACAGGCCTAGTGTCTAATTGACATGTGCCTAGGACAAAATGGTAACTAACACACACTCACACACGTACATACAACAGGCCTAGTGTCTAATTGACATGTGCCTAGGACAAAATGGTAACTAACACACACACACACATAATTTTATTCACTTTTGTAGATTTATAAGATGTTAAGGGAAGTAAACAATGAAAGTACTTAGTGGTTGACGGTTAGTTGCAGTGTTGGAAGCCGTCACAGAGACCCATATTAAGAGTTAATCCACCAAAGTTTGGGTACTGTGGTACAGTTTTATCAGATGCCATCCTCTAAACAGTGTCCCTTAGAACCACTGGTATACACACAACTGCTTAAAAAATGGTCTGGTAATACCGACAAGATGTGGCAGCAGTAGTAGTAGAGAGCAGTAGCAGCAGCAAGCGCAGCAGCAGCAGCAGCTCGCATGTAGCAGCAGCAGCACAGCTGCAGCAGCAGCAGCAGCCGCTGCAGCAGCAGGCAGCGCAGCAGACATAGCCGGCAGCAGCAGCAGCCGCGTTGGAGCAGCAGCCGTTGCAGCAGAGCCGCAGCAGCAGCAGCAGCAGCCGCGTTACAGCAGCAGCGCTAGCAGCAGCAGCAGCAGCTCGCGCAGCAGCCGCGTTGCAGCAGCATAGCGCAGTTCAGCAGCAGTCAGCGTTGCAGCAGCAGCAGCAGCGCAGCAGCAGCAGTCAGCAGCAGCAGCAGTAGCCGCGTTGAAGCAGCAGCAGCTGCAGCAGCAGCAGCCGCGTGCGCAGCAGCAGCAGTCAGCAGCAGCAGTCAGCAGCAGCAGCAGCAGCAGCCGCGTTGAGCAGCAGCAGCCGCAGTAGCAGCAGTCACAGCAGAGCCGCAGCAGCAGCAGCGTGGCAGCAGCAGCAGGCAGCGTCAGTTAGCAGCAGCAGCA
This sequence comes from Cherax destructor, assembly GCA_009830355.1. Classification (NCBI taxonomy): domain Eukaryota; kingdom Metazoa; phylum Arthropoda; class Malacostraca; order Decapoda; family Parastacidae; genus Cherax; species Cherax destructor. The sequence goes on from WNWK01001974.1 coordinate 117,300, forward strand.
TGCGTTGCAGCAGAGCAGCAGCCGCGTTGAGCAGCAGTAGCCGCGTTGCAGCAGCAGCAGTGCAAGCAGCAGCAGTAGCCGCGTTAAGCGCAGCAGAGCGCGTAGCAGCAGCAGTCTCGCAGCAGCAGCAGCACAGCCGCGCGCAGCAGCAGCCGGCAGCAGCAGCAGCAGCCGTTAGCAGCAGCAGCCGCAGCAGCAGCAGCAGCTGCAGCAGCAGCAGCAGCCTGCGCAGCAGCCGTAGCAGCAGTCGCGTGCAGCAGCAGCAGCAGGCAGCAGCAGAGCAGCTGCAGTAAAGCAGCAGAGCAGTGCGCGTCAGTTAAGCAGCAGCATGCAGGCAGCAGCAGTCAGCGCACAGCAGTCAGTAGCTGCAGCAGCAGAGCAGTTGCAGCAGCAGCAGCATAGCCGCAGCAGCAGCAGCAGCCGCGTTGCAGCAGCAGCAGCCGCGCAGCAGCAGCAGCAAGCAGCAGCAGCCAGCAGTAGCAGCGCGGCAGCAGCGCAGCAGCAGCAGTGCAGCAGCAGCAGCCGCGTTGCAGCAGCAGCAGAGCCGCAGCAGCAGTAGCAGCGCGCAGCAGCAGAGCCGCGTTGCAGCAGCATGCAGTAGCTGCAGCAGCAGAAGCGGAGCAGTCAGCGCTTGGCAGCAGCAGCGCAGCAGCGTAGCAAGCGCAGCAGCAGCATACGCAGCAGCAGCAGCAGCTGCAGCAGCAGCACGTACGTTGGCAGCAGCAGCAGCGCATAGGCAGCAGCAGCAGTCAGGTTAAGGCAGCAGCAGCCGCAGCAGCAGCAGTAGCCGCAGCAGCAGGCAGCTGCACAGCAGCAGGCAGTAGCAGCAGCAGCGCAGCAGCAAGCAGGCAGCAGCAGAGCAGCAGTCAGCAGCAGCCGCTGGCAGCAGTAGCCAGCAGTAGCAGCAGTAGCAGCGCGCAGCAGCAGTCAGCAGCAGCAGCAGCTGCAGCAGTAGCAGCAGCCGCTGCGCAGCAGCAGCGCGTAGCCAGCAGCAGCAGCGTTACAGTAGCAGCGCAGCAGCAGCAGCAGCCGCGAGCAGCAGCAGTCAGCCGCGCAGCAGCAGTAGCCGCAGTTAGCAGCAGCAGCAGTTGAGCAGCAGCAGCCGCAGCAGCAGCAGCAGCGTTGCAGCAGCGCAGAGCAGTACTGCAGCAGCAGCAGCAGCCAGCAGCAGCAGCAGAGTCAGCGTTGGCAGAGCAGCGCAGCAGTGCAGCAGCTGCAGCAGCAGCAGAGCCGCGTTGGCAGCAGCTAGCCTGCAGCAGCAGCAGAGCCGCGTAGTAGTAGTGCAGCATTGCAGCTGAAAAGCAGTCAGCTAGCAGCAGAGACAGCTTTCAGCAAGCGCAGAGCCGCGTTAGAGGCAGCAAATCAGGAAACAGCAGAGCAGCCGCGAAGCAGCAGGCCCCAAACGCAGCAGCAAACCGCGTTGAGCAGCAGCAGCCGTTAGCAGCAGCAATAGCCGCAGCAGCAGAGCTGCGCTGAGCAGCACAGCTGCAGCCAAAAAGCAGCAGCCGTAAGCACGCAGCAGTAGTTGCAGCAGCAGTAGCAGTTAACAAGCGCAGCAGTACAGAGCGCAAACAGCAGGTGCAGCAGCAGCAGCATGGAAGCAGCAGCAGCGCGAGCAGCAGCAGCCGCGGCAGCAGCACAGGCCTGGGAGCAGAGCGCAGCAGCAGTAGCTGTTGAGCAGAGTAAGCGAGCAGCAGCAGTGCGTGCAGCAGCAGGTAGCTGCAAACAGCAAACCAGCCGCAGCAGAGCAGCTGCAGAGCAGAGCCGCTGCAGCAGTAGCTGCCGCAGCAGCAGAGCGCGAGCAGCACAGCCGCGCGCAGCAGCAGCCGCAGAGAGCAGCAGTAGCGTTAGCAGCAGCAAACCGCTGAGCAGAGCCCGGGAGCAGCAGAGCAGCCGCGTGGCAGTGAGCAGCGCAGCAGCAGCAGAGGATGCAGCAAGCAGCAGCAGTACATTTCAGCAGCAGAGCAGCGCAGCAGTAGGGAGAGCCGCGTTGAGCAGAGCCAGCAGCAGGCACAGTGCCGCAGCAGCAGAGCCGCAGCAGCAGCAGCCGCGGAAACAGCAGCAGCCTTGCGCAGCAGCAGCCGCGCAGCAGCAGCAGCCGCGTTGCAGAGCCGCGTTTGGCAGCAGCAGCTTACAGCACAGTAGCGTTGCAGAGCAGCAGCAGAGCAGCAGCTGCAGCAGCAGCTAAAAGCAGCAGCCGCGTAAACAGCAGCACACGAGCAGCAGCAGCAATGCGCAGCAGCAGCAGCAGCCCGCGAGCAAGCCGCGTTGAGCAGCAGCAGCAGCAAACTGCAGCGCAGCAGCAGTCAGCGGGAGCAGCAGCAGCGCGTTCAGCAGCAAAAGCCCGTTACAGCAGAGCCGCTGCAGCAGAGCAGCGCAGCGCAGCAGCAGCAGTCGCTTTCAGAGCAGCCGCGGCACAGTGGGGAGCAGAGCGTTGCAGCAGTAGTCATGCAGCAGCAGAAAGAGCGCAGCAGCAGTCAAGTAGCGTTAAGAGCAGTCAGCTTGCAGAGCAGTAGCTCGCAAGAGCAGCAGAGCGCAGCAGCAGCAAGCCGCCAGCAGCAGCCGCAGTGGTCGCAGAAACCGCAAGCAGCAGGCAAACCCGAGCGCTATAGCAGCAGCCCGCAAGAAGCCAGCACAGTCACCGCGTTAAGGAGCAGCCTGTTCAGCAGAGCCCAACAGCAGTTTACATAGCCGCGGCAGCAGCAACGCAGCGCAGCAGCAGTCAGCGGGGAGCAGCGCTCAGAGCAGAGCCGCGTTGGGAGCAGCAGTCCCCTTAAACAGAGCCGCGGAGCAGCAGCCGCCAAGCAGCACAGCCGCAGCAGCAGGGTAGCAGCAGCGCAGCAGCAGCAAGGAGCAGCGCCAGGTGCGCAGCAGCACAGAGCCCCGGGGGGAGAGCAAGCCCTTTGAGCTGGCAGCAGCAGTGCCGCGGCAGAGCAGAGCGCGTTGGGGAGCAGAGCCGGGAGCAGCAGAGCAGCGCGCAGCAGCAGAGCCGCAAGCAGCAGCAGCGCGAAACAGAGCATAGCTGCGCGCAGCAGTAGTAGTATTACTACCACCCTCGCGACCTTCCACCTGACTACTGCCACTATATATACTCGATTCTTAGTTATTTTTGTATTAAGACTGAAGAAACACTCGTGGCGAAACGTTTTCTCTAATAAATGTCCTGAAGTGTCTTTTCCACACAACTGCTTAACTTTACCATGAGGCCAGACTGCATGGTTGGAGCACCCTGGAAGCTGGTCACAACTTTACCATGAAGCCAGACTGCATGGTTGGAGCACCCTGGAAGCTGGTCACAACTTTACCATGAAGCCAGACTGCATGGTTGGAGCACCCTGGAAGCTGGTCACAACTTTACCATGAAGCCAGACTGCATGGTTGGAGCACCCTGGAAGCTGGTCACAACTTTACCATGAAGCCAGACTGCATGGTTGGAGCACCCTGGAAGCTGGTCACAACTTTACCATGAGGCCAGACTGCATGGTTGGAGCACCCTGGAAGCTGGTCACAACTTTACCATGAAGCCAGACTGCATGGTTGGAGCACCCTGAAGCTGGTCACAACTTTACCATGAGGCCAGACTGCATGGTTGGAGCACCCTGGAAGCTGGTCACAACTTTACCATGAAGCCAGACTGCATGGTTGGAGCACTCTGGAAGCTGGTCACAACTTTACCATGAGGCCAGACTGCATGGTTGGAGCACTCTGGAAGCTGGTCACAACTTTACCATGAAGCCAGACTGCATGGTTGGAGCACTCTGGAAGCTGGTCACAACTTTACCATGAGGCCAGACTGCATGGTTGGAGCACCCTGGAAGCTGGTCACAACTTTACCATGAGGCCAGACTGCATGGTTGGAGCACCCTGGAAGCTGGTCACAGGCATATCGTCTCAAACCAGTTAGCTGAAGTACTGGCAGTGAAAATTGAAACCAATAATTTAGTCATTGTCTTGTTGTCAAGCCACCAGATGCAGAGTGTTTAATATTGATGAAGAATTAGACACATCAATCAGTCCCTCAGCTGAGGGACTGATTACCTCGTCTTTTGTATATAGTTCTACTGTCTTCCAATTATGTCCTTGAATTTGTATTGATAAAGACACTGGAGGGCGAAACGTCTACAGTAAAGATACCCAGATGTTGAACATGTGTCTGATTCTTCATATACTGGGTATCATACAGGTGTTTCAAAGAAGATGAACCCAGTTTCATATATCATGGGTCCATCAATTTACGACACTTATAATGGAAGACTGGGAGGAAGATCTCTCTTCTCTCTCTCTCTCTCTCTCTCTCTCTCTCTCTCTCTCTCTCTCTCTCTCTCTCTCTCTCTCCGATATTGTAGATAAATTCTGCAGAGAACCCACAAGTTAGACACATGCGCAACACTTAGGTATATTTACTATTGAAACGTTTCTCCACACAGTGGCTTCCTCAGTCCAGTACAAAGAAGAATGGTTGAGGATCAGAAGGAGTTTGAGATAATCACTCCTTATCCTGGTGTCGATGTAATCAGTTCAGCATTTTTTTCATGACTGATGGACTAATCTTCACTATTCTTTGTACAGGACTGATGAAGCCACTGTGGGGCGAAACATTGCACATGTGTCTAACTTATTCTCAGATATTCTACATAATTTTCATAACGGTTGCATCCTGTTCAAGTCAGCTGGGAGCTTCTAGCCGTTCCCTTCGGTTAAAATGCTCCTCATTAGTTCCATGTTAACAGTGATACGTAGGCTTCACTGCCTTCTTCAGGTCATGTATTTGTCCCAGTAAAAGCAAGCGAGCGAATACTGATCGTCCAGGGACTCCACTAGTCACCTGTGCCAACTCTGATACCTACTTTTCATTACCATTACTCTACCTTCACGAATACTGATCGTCCAGGGACTCCACTAGTCACCTGTGCCAACTCTGATATCTACTTTTCGTTACCATTACTCTACCTTCACGAATACTGATCGTCCAGGGACTGCACTAGTCACCTGTGCCAACTCTGATACCTACTTTTCGTTACCATTACTCTACCTTCACGAATACTGATCGTCCAGGGACTGCACTAGTCACCTGTTCTTACAGTCTAGGAAGACCCAGCCTACCCCTCTTTGTAGTGGAAAAATAAACACAAATGCTGTATAATGTGATTCTTTATTGACTACATTTCGCCCACACAGTGGGTTTTATCAAGTCACAAACAGATGTACCTGGGTAAAGAGTACACGAGTATAATGTAGTGTGGAGAGTGTATTAGAGACGGACCTTCACTGGAGGGGCGAGTGTCTGTTGTTATGAAGAATAACCCTGGAATAGTTTCCTAGCAAGACGTTCAACTCTTGTAAAACCTGTTGTTCTGGTTGAAATTCTTAGATATATAGATGATTCCAACATTCTGTGGTATCTTCCCTGGCGGTACTATCTTCCCTGGCGATGAGTCTTGTGTCTCTGTAGTTGCCAGAGAAAAAGACTAGCTTTTATAAACTAACTTTTGTACTCTCTACTCTTATCTGTGATATACCTGTGACTGGTTTCTAGAGTTTTGCTCTCGCAGCCTGGTGATGGGTCAGGCTTGTCTGGTGTTTGCCTGGTGATGGGTCAGGCTTGTCTGGTGTTTGCCTGGTGATGGGTCAGGCTTGTCTGGTGTTTGCCTGGTGATGGGTCAGGCTTGTCTGGTGTTTGCCTGGTGATGGGTCAGGCTTGTCTGGTGTTTGCCTGGTGATGGGTCAGGCTTGTCTGGTGTTTGCCTGGTGATGGGTCAGGCTTGTCTGGTGTTTGCCTGGTGATGGGTCAGGCTTGTCTGGTGTTTGCCTGGTGATGGGTCAGGCTTGTCTGGTGTTTGCCTGGTGATGGGTCAGGCTTGTCTGGTGTTTGCCTGGTGATGGGTCAGGCTTGTCTGTTGTTTGCCTGGTGATGGGTCAGGCTTGTCTGTTGTTTGCCTGGTGATGGGTCAGGCTTGTCTGGTGTTTGCCTGGTGATAGCTCAGGCTTGTCTGGTGTTCGCTTGTGTTGTATATACTTCACTACCTTTGTTTTCTGGGGTACAGTCATACTTACCTCATGCTCGCACGTGTACCAGAGAGTTAATAAATAATGCAAGTAGGTTATTACAGTCTTACAATAATAATTAAAACGAGAGGTGCTGGAGAATCACAAATGAACTTGAAGGCGGCGATCCCGTGGCTAGAGTCTGATGATCAGATGGTAATCTGTCCGCTATTGTGTTTACAGACGCGTCGCCAGAGTTACGCCAGGGACACCATGTTTATACCTGGCAGGTGTGACCCCCTGTGGAGGGAGAACGAGACTTGAGACAACAAGTGAACCTGAAATAGTAAATATCTGGGGTTATAACGACGCTGTGTGCCCAACCACCCTCCCCTCCCCCCATACTAATGTCCGTATTTCAATTTGTCTGCAACGTCAACAGTGTGACTGTCACACTGTAATGAGAGTGTGAATATCTGACAGTCACTTTAAGCGTGCACTCTTCTTCCATGAATACTACCTCTACCACTACCTCTCTTCTTCCTTTCCTACTACCTCTACCACTACCTCTCTTCTTCCTTTCCTACTACCTCTACCACTACCTCTCTTCTTCCTTTCCTACTACCTCTCTTGTCCCGTCCCTGTCTGCTGGCCTATATATACTGCCTCCTTCTCTCCTTTCTGTTAGTATGACTTTGTAACTGGTCCAAGTCGAGCCGAAACTGTCCATCCCCATAAAGTCCGTCCTTGGCTTTGCTGGTCGCTTTGTGTGCATTCAAGGCACTTTAACCATACCCCTTCGATGCTCTATTCTATCTCATTAACACCATTTATGTTTATAAGGTTCCTTATACATTTTAGTTCGACAGCAAAACAAACTAACTTAAAACCTAGATCAACGTTACTAGAGGAGCTTGATGTCAGTGGAACTTGCCAGAAGGAGCTCAGGCCAGTTGATCCGCCATATGTACAGGGAGCTCGTCAGTGGAGCAGAACCAGTATACCTGACAGAACTTGGAGGGAGACGACTGACAACTGGACTCTCTCGGACTAGACGATTCGTAGACCTCCAAACCCCAACCTTTCTATTCCTGTATGATCACTCGTCACCTAGAGCCAATAGTTGAAGTACAAGTGACTTCGATTCATGAGATACCTTGAGCTCGTTCTGACTACTGACCTACATAGCCTTCTCGGGTTCCTGGCTCAACTCACCTCCTACGAACTCACCGTCCGTCCTCAGCTCCAGGAGTCATAACAGAGCCTGCTCCGTCATGCGATGCCTAGCTTATCTTATCCGACGAGCCCTCGGTCTGCTGGCCTATATATTTCTGCTTTTCTCATCCTTTCTGTTAGTATGACTTTGTAACTGGTCCAAGTCGGACCGAAACGTCGTGGTAAAGTGTTCTTTGTGCGGGTTGTTTGTGTATTCAACACTTTCCATCCCCTCGATGCTCTATTCTATTCATTAACATTTTTGGTATGTTGTGAGTAGGTTCATTTTCATTATAGACGACAGTCTAATCTAACTTAACCTAGATTAACGTGTATAGAAGGAGCTCGGGTCAGTGGAAGCCTAGAAGGAGCTCAGGGGTCAGTGGAAGCCTAGAAGGAGCTCAGGGGTCAGTGGAAGCCTAGAAGGAGCTCAGGGGTCAGTGGAAGCCTAGGAGCAGCTCAGGGGTCAGTGGAAACCTAGGAGCTCAGGCGTCAGTGGAAGCCTAGAAGGAGCTCAGGCGTCAGTGGAAGCCTATAAGGAGCTCAGGGGTCAGTGGAAGCCTAGAAGGAGCTCAGGGGTCAGTGGAAGCCTAGGAGGAGCTCAGGAGTCAGTGGAAGCCTAGAAGGAGCTCAGGGGTCAGTGGAAGCCTAGGAGGAGCTCAGGCGTCAGTGGAAGCCTAGAAGGAGCTCAGGCGTCAGTGGAAGCCTAGAAGGAGCTCAGGGGTCAGTGGAAGCCTAGGAGCTCAGGGGTCAGTGGAAGCCTAGAAGGAGCTCAGGCGTCAGTGGAAGCCTAGAAGGAGCTCAGGCGTCAATGGAAGCCTAGAAGGAGCTCAGGGGTCAGTGGAAGCCTAGAAGGAGCTCAGGCGTCAGTGGAAGCCTAGAAGGAGCTCAGGGGTCAGTGGAAGCCTAGAAGGAGCTCAGGCGTCAGTGGAAGCCTAGAAGCAGCTCAGGGGTCATTGGAAGCCTAGAAGGAGCTCAGGCGTCAGTGGAAGCCTAGAAGGAGCTCAGGCGTCAGTGGAAGCCTAGAAGGAGCTCAGGGGTCAGTGGAAGCCTAGAAGGAGCTCAGGCGTCAGTGGAAGCCTAGAAGGAGCTCAGGGGTCAGTGGAAGCCTAGAAGGAGCTCAGGGGTCAGTGGAAGCCTAGAAGAAGCTCAGGGGTCAGTGGAAGCCTAGAAGGAGCTCAGGGGTCAGTGGAAGCCTAGAAGGAGCTCAGGGGTCAGTGGAAAGAAAGCCTAGAATATATTAATAGAGAAAAAAGAGGGGTTATTGATCTGCTTAGAAGGGAAGGCAACAAAGGGAAAGTAATATATACATAGAGATGGACCACAAAGCACCAGACGAGCCTGGCCCATGGCCGGGCTCCGAGAGTAGCTAAACTCTCGAAACTCTTCAAAGGTAATATCAAAGGTAAAGGTACGACGGAGACGAACTAAAACATTCATTCTGGACGCCAGAAGCACTTGTGCCTTTCTACTTGTACCTTTGAAAGCTGTACATTTGGCAGCTATACCTTTGGCGCGCATTTTGTGTCTAGTGCACCATTGTTTCCTCCTAATTCGTGTACGATACGTTGTTATGTGTGTTTTATAGCGAGTTTAAAAACCTCGTGTAATGCTGTAGCAGTTGAGAGGCAGGAGCGTCCTTCGGTTTGTACCCGATCAACTAAAGTGTTCGTGTGAAGGTCAGTAATGATGTGGCGCAGTAGCACCAATAGGAAGGCCAGCAGTAGCACCACCAGGAACGCCAGAAGTAGCACCGCCAGGAAGACCAGCAGTAGCACCACCAGGAAGACCAGCAGTAGCACCACCAGGAACGCCAGAAGTAGCACCGCCATGAAGACCAGCAGTAGCACCACCAGGAAGGCCAGCAGTAGCACCACCAGGAAGGCCAGCAGTAGCACCACCAGGAAGGCCAGCAGTAGCACCGTCAGGAAGGCCAGCAGTAGCACCACCAGGAAGGCCAGCAGTAGCACCACCAGGAAGGCCAGCAGTAGCACCACCAGGAAGGCCAGCAGTAGCACCACCAGGAAGGCCAGCAGTAGCACCGCCAGGAAGGCCAGCAGTAGCACCGCCAGGAAGGCCAGCAGTAGCACCACCAGGAACGCCAGCAGTAGCACCGTCAGGAACGCCAGCAGTAGCACCACCAGGAACGCCAGCAGTAGCACCACCAGGAACGCCAGCAGTAGCACCACCAGGAACGCCAGCAGTAGCACCACCAGGAACGCCAGCAGTAGCACCACCAGGAACGCCAGCAGTAGCACCACCAGGAACGCCAGCAGTAGCACCGCCAGGAAGGCGAGCAGTAGCACCACCAGGAGGCAGCGGCACCGAAGGCCAGCGTAGCACCGTCAGGAAGGCCAGCAGTAGCACCACCAGGAAGGCCAGCAGTAGCACCACCAGGAAGGCCAGCAGTAGCACCACCAGGAAGGCCAGCAGTAGCACCGCCAGGAAGGCCAGCAGTAGCACCACCAGGAACGCCAGCAGTAGCACCGCCAGGAAGGCCAGCAGTAGCACCACCAGGAAGGCCAGCAGTAGCACCACCAGGAACGCCAGCAGTAGCACCGCCAGGAAGGCCAGCAGTAGCACCACCAGGAAGGCCAGCAGTAGCACCACCAGGAAGGCCAGCAGTAGCACCACCAGGAAGGCCAGCAGTAGCACCACCAGGAAGGCCAGCAGTAGCACCACCAGGAAGGCCAGCAGTAGCACCACCAGGAACGCCAGTAGTAGCACCGCCAGGAAGGCCAGCAGTAGCACCACCAGGAAGGCCAGCAGTAGCACCACCAGGAAGGCCAGCAGTAGCACCACCAGGAACGCCAGCAGTAACACCACCAGGAACGCCACTCAGTGTTGTGTAGACAAGGGGCAGACGGCGGGGTGGCATTACCATAGTGGAAGCGGGGAGGTTCAACATTGACGACTTCCTCCCCTCCTCAACGCTCTCCCTCCCTCCTTCCCTATTACTCTCCCCATCTCTCTCTCATCCCCTTTCCCTCCCTTACCTCACCTATGTTTATCCTCTAGTATTTGTGTGACTATTATCACATCATCCTCGACTCCTCTTCCCCTCCCTTTATCCCTCTCTTCCACGTCTCTCCTTCCTTCTTCACTTGCCATTCTCTTTCTCTTGTTCATTTCACATCACTTACTTAATAATAATAATAATAATAATAATAATAATTCACATGACTATATCAACATCCATGGCTCCACAATATTTAACTAGCATATATAACAGACATTGAACATGCGTACAAGTTCACTCACTACCTCTGCAAAGTTCCGGATCAACCAGGCTGTGCTGGCTACGTGGATATGCGAGCTGCCAACAGCAACAGCTTGGTTGATCAGGGCGTCAACAGGGATATCTGGCCACGAGCCGGGTTGCAGGAGTTGGAAAACTCCCGAAACAGGTCTCAGGTAAACTTAATCTCTACCCCTCCCCTCGTGCAGACACCTGAACACCCCCCTCCTCTCCCCTCGTGCCGACATCTGAGCACCCTCTCCCCTCGTGAAGACACCTGAACACCCCCCTCCCCTCGTGAAGACACCTGAACACCCCCCTCCTCTCCCCTCGTGCAGACATCTGAACAGCCCCCTCCCCTCGTGTAGACATCTGAACACCCTCCCTCGTGCAGACACCTGAACACCCCCTCCTCTCCCCTCGTGCAGACATCTGAGCACCCTCTTCCCTCTTGCAGACATCTGAACATCTCCTCCCCTCTTTCAGACATCTGAACACCCCCTCCCCTCTTTCAGACACCTGAACAGCCCCTCCCCTCGTGCAAACATCTGAACACCCCCTCCCCTCGTGCAGACATCAGAATCCCCCCCTCTCCACACGTATCCCCCTCCTCTCCTCCAACACCCCTAGCCTGGAGTAATGACCTTGAACCCACATTCTACCTTGGTATTGTGTCGTCTCTGCAGGAGTCGCTGACTAGTACTGCCAGCTTGCAAACACTGCTTCCTCGCTACTCTTATAATTGTCCGGGCCCCGGGTCCCTTGGTGCTCTCCTGGGGCGGGGGTGGACCCAACCGATGGTTGGTACCAGTGGTGAGAGCCAGGGGTGTGGTGACACCTGGAGAGCAGGGGTGTGGTGACACGTGGGAAGCAGGGGTGTGGTGACACGTGGGAGGCAAGGGTGTGGTGACACGTTGTAACCAGGGGTGTGGTGACACGTGGGAGGCAAGGGTGTGGTGACACGTTGTAACCAGGGGTGTGGTGACACGTGGTAAGCAGGGGTGTGGTGACACGTGGGAGGCAGGGGTGTGGTGACACTTGGGAGGTAGGGGTGAGGTGACACGTGGGAGGCAGGGGTGTATACCTGGTATGTGTTCCGGGGGTCAGCGCCCCCGCTGGAGTCAGGGAGGGTATATGAGGTGGTAATAAATGGTATAAAATACCATTTGTGAGTTGATAAAGCCCACTGTTTGGGCGAAACGTTGTCAATAAAGGATCACATTACAAGAACATAAAGACGGAACACTGCAGTAGGCCTACTGGCCCATGCGAGGTAGGTTCAATTCTCCCACCGGCTTAAGCCAATGCCTTAACCTAGTCAGGTCAGGTCACATTCACTTAAGGAAGGAGCACGGCATCTGACCTAGTAGCACAAGCTAGTCAGGTCCAACTCACACCCACTCATGTATTTATCTAGCCTATTTTTAAAACTACACAACACCTTAGCTTCTATGACGGTACTCGGGAGTTTGTTCCACTCATCTACAACTCTATTACCAAACCAGTGCTTTCCTATATCCTTCCTGAATCTGAATTTTTACAACTTAAAACCATTGCTGCGAATCCTGTCTATGCTAGATATTTTAAGTACGCTATTTACATCCCCTTTATTAATTCCTGTTTTCCATTTATACACCTCAATCATATCCCCCCTAATTCTACGCCTTTCTAGAGAGTGCAGATTCAGGGCCTCAGTCTATCCTCGTAGGCAAGATTTCTGATACATGGGATCAACTTTGTCATTATATTTTGTACGTTTTCCAGAGCATTTATATCCATTCTGTAATACGGTGACCAGAACTGTGCAGCATAATCTAAATGAGGCCTAACCAAAGATATATAGAGTTGAAGAACAACCTGAGGACTTCTATTATTTATGCTTCTTGATATGAAGCCAAGGATTCTGTTAGCTTTATTGCGAACACTTATGCACTGTTGACTTGGTTTCAGATTACTGCTAACCAGAACTCCTAAATCCTTTTCGCAATCAGTAGTATTAAGATCTACATTATTTAGTTTATATGTGGCATGGTTATTGTCCTGTCCAACATTTAGAACTTTGCATTTATCTATATTAAACTGCATCTGCCACTTCTCCGACCACTGCATCAGTCTATTCAAATCTTCCTGGAGTGCTCTAATGTCCTCATTTGAATGAAGTGGACGGCCTATTTTGGTGTCATCAGCAAATTTGCTTATGTCGCTATTTATTCCCTCATCTATGTCGTTTATGTAAATTGTGAACAACAAGGGGCCCAACATTGACCCCTGTGGAACACCGCTAGTGACGTGCCCCATTCTGATTTCTCCCCATTTATGCAAACTCTCTGCCGCCTATTCGTCACCAATGCCTCTACCCAGGAAAAAAATTCTCCTCCTATTCCGTGTGCCTTAAATTTCCTCAATAGCCTCTAATGTGGAACTCTATCGAAAGCCTTACTGAAGTCCATATATACAATATCATATTCAATACCATGATCTACCTCCTCAAACACCTTAGTGAAGAAAGTTAGTGAGTTCGTAAGACAGGAACGCCCCTTTGTAAAACCGTGCTGAGATTCACTAATCAATTTATGCCTTTCAAGATGGGTGGGTTGGGAGGATCGGTGGGTGGATTTGGGATAGGGAGGTGGACTGGGGGAGAGTACCTTTAATGTACCTTTAGTGAGTTTCGAGAGTTTTATTACTCTGAACTGCAGGTGGAGGGCACCAAGTATAGTGAGATCTCAGTGTGTACTTATTTATGAACTCAGATTAAGTTGTAATAAAGAACTGCCCTTCCCTTACCTTACCTTAACTTACTTTGTAAGTCATCACTTGGAATTAATGTTTGTGGCCACATTGGCACCTCCAATATGTTGTCAGGTCTCCTGGTTGGTAACCATGAAGATATGTTGTCAGGTCTCCTGGTTGGTAACTATGAAGATATGTTGTCAGGTCTCCTGGTTGGTAACTATGAAGATATGTTGTAAGGTCTCCTGGTTGGTAACCATGAAGATATGTTGTCAGGTCTCCTGGTTGGTAACCATGAAGATATGTTGTCAGGTCTCCTGGTTGGTAACAATGAAGATATGTTGTCAGGTCTCCTGGTTGGTAACCATGAAGATATGTTGTCAGGTCTCCTGGTTGGTAACCATGAAGATATGTTGTCAGGTCTCCTGGTTGGTAACTATGAAGATATGTTGTCAGGTCTCCTGGTTGGTAACTATGAAGATATGTTGTCAGGTCTCCTGGTTGGTAACTATGTAGTTTCAGACTGATATGTTGTCGTCCGTTGGTAACATGAAGATATGTTGTCAGGTCTCCTGGTTGGTAACTATGAAGATATGTTGTCAGGTCTCCTGGTTGGTAACCATGAAGATATGTTGTCAGGTCTCCTGGTTGGTAACCATGAAGATATGTTGTCAGGTCTCCTGGTTGGTAACCATGAAGTTATGTCGTCAGGTCTCCTGGTTGGTAACTATGAAGATATGTTGTCAGGTCTCCTGGTTGGTAACCATGAATATATGTTGTCAGGTCTCCTGGTTGGTAACCATGAAGATATGTTGTCAGGTCTCCTGTTGGTAACTATGAAGATATGTTGTCAGGTCTCCTGGTTGGTAACCATGAAGATATGTTGTCAGGTCTCCTGGTTGGTAACCATGAAGATATGTTGTCAGGTCTCCTGGTTGGCAACCTTGAAGATAATGTCAGGTTGGTGAAGATCACCGTAGTTTTCAAGACTACGGTGATCTTCGCCAACTACAAGGCTGAGAGACTAATTACCTCATCTTTTGTATATACTTCTACATTCTTCACATTATGTCCTTGTATTGATAAAGCCACTGGTTGGCGAAATGTCTACTTTGTGCCGTTGTACCTTTAGCAGTTGTATCTTTGGAAGTTGTACCTTTGGAAGTTTCCACAATAAATATTACCAGATGTTTCACGTGTGTCTAATTCTTATCTTGTCGTTACTGTATAGCATTCATGTTCAAGTCTTTGCTACTCACTTAACACTTGAAAATAAACAGGTTGAATTCAGGGGCTGAGTGAGACGTGTGTGCGGGTCAGCCTCCCTTGTTTACCAAGCAGTAAAGGTACTTGGAGAGAGAACTGTAGGACCCCAGGTCAGCTCTCCTTGTTTACCAAGCAGTAAAGGTACTTGGAGAGGAGAACTGTGAGACCCCAAGGTCAGCCTCCCTTGTTTACCAAGCAGTAAAGGTACTTGGAGAGAGAACTGTGAGGACCCCAAGGTCAGCCTCCCTTGTTTACCAAGCAGTAAAGGTACTTGGAGAGAGAACTGTGAGGATCCCAGGGTCAGCCTCCCTTGTTTACCAAGCAGTAAAGGTACTTGGAGAGAGAACTGTGAGGATCCCAGGGTCAGCCTCCCTTGTTTACCAAGCAGTAAAGGTACTTGGAGAGAGAACTGTGAGGATCCCAGGGTCAGCCTCCCTTGTTTACCAAGCAGTAAAGGTACTTCGAGAGATAACTGTGAGGATCCCAGGGTAATATGGTGTTAAATAGCTTGCAAAACCCACAAATTGAAAAATGAGTCACTTTGTGCAACATTTGGGAATTTTTATTGAGGAAACGTTTTCTCCAGCCAGTGGTTTCTTCAGTCCAATACAGAGAAGAACGGTGGAAGATGAGGAGTTTGAGGTAATCAGTTTCCCCTCAGTCTGGAGTCGATGTGTTCAGTTGCACAAGTGTTCTTCATCCCAGAGGATGTAAGCCACACGTCTGTGAGCTTGCTGGGTTATCCTGGGTTAATGAGCTTGCTG